>JAWDGP010000507.1:0-72500 GCA_033675545.1 Elysia crispata
TTACAGTTTCCACACATCTACTTCAAAACTTCTTCAGTATCAATTACAGCTTTTCTATTTTTATGCCAAAGCTTCTTCTATAAACTAAGTTGCATCTGTTGAAAAATTGAGCGCTCAAAGAATTTTGTGCTTAAAGTTGTTCAAACTAGTAATCAAAAGGTGTATATAAGAACACTTTTTAAAAAAAAATTTTTCTGAATTAGGCTGAAATCTCAAAAGTCACAATAAAAAATTAATTGGTGAATATCACCATGTTGTGGAGGCTTGCTCTTTCAAACAAACGAACAAACATTCACTAAAATCAAGCTAAAATTCTTTTACAACGCAGTTATAGTCTACTTATAAATAAAGAAACATTGGAAGCAGATTATTTAATTAGAACCCTTGAATATTAAAACCTGCAGTAATGATGGAAATCATAAAACAAAAAATATGGTTTTAAAATGAAAAGAATCCACTTGGTTTTACTTTTACTTTCAGGTGAAAGTTGAGGAGAAAAGCTGTACTGGAACTGGCCCTAACAAGAAACTAGCTAAGAGAGCTGCAGCAGAGGCCATGCTGCTTATATTAGAGTTACCGAAGCCGTCCCCAGCCTGCCAAGTCATCCATTAAAAAGTTTCTTTAGGAGAAGTGAGTTGGTTGGCAGATTAGTTGTGATATGGAAGATGCAAATAAAACGAATAAATGTTTCACAGATTTCCTGAAAAAAAATTTAAAAAATCCGAAATGAAAATTTTCTTGGCACAAACCTTGAAATGTAGGCTACCAGCAAATGCTTAGGCCAATCATATGTCTTTGGTCTAGATGTATGATCTTCCTTACTATTAATTGCAGTGTAACCTAATTTATGGCTTTTTTATAGTGCCAATTTTTTTCGAACTGTAATTGTAAATTCCAAATGGGAAAACCCATAGTTGATAATATATCATACATCTTGAGAGATCAGAAGTAGCTCAACTTTAAAACTAATTTTGCTTATTTAAGAATCAGTTCAGAGAAAGCACATTAATTCATGATTTATATTTTAACAACTCAATTACAAGGGATATGTGTTACAAAATTCATTGAAATTAATTTCTTATGGCTGGAACATTAGAGAAAGAATTGTTTTTCCTAGAGAATGAGGAACGTTTACTTGCACTTTCAAAACAAGGCCTAAATTTCTTCTCAGTTCACCAATAATGAAAGCAAAGCAAAAAAATGCTCATAATATCACTTGCAGTGAGTTTGACTGTCCAAACAGCTATTTTCTGATAAATGCATTAATTTGAAATTTCAACTTCAAAAATTTTCTTATCTACTCCTTGTTTTTCATCCTTAGGGCTCTCATAGTATTGGGGATAAGAAAGTCACTTTTGTTGGAGATGCATCAGGTAAGCATGATAAAGTTGTGTAGATTTTAATCCTTGAAGTTAATAATTCCCATTTTGTGACTGAACTCCAAAAATTTCCCTATTTTACAATGGATCTAAATAATTTCAAGGTGTTATGTGCACTTTTTGTCACTGGTTCTGTGAGGCACTTTCTGAGAGTTTGCACGTTAAGTTTTCCCTGCATGCTGAAATCAGATGGATGTTGAAAGTTAAGGGTGTCTATTCCTAGCACTCCTTTTGGTTAATTTCTGATTTTGCATTTTGCTTTGAAGCTTCCATGAAACTTCAAATAGTACCTTGCTCTTTGGCATTCCTGATGTGTGAATTCTGTGATGGTATCCTCTTTTGGCCTGACACCTTTTGTCTGTTTCAGAAGTCAATAGAAATGGATTGTATAAACTAAGAATGGCTATGAAAAGACAAAAATCCTGTGACCCAGGTTCAGAACAACCTGGGTCCATAAGGAGACATTATTATTAAAAGTTCGAGAAATTAAACATTTATCTCTGAAAATTACATTGATGAAGATATCAGTGTTTCATATAGAATTGGAATATGTACATAGGCCTTGCCTGTTCTTTCCCTTAGAATTCGTAGAATGAACCCAAGTAAATGAGGACAAATTACTTAAAAAGCCATAGCAGTATGATGAATATGAGGGCTATTCCTAAAGAGGTATTGCTTTTATCATGGTGATTAACTACTGAACTTTTGTTCACTATGCAAAAAACTATTAGTGCTGCCACTCTGCCCACCAGGGTCAAGATATGGTTGTAATGGTCATGAAATTTACCTTTGCAAGCCTCAAGAGCGGCTTGAATTTTCTGTCCGATTGTTTTACAAACAGCTGGTTTCTCTAATATATTTTTAGCAATACATGTATACATAAAAAGGTCACTTACTTTTTAAAAAGCAAATGAAAATAAGCTATTTTTTATAAAGAGACTGAAAAAGTGTGTAAAATTTTTTAATTTAAGTAACTTCTCTTTGTAGCCTACAGTTTTCTTTAATTTATATGAGACAAGAAAAGCACTGCATTAAAAGTTTACTTCAAATGTATAACCAAACGGTCAGGAGGTTGATATGAATTATTCCTGCTTGCCAGGCACAGATAAGAGGGTTGGTAGTTGATCAGTTGTGCTAGGATGTTTGTTTATCATCATTTTGCTGATGCTTTTGTAATTGTTTTAACACAGACTTCTCGTGCATTTGCTCCTTTGCTTTACATGATATAGTTTATTTTTGATTGTGTGGAGCTCTTTCTAAAAGCTTTTAGTTCTTGTCATCTGTTATTTGTGTCGCTACATAAGTACATGTAATTTTGTGTGAAATAATTGAGCTCTCTAAGTAGCAGGTGTTTTTTTACATTCATACATTCAAAATTGCACAATTATATTTCAGGATTTTTTTTCTCTTTCAAAATTTTGAAAATCATAAGGCTGCATTCCTGCTTGCTAACATGGCATCATAGACATGGATGCAACCTTCAGAATCGGACAACTTTTACCATTTTCAGATAAACAAGTAGTCACCCATTGCAAAAAATTTTGATGTTTTTGTCATTCCTTCTAATAACTGCTAATTCATTTTTTTGCATTTTTATGTCCTTTATAATTACTTGCTTATTGTGTCAGGTCCGTTGCTGTCACTGTTGGAAATACAAAGCCATATATGTGTCTTAAAACTAATCCTGCCAGGGAACATTGAAGATTTCTTGCTTGTTGGACCATTCACAGAATCACCAAAAGTTATCGATATTTTGAATGTCCTCTCAAAATTAGTAAGGATTTTTAAAGGTAGATTCAGAGTCAAAGTTCTGCATACACTTGCCATATATATAGATAGAGAATGAATGTGTGCAGTATTGTGGTCAATGTTTACAGGAAAAAAATTAGGGAATGTCTCTTAGCTTCTTTTATATCAGAATATACTCGCAATAGAAGCACTTTCTCCTAGGCAGGCTTTGTAACTTTTTAAAATCTATCAATATAGTTCTTGTTTGTGTTTTCCATTACGCTTGCTAAATATATTTAGTAAGGAAAGAAAGTAATGAAAGATTAAGTTATCTTAATGAAAATAAAATTAAAACTATCCATCAGTGTTAAGTAATCTTTATTTCACATGAGAACACATGAAATTTTCATATTTGTTACAAATCAAACTGGCAAAAATTTTCTTCTAGCAAGAATATTTTGAGTTCTAGAAGCTGATTTTGATAGTCGAACTTTAAAGCTGCATAGAAATTTTATTTTTACTACATTTATGGAATCTCTTTTTGCATTTCATACCTTGATAGAGAATTGGATGCAAAACAGTACAGCAAAAAAAAAAAAACAAAAAAACAATTGGTCATTGCAAATTTTAATTGTTAAGTATTAAAATATTCACTCACTTCTATTTTTCATGAAACCATGATTAACATGCTTTACAGAACTTTTGATAAAACCCTTACTTTCTTACAAATTTTTCTGAAATAAACATGAAGTAAGAGAAGCATTATTGAAGAACAAGCTAAGTTGAAATTATTATCTGATTTATATTTTTTTTTTGAAAATGGATATATTGGTTTAGCTTCCAATTCAATATTATGAGCAGACTTGTTATCTCCCCTTGGCTCATTCACTGTAAGGCCATGAAACAATTTTAATCAGGACGGCTCCCGCTTATCAAGGGTCAGCTAGTGGTCAATCTTGCACTTTTAAGCAGGTAAAGACAATAAGTAACGAAAAAAGAAACGTTCAGTTTGCAGTAGTTTTACTGGTCTCAGTGTAATGTATATTTTCTCATCAAATCTTAATAGATATTAATGTCATCACATCTGAGATAAATTCAAGAAAAGCTCAAGTGATAGAAAACGATACTAAGTTGAGATTGTGGAAGGGTCTTAAAGAAACATATAGCCAGCTTTCTCATCAGATTTATGAATGCTGTTTTACTTTCTTCATACTGTCATATTTTTTTTTTCTTTTTATGACAGACTTGGATCAAAAAGTAGTTGTACCAGTCATTAATCTACCAAACCAAGTATCTTCCCCTTTGGCACAGCAGAGAGTGCCAGGATTGCTTCACCTGCCTCCAAGTGCAACTGGAAGGTCACCATTAAGCAATTCTGGTAGGTTTGACCTTAAACTGATTTTTTTTCTTCTTCTTCTCCTTTTTTTTTTTTTCATATTTAAAAACAGTCTTATACATTTTTCAAAGTCAACATCACCATGATAGGCTCAGAAAAAAAAAATTAATTTGAGTGATGTGGAATAAAAAAAATAAAATTGCCAGGAGTGTGATAGCTCTGGCTTATTTAGGATTTTCTTAGGGTCAACAAATTCCAGTGATGAAATAGAAGAAAAATTTTAAACAAAGGCTAAGCTTGGATTATAAGAAGAAAAAAAACCCCAAGGAAATGGGGTACAGAGCAAAAGTAACAAAATGAGACTAAAAAATCCTAGTCCTTTTGTCGTGAATGCTCATAAATTAAAAGAATTTTTGCTCAGTGATGAAATATAAATTACAAATCTGAAATTCTGAGCTTTTTTTGTCACTTGTACTAACATGAAATTAAACAGTATATTTTTCTCAACCTCCTTTTTTATGATTCCCCTTCTACTTTATGAAACTGAACTAGTAAAAAGAATCGGAGACTAACAAAATATTTTACTGCATGCATTTGTTAATCTATGGCTCAAGCTTAACTTTTCTTACATTTCCAAGTTTGACATATTTTCTAGAATTAAGTTTATTCCTAATTCATTTTGTAAAAACTTGGTTCTAGTATCAAGCAGACCAGTGCAATGTCAGCCAAGAGAGTCTCTTATAAACCTAGCAAGTATTCTTAAACCTAGTCTGAGACCTGAGCTACAACTGCGAGAGCTATGCAAGGCCCTGGACCAGCACTTGGAGATTGATGATTTTACCAAGGTCAGTGTTGTGCTTTTAAATAATGTTATGTATGTATAATTGTGCATGAACAAAGTCGGTCCTTTTCATGAGTTCTGCAAATGCGAACATTAAATATTAATAGGGTTAGTCTGTTGAGGTATGACATATTTGGAGGCTTCCAAATTTTCCCTGAAACAATTCCAAGGAAAATGAGAGATAGTTCCTCAAGGCAGCGCTCATTTAAAACATTAGCTCTGACAAATTTTGAAAGAAAGTAATACACTTATCAATTAGTCAGTTTTGTAGGGCAGACACCATATGTTTGTTTGCTTCCTTTATTGTTGTTGTTGTTGACTTTTTTTTATCCCTTGTGGATTATGCCTTCTTGATAGTGTCAGCAGACGTCATGCACTGACTCTTACTTTTTTTCCCTATTGGGAGAGCACCATCTGTTTCAGGCATAGTTTGATGAAGTGTTTTTTTTGTCATAGGCAAGCATGAGGCAAGTTCACCACTTCACTTCTTTGTGCACATCAAAAGTCAGGTACCTTTAAATTTCATCATGCTGTCATCGGTGATTAACACATTCATAGATGAAAATGGTTTATTTTTTCACCCCAAATAAGACTTGCAACTCTTGTGGAAGAGCGAGAGGAGCTTGTCTGGGTGATCAATCCCTGACATGATGTTGAATTGTTAAAGTTTTTTTTCCCCTTTACTTCATAATGATCCCAGGTTTCATGAAGATTTAACATCCACTGGCTTGCAACTGATTCTTCTATCAGCCCATTACATTTCAAAACATTTCTACAAAATTATTGCTCTAAAATTGACCGGAATTGCTAGGAAAATAGTTTGGCGGCTGAGACACACACAAATAATAATTAGTTAGAATTAGGATAACACAAAATGGTTCTTGAGTAGCAATGGAGAGTATAATATGCAAATGATAAGAATATATAGTTATTTAGACGGAAGGTAAATTTAGCCTAGTGTTACAAACTTACAAGTCCAAAAAATTTAAACGAATAAATAACTTAATTGACTGCAAATACGAGGGGTCAAATTCTTTAACTTCTTATAACTTTTCGTAACTTGCAAGTTCTAACGAGACAAGTCCAAGTAGAGCGCAAGGTGGAAAAGCCTCTCAAACTTAATAGGTTCATGCACATTTATTGCTTGAGAGTAGGGACACACCATGCAGTGTGCAGATGGTGCACAACTAGGTTCCAAAGGCTGCCTGCTCACTGAGAAGTGACTTTACTGAATAACACTGTTTTGTTGATCAATGTCCAGGACTGTCACAGGTTGGAGGCAAAGCAACCTAGGATATATACTCTAATTTAACATTGTTCACCCTCTACTCTGCAAACACATCATACCTTAAAATCACAATGTCCCTTGTAACTCTTGCTGTACACCTAAAGAGTCTTAACTCAACCCTACCTATATCGCCTGCTGTCACCTGTCTGGACCTCTATATTGTGTACCTATATCACGTGTCATCACCCGTTTACTTTCACTTTCTGGATGTCTACTTTCTTTCCTCATAAATACCGCAAATCTTGTGCAAACCTCATTTACGTTTAGAGGACACTTTAGGCTTTTACTTGGTATTTTAGTTTCTTTTTCGGACCATATTTAGATCTAAAATGGTGCTTCAAATTTTACTGTTTTTGGAGGTGATTTCTGGCGATTTCAAAGCCTAGGCTACATCTAAATTTTAGATTAGGATGGATGATCTCTTGAATCATCTCAGGTGCTGCAGAAACTGTTTATTTTGGTTATCAGCATATTATCCCTGCAATCAGCATAAAATAATGACCATTGCCCGTTGATATTGGGAGTCAGATTGTGATGTTCAGATAGTGATGAAGTGGAATGTTGATGGTCAAAAAACTGAAATGGTGATGGAGTCAGCCAGAAGTGAAGAAGTCTTAGAAAATTGGTTTACTGTCATAAAACCTTGTTTTATGAAAAATTCAAGACCTGTATTTTTTTTTACAGTTTATTTCATAATTTTATCTCGTTTGGTTTGATTGTAATATATTTTTGAAATGTACAGATCTTTTTCTTGTACCCTTTTCTTAAGGGTCAGGGCTTTACCTTAGCTGGAGTTACTTAGATGGGGTTGAGTTAACAAAGCAATGTCAGCTCAGTACTAAGTTCTTTTAACATACTCGAGGATATACCATGAAAACAAAACCTCTGAGCTGAGAACTCATACATACATAAACACTCAAGGTCATAATAACAAAACGTAGAAAAGATTCACTTACTTTTTAAATGAGCAAAATAACACACATGCACACATGCTCACTCTTTCCCTAACCAGCATAAACAACTTTAACAAGGCTTTAGCTCTCACGTTTTATGTTGAAACTAAATCATTCCCCTTTAGGATCGCCCAAGTTTTACTGAACACATCACCAGGATTACAGTGGGCAAAGACGCTGGTCAAAGCTTTCACGGCAGCAGTAATACACTGGAGTCATCTCGAGATATGGCTGCTTTGGATGCTTTAAAGATGTTGTTGGGGAAGGTCAAAGAGGTTCACCCTGGTGGAGATGGGTGAGTTTCAAAATTGGCACTGTTGTTGGCACCTTAATTTTTGCTTTCTTTCTTTCTTTTTTTTTTTTCAATTTAAAAAAAAATTCAAATATGCATATTGGATCTGAAAAATTAGGCCTATGAAGTGATTTTTAATCATATTGGTAACCTACTTATTCTTCTTCAAAGCAACAGATTCCTGTAGGTCATTCATAGATTTTGTCTTTCGATTCAAACTGTCTTTCTTATTTCATGGATATTTATTTAAAAATGTATGGAAGACCTAATAACATTTGAGGGGAGGTGCGACAGTTAGCAGACCTGCCATTCATTCAGATATTTTATTGAAATTTGGTCCTTTTCAGATTATGTGAATATAAAGGAAATATTCCGATTTTCTGCGAACTAAATTTTCAGTCGAAAGATTTTTTAAATTTTTATTTATTTTTTTTTTTAAACAAGATTGACAGACAGCCTGCTTGAAAGCATAAATCTGGACGAAAGAGTTAAAATGTTATATCATTTTTTTTAAAATAATATTATCAATTTTGGTATCGAAATTGGTATTCATATTTTAGTTCTAACCATCCACAATATAGATTCTACCGAATTGTTTACTTTATCGTTGGTTTGTATGCATTTCACTATCTTTCCATCTTCACATCCAGACTCTGCCAAAGGATTATTCTTATTTCATCTTGTAGGATCTACCACAGGATAGCTCTTTTTTCATCTAGATTTTGTCAGATATGAAGATCAATTGAGAAATCCTAATTAGATCTAGATCTTGAGTAAATCAAGATGACATAATACAGGACTCTATGATTATAGATAGCCTTAAACCAGATCAAGATTTAGATCTAAAAATTAGATTTCTTGTTTGGAGTTATAATCTGGATGCAAGCTTTTCGTTCTGTACAAGGTCTATGATTTTAATGTAAATCTAGATCTCTAGGTTACATCATAATCATGCAAAACTATTCTCATCTTGTTCTTAAATTGACCTTTTTCTCAATGAGGTGATTGAACAAAAGAGTGCATTACACTCTTAAAATTATTTATGAGTAAAATTTTAATACTTTCCAGCACATTGTCAATTTTCTGCCCATGAAACATTAAGCTAAGTTTTCAGCAGCTGGATCAAGCAAAATTTGTAAAATCTTCACAGTAATTTTCCAAGAGTGAGAAAGGCCAATAATCATGTAGGAAAAATTATATCTAAAATCAGAAATAAAAAAAATTTCAAATCTGTCATCATATGTATTACCCTTTCAGTAAGCAATACTCTTTTTCATGTAGAAATAATCCTTTTGAAGCCATATTAACTTCCCACATGAGCTAGGTAAGCAGCTCTGCTCTTTGTGAATTCATCAAATGCTGCATAAGTGGCATGAGTGGCATTTCTGTATAAGTATTAGCAAAAAATAAATGTGACCCTTAAGATAGCCTGTGTGCAAATAAAAAAAATCATTCATATGAAAAAGTTGTTACCATTGCATGGTAACAACCACCAAAGTGGATTTTTGTGTATGTTTTTTGAAACGCAAAGGCTCCCACAGTTTTCAATAAATGATTTCAATTTTTTGCCAATGAAAGCAGTTAGTCTGGTGTAGAAAACTTGACCAGTATTTTTAATTTTAATTCCAAAGTCAATATATAGTACAATTTTTGTCATTTTACCAGTTATGCCCCTTGAAAAAATCATTCAACAGATGAGAACTCTGGAACAAAACAGTTTTTCTGGTCACGACATCTTGTGTGTATTGGCAGAACATGTAAAGGAAAATCCATGCAAAACTGTGAGAAAGATTAGAAAAAAAAAACTAAAAAATGCTGTTCTGAAAAAAAAAAACAACCAAACAACAAATGGCTATTTTCTGAAGAAAAAAAATGAGGGTGGGGGTCAGAGAAACTTTGAAGTAAAAATTTATTGACCATCCATCTGTGCAATGGATTACAAAATAAATGAAGTCTGAGAATACGCACAGCTCATGATGGTGGTTGGGGCCAAAAATCACTCTCCGAACAATTGGACAACTAGTGCACCTCCCCGTAAAGAAAACTGATAGACTTTTTTTGCTCAACTCAATTTTATGAGTTAATGATGAAGATCATTATATTTTTATTTATTACATCACATTTATATTTTTCTTTTTTTCTTCGTCAGGCCCCAAGTAAAGAAAGAGCTTCTTACAAGATCAAGCTTAAGTCTAAGAAAAGAAATAAAATAAATTTGTTTTTGTGTTTTGTCTCAGTTTGTGACAACGGCAAAAAAAAAAAACTTTCCTCTTTTCATCAAGTAAGCTGAGGGGGATAAGGGCAAAATTCCAAATTCAAGCCTTATTTTACAGGTTTGTGCCAAATAATTGCCAACCTGGATTACAAATAAGCTTAAGCATCAACTTTGCTCTCAGTACTTTGATAGGAATTTGTTTTTATGTAGTACTTAGAACTAGATCTGACCCTAATCATTGTTTGGTTTCAATCATTTTGTCTCCATTTATATATATATATATGTGTGTGTATGTATATGTATTTGTAACTTTTTTAATGCCGTTGTCATCAGATTGACACATTAGATGAAAACAAATTTGAATGCACATTATCTTTTTTCCTTTATTTTTTTTTCTGTGCCTCCTTTTCATTTAATATTTTCATCATTATAGACTACTCTAAAAAATTTATTTGGTTTGTCCTGTTAGGTTGGCAAATCTTTCACTTCTAGTCTTCTGTAGATTTTTTCTTATGCTGTAGGAAATTTATTTATACATAATTTATCTTGGATTGTATTTTAGATCTGTGAATTAAATGACTAGCTTTTGACTTCTCTTACTGTTTATGTCTTTTCCCTTAATGCTAGAATATTTGAAAGTTTGGGTCTTCACATTAATGAAGGCTTCATTGAAATATTTCTTTTCCTTGAAGCTTGGCTTTTGACTGAAGTTGCCATATAATTAGTTTTTTTTTCTCTGGCTCTCGTATATCCTATATTTTCATAGATTTGTAAATTTTCCATTTCTTTTTTTAAGCTAAAAACGTTAAAATGGTTTATGAAAGTAATGAATTTAGTTTTTACCCACATTAAATTGTAACTGTTCGGGATATGCTTTGTTCAAGCTTATGTTTGAAGATTTCATCCTCTTCAAATTTACTTGTTTCAGAATTAAAAAATGTGTTTGCCTCACATAAGATGTATGACAGGCTAGATTAAACTTTTGGACCTTCTTCCACATCATTAAACCTTGTATAATTTTTTTTTTTCAAATCTATGATGGCTTTATTTTTTTTTCTCCTTTATATGGTTTTGTGTGATAGTTGCAGTTGAATGTTTGCTTTTGGTTGGGATTTGATATTTAAAATTATATGTGCCTTGTGTGCTTCAGTCTCTCAAAATTCTCTACAGCACATCTTGGTCAGAACACTGTGTCACACATTGCACAAATACAACGAAGAAATTCTTAATACTTGTAAATTTCTGTAAAATTTTGTCAACACAAAATACCTGTTGCACATTTGTTGTTTTTCTTAAAAAATTTAACAAAACCAGTTAGGCTCTTGATTACTTAACCAACAGTTATCTTATGGGTCAATTGAATATAAAATATTTCACCCTCAGTATTACATCACTGTAGATATATGGGTGAGAAAATGGGGGAAGTGGGGCATTTGAAGTGGACTAATTTTGCAAATTAATTTTTTTATATTGATATATAATTTTTTTTTCTCCCCACTATTTTGTTTGATTGTTGTAACTTGAATTTCTGAAGCTAAGTCATATATAGGAACTACTTAACAAAGAAGAAACGAACTTAATATTTTTTCTATCATGGTTATGCATGTGTGCGTCTTTTCTTTTTTTATGACCTTGTGCTTTATTTATTTCTTTTATTTGTCATGGATTCAACCAAAACTGCAGTTTAGGGCAAATTTTTTCATGTTTTGCATGTTATTATGCTTTGGAGGAATGAAATAAGTTCCAGCAAAATCCCATCAGCATGCATCTGTTTTTGAACACATTATTTCTTAAGTGACCATTTAGTTTTGGCTTGTAAGCATTTATCTTTTACTTTCAACAGTAGTTCAAGACTGCCTAAGGCTTGAACAAAATGTTTCTTGGTTAAGCGTTACTTCGTTTGATTATTCAATTATCTGTGGAGGTGGCAGAGATTTTGTTCTTTTGGCAATTGATTGCATATTGGTGCATTTCTTTAAATAATGTTGCCTTTAACTTTAAGGTCACAAAACCCTTGATACTGTTCAATTAAAATTTTTTTCTAGTTTCATGAGTTCATTAAATTTAACGGTTCTTAATTATTTAGCAACAGTTTTTTTTGTCCATTTAGGTACTTGCACATATATAGCCACCCAATAGAATTCTCTGACTACAATTTTTTTTTTTTGGGCATTAGATGATTGACATTTGTGTTCAAAGTCTCATGTATTTGCCTGGGTTATGATTTTATCTTTTCTCACTAAATTGCTGAGTTTAGAGGAATGCTTTTTATGTATATATAATGCTATGTTAATAGAAGTCATAGTTGAATGATTTATGAGGACATTGATTAGAATTCATTGTCTTTTTTCATGAATATGTTCTTTAGTGTGATAATTGCTTGGCTTCAATCCTTTTTTTTCCTTCGTTGTTCCTTTGTTGTTTGGATTGTTTTTTTGGGGGGAGAGGGCAATTTTTGCCTTTCAGTTATTATTTTGTTTGAGTTCACTGAAAAAAGTTTGAATGGCAATTAAAAGGGTATCGTGACCTTAACTCTGTGTCTTATGTTGTTTTTTTAATTATCTTATGTTTTTTCAACAAAAGCTATAATGTTTTTTTAGGGGTTCTGTGTGTCTTACAATTTTTGTGTTAAATTTTCTTCAATTGTGAATTGCATAAAGCATGGTTTTCTTTCCTTTGACAGGCTGGATTTTTTTTTCTCTTCCTCCCCTTACCTCTTTTTTTTTTTTAATTATTAAGTCTTGAGAGTGAAATCAACGCATGTGGTGAATACTTCACCCCAGTTTAAGTCTGATGCAAATTGCAATCTAGATTATGTGTAGCCACTGATCTTCTCAAAGTATGACATGGCATAAGGACAGGGTTTTTCTTAAACCTTTTTTTTTAAGCTGTTTTGAAGTGCTCTACTAAACAAATAAGATTAAGAGACTGGGTTTTTATTTGAAAAAGAAAAAAGTAAATTCACTGAAAATCAAACAAACATGATTGATAATCATGAACAAATAACCAACATAGTTACTAAATTCAATATGTTAGGACGACACTGCTAAACTTGGATCTTAAGTACCCTAAGTCAATGTCTATTCAGCTGTTGGGTGCAGGTTAGAGAGGCATCACACTGGCTGTTGGGCAACTTCTTTTTAACCAGAACTCTATTCGTCTAAGGATTTTGAAGTTAGAGTATGTAAACACGGTTCAGTAATCATGAGATAAATGGATGTCTAACCTTAATGTGCAGTTTCTTTTTCTGCATGGATAGATTACACATTAAGTAAAGAAGAAAATATTTACAGGGGCTATAAGGAAATGTGATGAGCCGAAACACCAAAGGTAATCAAATTTTTTTTTTTATGTATCTCACTTTCTAAAGATATGCACACCCTCCCCCCAAAAAAAAAAACAAAAAAAAAAAAAAAAAAACCCAGCGGAGCACAAAGTCAAATTCGGCGTTTTAATCGCGCTTATTTATTGTGTGCGCACACACGAACCAAAGTCGAAATCCTTCTAAATCACTTTGGCTTGTATTTTACTACTTTTTTCCTACCTTCGCTTTGAGGTGCACAAATTTACATCAGAAAAAAAAATTTAATTACATGCATTTATCCATCATGTCATAATTCTTGATAATGATACCGGCATAAATTTTGGAATCGGTTGAAATGGAAATAAGAGAGATGGTTTATTACTACTAAGGTTTTTTTTTCTTTTGTAAGTGCCTATTTCTGAGATTGTCCGTATTTATTCTAAACTTTTGATAAACTCTTGTGAAATCTCAAAGGTGATCAACTGGAACGTGAAACGTTTTGGGAGGGTTGTATTTCAGCGGTTTGGTAGAAAACGGCATCAAACGGTTGTTATAGTTGCGGTTTAGTTATCTTGAGGATTCAAACCAAAACTTTCGAAGATCGTTTAGATCGGGTACAATTGGTTGTAATGACTGCCACTCGATCTCTTAAACAAGACAAAAAAGTTGTGTGTGTGTGGGGGGGAGAATACATTAGCCTGGCGACGTACCTGTATTTAATTTTTAAACTTTACCAGCCACGAACCTAGTGCAGTCTTAGACAGGGGTAAGGCTGACAAATAAGAACAGTTAGCAACTTAGTTAGTTTAAAAAAAGAAACCCACGTCTTTTTATACATTAATTACCACATGGGTTAAAATAAACTGGCAGCTATGAATTCTGATGAGATATTGCATCTTACCGCAAAAGGGGAATTGCGGGAATTTATGCCCATATAATAAGCGATTAGGAAGATATTAAAATAGATTTGGATTACCATAGAGAAATAGCTGATTTCCCACATTTTCATGGTTCTAAGATGCCTACTGACAATGCTTTGCAATTGAGAGCATAAATCCTTAAACTCGTTGGCTTTAATTTAGGTACACTGCACATGTTTTCATATAATTTTAGGGGGATTGATATCTCAAATCAACTGTTTTATTGCAACATCTTCAGATTTTTGCTAGGTGTCGGAATTATGTATGCCCTTTTAAATCATTATGTTTTTCCTTCAAATGGATACAAAACGAATTACGAATCAGTTTTAACGTAGGCTTAAGCCTATGCTCATAGATGAATGAACACAATAAAAATTGTTTGGTAGCGTAATGACTGCTCCGCCCCCACGGATATTACTTATAAACCACAAAACCTTGGTGGCCCTAAGAATTGGCATCGTGCTGAGAACCAAGAATCAGCACGGGAGGTAACTACTGCGCGCTACGATTCTACAGGAGAAATTAGCCCCCACGCAGCGCCTGCGAAAAGTTGACATCCACCCGACAGCCTATGAGGCCATCAATGACATCTGAAAAGCCACTGAAACATTCTATTTAGGGTAGCTCGGAGCCTTAGCAGTAACCACTGCTGCATTGGTAGAGGTTAAAAAAAAAAGGGTGTGTGACAGGCTTGGTGATATTTTTGACTGTCCTACTCTTCGACCAGAATAATTATGTCCTCTTAAGTGCCTTCACCAACTTTACCAATTTACTTACATAAGTGGTAACTATTCACGGTGTCTTCATTGTAAAAGTAGACTGACGTATGATTTATTCCTCACCTCTGGTAAGGTCATGTCATGAAAAAAAAAAACCCTGGGATTTAACGGGGAAGTAAGAATGAGACAGCGCAGGAGTACATGCAGTGAGTGAGAGAGAGAGAGAGAGAGAGAGAGAGAGAGAGAGAGAGAGAGAGAGAGAGAGAGAGAGAGAGAGAGAGAGAGAGAGAGAGAGAGAGAGAGAGAAAAGGGGAGGGGGGTCAGACTAAAGAAATGGTCTGGAAACAGAGAAGGAAAATGGTAGAGACAGAGAAAGGGGGTGGCTGATCAACCAAAGCCACTACATGTAATGATGTACAATGATGATAGAATGAGAAAGAGAGGAATATACAGGCTGAGAGAGATGTTATAAATTAGGAAGAAATAATATTAATACATGTGTAGCTACTTTAGTGTGAAGTTATGAGCTATTCGTGGGATGGAAAATAACATGTCGACACTATCGGAATGATGGCAATAATGCATTCCTTTAAACTCATACGTTAACCAGATTTTAGGGCTAAGTAGTCTAAAAGAAGTAACGGTACGTGTACTGACATTGAAAATGAAATTGGGCTTAACTCTTCTTAAATTCGACTTAAGCACATTGCAGCCTGTGTTTGCCCGTTCAAGAGTAAGATGAGAGACAAAAAATAAAGACCTAGCCTTGCTATGTCGCTCGTCTTCAACGTAAAAAAAAATTACCTCATGCGTAATTGTTTAAATATTATTTGAGGACAATGTCTCTAAAAACGAGAATTTTCTCTCTTGGAAAAAAAAATTCTCTTACTCAAATTATGTCCACTTACAGCAGGTTTAGTCATCTCAGTCTCCGACAGTCGATTGTGAAAGAAATGACGGCAACCGTGAATGTTACTGTCCTTAATTGACAAGCTTTTTTACTCTCAATTTTATTGTTTACAAGGAAAGTATAAATTGAAATATTTAAATATTTCGGTTGCTCAGTGACTGCATCTTTAGATTCTCGTTTAGACTAGCACCTGTTCGAATCCTCAAGGGACAATTCCATGAGAAAAAGCTGTTTCAATACGGCTCAATTTATGGCGCTTCATAATTATGATGGGAATCACATGTGATGTTCTTAGCTGATAGAAATATCCAGAGTGGAAAACAGTCGTTATGAAGATTATCAAAATGTCATTACTGCAAAGCAGTAAATAATTAAAAAAAGACAGAAAGAAAGAAATAGATGAAATAAAAATTAGCAAATGCTGCAATGGACAATCCTGAAGTTTAGGATCATTGAAAGAAGAAGAGTCTGAATCTTATTGTGATGATAATGATGTTAATGACGATGAAGATGATAATGATGACTGTTAAGATGGTGCGATGAAAATGATGATGATGATAATGATGATGTCCTAGTTTACAGTCAATCCTATCTGGATGAAATGATGATCTTGTTGGCAGCTAAAAAAAAAAAAAAAGAAAAAAGACACCCCAAAGGAAACAAACAAGAAACCTGAGGATCCCAAAGTGGTTCTTAAAACGTTTACACTGTTTAGTTTAACAGCGTCGTACTCAGCTCCTCTTGATAGTTCTGAACAAATAAAAAATTTTCCTTGAATTGCGTAGCTGAACTAAAAAGCTTGTTGGATAAATTAAAAAGTTTTCCTTACGCTGTGGCACTGCAGAGGGTTTTATTCTTTTAATAATCAAACCGTTCAGTAAGACCTCTCCATAAGTGTGTCTATTTATAAGCTGATTTTATGAACAAAATTTTGACACCTAGAATCTCCCACCTGCGGGAGTGGGTAATTATTACATATTTATCGTCTCCTAAGCCTCGCTGTCTGATCCACAGGGGTCTTTGGCAAATAATACAGATCAAACTGTCAATCGTAAGATATACAACCATGTAGCAGCTTCGGTACATATCCTATACGCACGCTCCCTCTCCCTCTCTCTCTCTCTCTCTCTCTCTCTCTCTCTCTCTCTCTCTCTCTCTCTCTCTCTCTCTCTCTCTCTCTCTCTCTCTCTCTCTCTCTCTCTCTCTCTCTCTCTCTAAATAGAAAAGCAAAAACACCACACTTGGAGGATAACTTGGTAATTATAAAGGATCCAAAAAGGACGCGTGTGTGTCTGTAAATAGTGTGAAACGAGGTCTAAAAAGAGACAGGCACACAACTTTATAACTACGGGACTAAAAAAAAGAAAAAACACAAGTATAGATTTAACATATAAACGTTAAATCCGTAGTTATAAAGTTGTGTGCCTGTCTCTTTTTAGACCTTCTCTCTCTCTCTCTCACTCTCTCTCTCTCTCTCTCTCTCTCTCTCTCTCTCTCTCTCTCTCTCTCTCTCTCTCTCTCTCTCTCTCTCACTCACACACATACGACTTATTTGGAGCCTGTCTCTTTCCCTCCATCTCCTTTCATCTTTCTTTCTCTCCTGCCTTTCTATCTCTTTCCTCCTTTAGAAATTTTCTCTTTCTCTATCTTTCATGGTCTCTATTTCGGCCATTAACTTTTACGTGTCTTTCCTTTTCTCTCCCCTTCCTTCACTATTATTACCCCAGCTCTCCCTCCCTCTCATCTCTCTGTGTTTCTCTGTCTCTGTCTGTCTGTCTGTCTGTCTGTCTGTCTGTCTCTCTCCCTCTCTCTCTCTCTCTCTCTCTCTCTCTCTCTCTCTCTCTCTCTCTCTCTCTCTCTCTCTCTCTCTCTCTCTCACGACTCCTTTTCTCTTCCATCTTTCAGTGGCCTTCAATGTGTACTTTTTTTTTTTTTTTTTTAGTTTGTTGGACCCCTCCTTGAATGTTTCTATAATTTATAAGCTGACTTTCTGATCAATTTTAACACCCAGAATCTCCTACTTGCGGGAGTGAGTATTTATTTCATGTTTATCGTTTCCTAAGCCCCACTGTCTTCGTCAAATAATACAGATCACACTGTCAATCGAAAGATTATACAATAATGCAGCAGCTTCGGTTTATACCATATACCCTCTCTCTCTCTCTCTCTCTCTCTCTCTCTCTCTCTCTCTCTCTCTCTCTCTCTCTCTCTCTCTCCCTCCCACACACACACATACACCACGCATTCCATACGACTTCTTTGAAGCCTATCTCTTTCCCTTCATCTCCTTTTATCTTTCTTTCTTTCCTACTTTTGTCTCTCTTTCTTCCTTTAGAAATTGTCTCTTTCTCCATCTTTCATGGTCTCTATTGAGCTCATTAACTCTTACTTGTACGTCTCCCTTACCCTTCCTTCCCTATCCCCCATCTCCCCCCCCCCAACCCTGTCATCTCTCTGTGTCTCTGCCTCTGTCTCTATCTCTGTCTGTCTGTCTGTCTTTCTCTCTCTCTCCCCTCATCTCTCTCTCTCTCTCTCCTTTCACTCCTTTTCTCCTTCATCTTTCAGTGGCCTTCAATGTGCACAGTTTTTTCCCCTCTTTTTAAAAAGCAAGGAAGTAAATGAATGAGGTGTCGCACTGCTACAAGACGCCTGTAACTGACATTTTTTTTTTTTTTCGGATTTCACTTTTTTGCATTTCTTAACACATATTGTCTCCGAATTTGAGATCTATAGGCGTTATTATAGCCTCAATGTAGAATTCCTAAATCGATTTTAGCCCATAGAAAATTTTGCAACAAAGCTGTTTAGGCCGTTACAGAAGTCTTGCACTATGATATTTGATGCGCGCGATCAAAGATTCTGGTTGTAATAATGGCAGTTACAGGAATTTTGCACGCTATAATTGCTTGGTATTTGGAAGACTTCTGATGATGAAATGCAGCTTCTGGTGTATCATATTATCTAGATACAGGCATCTTTTAGACCTTTATTAGTAGGGTTGTTCATCAGATCAAGCCCAGAGAAAGCCTGGACTTCTCTATGTGCTCATCGTTGACAAGAAGTACATCTTTGGTGATCAATTTTTTTTGTTCGCGCCGTGCCTTTCCATAAGTTTCTCCCTTTTTTTTTTTTTCTTTGTTTTCTTCACATGATGGTTTTCAGAGACTGAAGACGTAAGAAAATTGTTTTGTCAAGTTCATGAGTAGCTGCACATCTCAAAAAGTATTATACACATATTTGAGTACATGCAATTTTTCTTCGCAATGTTCTCAAGAACTATACAACTGTCACAGTTTAAACTTTGTAACAGTGAAAATCAATACTGTCTGAATGCTTTGGAAGCTGTTAAAGGTTGCAAAAACTTTCAGCTTCTGTGATCGTTTTTTTTTTCTATTTCGGCGGGTTTAACCCGAAAAGGATGGTTGCCATGTTTGATGCTTCCAAATAGGTACGTGTACGGTCGAAACTTTTGATCTAGAAAAGCTTTGCTTCTGTTTTGATTATTTTGGCGGTTGGCCCATCACTAGAGCTGTACATAGCTTAGATCTAAACTAATTTAGATCTTGTAGCTCACATCAAAATTTAACCTACTTTAGAGCCATGACGGGGAAAGGGACCGTTCGGCAACGACTATCCGACAGCATCACATCTGGCACCGCCCCAAACATCGTGCATGCACCAACAGGGCACCACACTGGTGAAAAAAGATGACCTCATGTAATTTTGCTGCCTAAAGCTGATCACTGAAGCATACCATTCTTACTTTAGTGTATCACGGTTGCAGATAAAAGCATTGGTAATTACCTTACAACATGAATCAAAAAAAATCTTGACTGATTACATGCGACATGAAAATAATAAAAGATTTAATTAGTCTCTGCTAAATTTCATTACTTTCAAAATGTTAAGATAACGTGGAAGTTTTTAATTAAAATAAAGTAAACACATCAACTCTGATGCTGAGCGCAGAATAAGCAAAGTCCCCTTTATGGCTCTTAAGATTTTATGCACTTAATGCGAAAACTCCTAGCTCTCTAGTGAGCATTTAAAATGATCTAAAACGAGAAAGGAAAAATATTGAATTTATGGATTTCCTTTATTTGTCTTGTTCTTGTAGAAGAAAAGGGATATTATTCAGCGCATCTTAAATTTTCTCTTAGAATAACTATTGACTTCTCTGTTAAAAGTTAAAAAATATTCTTGCAGCTTCGCGTGGAATGTTTTAGGTTCTTGTCGAGAAACGTCTGTCCTTGTAAATTTTCGTTTTTTTTTTCCCTTCCTCTTGGCTTCTGTCTTTCACTTTATGTGCTGAACATAGATTTATTCATCTTTATTATTTGATGCGATCTTAATACAAAACTAATCACCCCGAAATGAAATGATACTTTACCGAAGCTTCATAGACATTGCCATCATAATGTCGAAATTATAAAGAATTAATAATTTTATTAACTTTTAATTTGCTTAAATTACAGCCACTAGTATGATTAGTAATATAAGGTAGAAAGCAAAAAACAACATCTTTAGCATTATTTTGTTTTTTGTTTGAACATGGTCCCAAAAATATATATTTTAGGATAAGGAAGAGATCTTATAATCGAAATGGGGAAGCAATCTTTTTTTTAACTTTAGGGCATAGACCGGTATTTAGATTATAATTACAACAAATTAGACATTTCTATTGGAAACCTAGGACATTCATGAACATCGCTCAAATTCAGATGTTTGACTTGCACTGAGATCACCTTGAATGTGCACCATATTATATTTTTTGTTTAGTCAGAATACCCCGAGAAAAAAAAAGAAAAGCGACCCAACATCATCCTATATTAAAAGAGAGGGTTTTCAATAAATTCAAAGTCACCATTCAGTGCTGTGTGAATATTTATTTTAGTTAAGAGAATATCCAAGATGTTTAATATGCTAGGTAGGAAAACGTTATTAAAAGCTAGGTTGACAATTCTAAACTAATGCAAAGTTTATAAATCGCATTTAATCTAATTTTTCAACGAGTCAACTCTAGTACGGCAAAATTCATCAAGTTTTGTAAACCAAAAATGACTAATCATTACGCGGGTGGTATTGATTACTTCCGTAAGTGACATTTTTTGCGAAATGCGTTTTATTGCATAGTTATATACATCAGGCCATGGCTCGTTTTTCTATCTGGGTCCTGAACCTCTAGCTTTAAAATTGGCGCCCCAATTCAAGTTTAAAAATTAACCGTATGTACATTGTTCAAAAAGTGTCTTTTGATTACAACTGTAAGGGCAATTACGGCTGTTTTCAACTGCGTTTCCTTTTCAGCATCTGGAGACAATAGGTGAAAACTGCGGTATGAGCGCACTTACGGTTGTACTCAGTAACAATATACAACAGACAGACAGATTATTTAAAGTCGATAAATAACACTTACGGCCTCGGTTTCTTTTACCACTGCAAAACTTGGGATGTATTGTTTATGTTTCATTTATCTCCTGAATTCTGTCACTGTATTATGGATCACGAGTGTAGTCATTGTCAGGCTGAACTAGATCACCAGGTCAGTCTTTTGTATGCGGAACTAGTGCTACCATAACGTTTGGTAAACAGCTATATTTCATTCGTTGTTTCTTTGGTTTTTGTTTCAAGCAGTAGTTTGTTGTGGTTGGAGATTGTTTGTCTGATGTTTGGTAAACAGCTGTAACTTACTTTAACATTGTCTCTATCAATGATTTTTCTCAACTTGTTGGTTTCAGGGAAGTTTTTGTTGATAAGTGCAAGGAAATGTTTCGCTACATTAGTAGCGACGCTGTTGTTGAAGGGCGGGTTGAGCCATGCTATTCTTCTTTTCCTCTTTGTGCTGCTTTCTTTGTCACTTTTTTCGGTCTTAGTTGTTTTATTGAATTGTAATGGCTGGTTAAATTCACTCCTCTTTAGTGCTTCTATGTATACAGGTCGGGCTCTGTTGAAAATGTCTTCATTTTTTGAGTTCGTAGTTAAACGGCTGTTGATACTCTTTGGTAGATTCTTTATGATGTTGATAGGGTGATTACTTTTCTTATGAATGTACGTTACTGTGTTGGTGGGTTTCCTGTATGGTTTGTATGTGTCATATCTTAGTATGTGTCATATCTTAGATCAAGGGTTACGTCGAGGAATTCTATATATTTTTTGTTCTCGTCGATAGATATTTGTAAATTATTTGATCTAAAAATTTTGCAAATCTCCTTTTTTCACGACATCCGCTTGTTTTGGTTGCAAATTGTGGCTAGCCAGCAAGCTGTGAAAGAGGGAAAAGTCCAACAAGTTCTCATGTGTCTGCACCGTCGAAACTTCCCATGGTGACATCAAAGTTGGTAGTTTTTTTTATGCCATGGTGTGTTGTTCATGTAAAGTGTGCTCTGTCTTGCATGCATGATGATGTGTCGCTCTTCCTCTGATATGTTTGTGTAGCTAGTGGCGAAGTCTAGAGCGTTGCGCAGCAAATCTTCAGTTATTGAAGGATAAAAATAATTTCGAATGCTATGAATAATTTTCGTTTTTTTATCATTAAATGTTCTCAAACCACGTTGTGACATCCTTCGTGCTTCGCCAATGATTTAATTTGGTTTGGTCCTTTACGTCTCTAACTATATTTTCTAAGATTTGTTTGCTTATTCTTCCTATTTCAGTTTTACAAGGTTGATAAGTCGACAAGTTGGATTATTCCTAAAATTGTCTTTGTGGTCCTTAAGTGTTACAAAGGCTTCTATCTCTCTGCAGATATACAGATGCGGTCTGCCAAATGATAGTTTTAGTTTTGGAGCGATACATCTATCAATGTCAGTCGTCTTGTTTGGCTTTTCTCTGTCAGCTTTTTTGTATTCTTTATGTGCAACCTTGTTTAGCAGTTGTTCGTAGAATTCTGGTTTTATTCTGTAGTACTTGTTGGTTTTGTTTGCCGGTACAGACAAATGATCATCTTTCTTTATATGCTTTAGATCTTTCTTTAGCTGATTTTGAAATTTAATAGAGTGGTGTTTGAACTTTATATACATCGTTCTCAAAGTCTTTTAGTTCGGGTATCACAGGTGGTGGGTTAGTGGATATGAAACCATATGTTTCCTTACCTCCCTTTTTAAGCTCAGGGTTAAGGAAAAGAAAGGTCTCCAGCGTTTGTTTTTGAACAAACGTTTCTGCATTACTGATTGGAATCTTTATAAAGAAATCATTCCCATGGGTTGGGATGGTTTTCGTTGAGTCGGATGTCTTCTTCGCTAGGTCTAGATCTGGACATTTATCCATCATGTTATAAAGTGCTCAGACTTGAAGGAGCTATATTGTAATGATTTAAAATGGTACTGACATAGTGAATGAAAGTGCTCAACAATAAAGAACAGGATTAATGATTATGAAATACCTGGAATAAGGCCTTGCCATGACACTGGTGTTTCGATCTTACCTTAAACTTAATCTCTGCATGCTACACTTGTGTCTCAAGCGAAGGTTGAGGATGCCGTTTGTTCTCCGCTCTCTTCAGGCATGACTGAGGGGTGTTCTGTTGGCGTTCCGACCTTATACGGTGGGTTTTTTTTGTTTTTTTTTACCGTTTCGGAGCCACTGAAAATTTTGTAGCAAATACTTCTTTCTGTGGGGACACGATGGAAAGATTTCCCTTCTTTTGCTTATTTTCGTTTTGTTTTTAGAATCAAATATATTTCTGCTCTGAATGGGTTGCATCTATTTGTTGTTGCTGAGTATGGCTGCGCTCTTTCAATTATGTCCCATGATAAGGTGTATTCAGTTTTTGATTCCTTTATGTTACACACGAATTAAAGTTGTGGCTGTTTTTTCTTAATGGTTTAATCTGAAGCTCGATGTATGTTGATTGTATATGGTTTTAAACTCTGAGTTACTCTGAAAACAAAATCAAGCCTAAACAAAAGAAGTGAAATCTTTTCATCGTGCCCCAACAGGAAGAAGTATTTAATACAAAACTTTAAGTGGCTACGAAACAAAAAGCAACCATCGTTTAAGGGCGGAACGGAAACAGAACACCTCTCAGACATACCTGAAGGGAGCGGAGGACAAACGGCATCCTCAACCTTCGCTTGAAACACAAGTGTAGCATGCAGAGACTATATATATATATATATATATATATATATTTATATATATATATATATATTTCTCTATTGAGCCTAGAGAAAAAAAGCCGTACATAAAATTTTTATGGCCAGGAGCAATTTAAATGACCACAGCCACTGACTTGTAGCGGGGGCGAAGGACGACAGAATGGGTTGTGAAGACCCCGCCCATAGCACAAAGCCGACGACCAATCACAGGTTGCGACTAAGCTGCCGGCTTCAGCATGACTGTTGATGAAGCAGCTGGGGACCAATCGCGACAAAGCAAGGGAGAAAAATGTCAAGATTGCCTTGGTATGGCTAGGTCTATATCCTATACTCGCATAGATGACAACAGACAATACCGCCTGTTCTGTCATTTCCTCTCATTTTATTTCTCCTCATCTCACATTGTGCTTGCCTCTCTCTCTCTCTCTCTCTCTCTCTCTCTCTCTCTCTCTCTCTCTCTCTCTCTCTCTCTCTCTCTCTCTCTCTCTCTCTCTCTCTCTCTCTCTCTCTCTCTCTCTCTCTCTCTCTCTCTCTCTCTCTCTCTCTCTCTCTCTGTGTAACATCGCCTTTGGTTTATTTTCGCAGTCTTTCCGGCTGCGGGCAAATAATAGACAGCAACGAAAAAAAAAATGTTGCAGATACTTCCTCAATCTTTTGTATTCCTTTTTTTTTTGTAATGGAATTAAGCTCAAGAAAGTACAATAGTTCTGGTGAGGGAGAGTTAACAAAAAAGATATAAAGAAAAACAGAAGGAATATTTATAATGGCAAGGCATACATAGAAAGACCGAGACAACCCCCCCCCACACACACACACACAAAAAAAAAAACAAGCAACTCAGAGATAGATAGATAGATAGATAGATAGAGAGAGAGAGAGAGAGAGAGAGAGAGAGAGAGAGAGAGAGAGAGACAGACAGACAGACAGACAGACAGACAGACAGACAGACAGACAGACAGAGATAGACAGAGAGAGGGAGGGAGGGGAGAAAGAGAGAGGCAGAGATAGAGACGGAGATTTGAAAAAATAAAGGCTATGGGAAGGGGGGAGATTAGGTTAGAAGCTTAATTTCATGCAGTACAAAAATAGCAGCGAAGTGCACATGTTAGAGATAGAAAGAAAGAGAAATAGAGAGAAAGATAGATAAAGAGAAAAATATAGAGAGTAGAGAAGGAGGCAAAACAGATTATGGGATAATGAAACGGCGATCGAGCGTGAGAAAGAGAAAGAGAGATAGATAGAAATATATCTATATCTATTTATCTATCTATCTATCTATCATCAATCTTTTTATATAAATATATATGAAGGGATCGAACCTGCACCTCGATATGGCACCCATCGCTTTGCCAAGACAAGACCGGGCACTAAGCCGATGAGCCATCCACATCTAGATCTAGATGTGTTGTGATTTTTCTGTTCTGTTTATCTCTTTGTTTTCAGTTTACTTGCAACTTTAGATCCTTAGGTCTGGCTGCGTCTGTCCAAGCCTCTATCGTTGTTCGACCGCCTTCTTTATTTCTAAACAGATAGAAGGATAGAGAATTAACCTGTACAAAATCAACGATGATTGATGATAGCATGATGAAGTCTACCAACTGCATGTCATTATAACATTAGGCTTTATAGCTCTGTTTCAGGAAGAATTTTGAACTTTGATGTGATTTGAACTTTCGTGTGATGAAATGAGCGCCTTGACATCATTCTGCGCTGACTTCAAGCCACGACCTATTAGGTCAACGAGTTTAAGCTACGACCTGTAATTATCCTGTTTAGTGCAATTTGATAATTTAGTTATTAAATTTTCAGATCATCATATTCCGGGCGAGCTACATCAAATATTAAAAAAGTTTGAGAAAAATTTCCAAGGGATCTAGAACCTGAGAAACTAACTTTAATCATTGCAAAGAGTCACCCTTTTCCAAAGCAGAATAATATGAAAGAATAAGATTTTTATCATTTCTTTTATGTTATATAGACGTACCTCTCAACACTCAGGTGAAGTCCTCAGATTTCAATCTTGTCCGGCCCTAATTTGATAAGTTTGCCTAGGAGACAAAGTTGGTGAATTATATTATTATGTCCTCCCTATTTCTACACAACTCGGGTAATCAATGAGAAGGCAGTCACGCACATCGAGAGAGAGAAGCGCTGTGATTGGTTGATTGAACTCGTCAAAGTCACGGCAAGCGACATAGACAGATATGAGGTAGACGGCACACCTGCGGCTCCCGAGGAGAGGTGGACAGTCTGTGGCTACTTGTGGATAATGATGACACAAGACTTCTGTCCGCTTCGTTCGCGCTCCAGTCTAGAACGAGTCTTTCCCTTGATGTAGTCAATGCCGTGCCCAGCGTATGTTACTAAGGTGATTAGCACTTATTTCCAGCGGTTATTAGCAGCTCTGCGGTCATCGCTTCATTGTGTTTCTCAAAGTGTGTGAAAATATCTAAATGGAACAAGATTTTCTTTTTGTTCTTGCTCCTTCTGTCGTTCGTTCACTCTGTACTGTCATTTTTTTAAAGGAATGTGTATCTGACCTTAGCTTAGCCTAACTTGTACCAGGCTTGGATCTTAGAAGGATGAATTGTGTTGCAGTTTGTTCATGTGAATCTTATCACCTTGTGGAAGTGTTAAAGTCGTGATTAACACAAGCAACGAGTCGAGAAAGACAGCAGGACTTAGGTAAGAACTAATAAACTTACATATCTTTGATCCATCTTTATTTTGCACTTTGTTCGCGCTAATAGGAAATGCCTGTTCTGTGCGAAATTTTACAGGAAGATGATGTGCGAAATGTTTTTAATAAGTGCGAGACAAGATAAAAAAAACTGAAAAAGAGATAAATGAGAAATTTAGGAAGGATTCACATTATAATTGTGCAAAGTTAAACGCACTTGAATCTCCCTTATTAGATGTAGAGAAAGACTTGGAGGACATTAATGAATGAAATAATATCTATAAAATTTATCTCTCATTTTTTTTTACTTCAATATCTTATCAATTGTCTTTGCACATTGATATGATCACTCTGCTTCACTTAACATTGAAGTCATTTAAACAATGTGATCACAAAGCAAAGATAAACCCTTAAAACACATAAAGGTCAATATTGGTTACAAATTAGTCTGCTGCCCAAACAAAATGAAAATATTGCTCACTTTCACATAAAATCCAAACATTTTTTTAACTGTAGACTACGTTTTTAACATTAAAATTTGAGAGGATAGATACACACAGTCACCCAACCTTTAACTCTAAAATTTATGAGTTCTATGACCTGATTAGTCAATTATTGGGATTGTTTTAAATACTAAGCGCGTCAATAACATGACCAATATTCTACTTTAGAATTTCGATACTAAACAAAGTCAAAATTTACTAAAATGGTAAATTTCAATTTATTTAGAGAAAGGGCTCTTTGTATATAACAAACTCACATTTACCAGAGTTTACTAAAAGAGTACCAAAATTGCACAAAACTTAAAAAATTTATATAAGTACTTTAAGTTTGATCTTATAAACTTTAAAAAAAAAAAAAAAAAATTGGAAAGAACAACATTTTTGTTCCAGCTTTAAAGCAATACACACCTAGATCTATCTAAATTTGAATTCTAACATGAGCGTGAAAATAAATAATTACAAATCAAATTTGGAGTTTACTTAAACATTTATACATCCCAACATAATGATAAAAATAGGCCGAGATTAAACATGGATTTAAACAAGTAAGATGTAGATCGAAGGAGGTAATAAACAATCAAAATTAAAAAAAAAAAAAAACTAATTAAAAAGCAACATAACCACTAGACCATTATAATTTTATTGTCACTTGCAAAATACAAGCTAGTCTCAAAAAACGGAGCATCAAAGATTACTATCATGGTGTGCAAAAGTTCCCCGGTTGATCTATTTAGATTCTGGGATGATTACAACCCCCACAAAAAAGTCCACCAGTTATGTAAATAAATAGATAAATAAATAATAGTAATAGTAATAATAATAATAATAATAATAATAATAATAATAATAATAATAATAATAATAATAATAATAATAATAATAATAATAAGAAGAAGAAGAAGAAGAAGAAGAAGAAGAAGAAGAAGAAGAAGAAGAAGAAGAAGAAGAAGCAGTAGTAGTACTTACTCTCCAGAGTCATACCACTGCACGGAAAATTAGTACTGCTGCTGCTACTTCTACTATTACTACTTTTATATAATTTTGATACATGTGTACATGTTTTATAATATACAAGCATGTCTTGATTGCCCGTTCAAGTGAACAGATATGGAATGGAAGACCACTACAAGAACAGAAATATCTCATCCAGAACCAATTAGTGGATCTAGTCGATATCTTAGATATAAAACAGTATAGAAGTACGAAACGCGTGCAAAAGAAGCAAAATTGGTGTTTATACATCGCAACCTCCGCACGTGAAGAAAAGCTGTTCTTTAAATATCAACCAATCAAATCATTCTACTTTCTTGCACACAGCAGCATGTTTTCCATGACACTTTTGTCTTTACGCTGGAGGAGGTCAAATATCATCGAATTTTTAACTTTTTCAGTTTTTCACTCCGTTTAAGTAAAATAACATGTTTTTCTATATTTATATTTTGAAAAAAAGATAATTTGTTTTTGAATAGATATTCGATTTGAAAATTGGAAAACAGTCTTTAAAATGTTATTTAATTTACCATTACAAATTTGGCAATATATATTGATGAAATAAAATACAATAAATATATAACGAATTTTCAAATGCATTTTTTAGCCACCTTAAATAACTTTTCTTTAAATTTTTTGTACTGCGTGGTACACCGATATTGGTAAATCAAAATTCAGTTAACTTCATCACAGCAACGACTAAGCAACAACCAACTCAAACTGCACGCTGTAGACATCATCAGAATGAACAATAGTCTCTTCTCTGGAGGAGGAGAACATGCCAAAGAGGGGTGTTGCCAAGGAAGTAGCACTGAGTCCTCCCCGAGACATTTGCTGGGTCTTTCAGACGGCTGCGAAGGATCGTTGAATAAAGAAAAGCAGAGCCTCTATATTCATCAACAAATCGCGCAACAGATAAACCCTCAGGACGAATGTAACACAGGTTCTGTATATCACGAACTGCAGCCGTGTGCCCCATCGTCACAAATGTCTTCATTATCATCACCGACTTCATCAATATCCGCCATGCCAGGATCAGCCCATCAATACTCTTCAGATACTTGCTACTACGGAAATGATGCCCCAAGACCTCCATCCTCATACTTCAATTCTCATAACAAAATGCAGCTACAGCAAAGTCCGCCATTTATTAGCGCGTCAGATGGATGCTTCAGCAGTGATCATGACCACTCCTCTAGCTATTACCATCAACATCAGCAACATCTCCAAGGAGAACCCCAACGGATGCTGCCTTACTTCCCTGCCTTAGCCTCTAGCATGAATTCGTGGGTATCCCAGGCTGAGCAACATCAGGAACAACAAACTACCTTTCATGGCTATTCCCACCACGCTCATTTGCTCCACCATAACCATCAACATCCTCACCCCAATCATTATCATCTTGACATGGCGACTCCGTTTTTGGGGGGACACGAATCTCCTACCTCCTTCGTCAACTCCGGCGACTCTGGTGGTCAAGGCAGATCTAGCAGCAACGGCAGCAATGTGAACACGGCCACCATGACCCCTAATAACAGCAACATGCTCTCCCCGACATTATATCCAGCCCCACAAAATCAACCTGGGGTGCCTTTACAAAGACAGACTTGGCTTGGAGCAGAGGCAGAGAATCCCAACACGAGCAACAGCTCTGCGGTGATGGCCTACCATCGCAGCCAGCATGCCTTTTCAGGGTTTTCCCACCACCTCCAGGGTCAAGGTCACCCCTATGGTCACAACAAATCTCGCGCGATGTCCCAGTGGACAGCCACAGGAAAGAGCAAGATCACAGTGACCCTCTACAATGGGGATATGTGGGCTAAATTTCACGAGCATACTAACGAGATGATCATCACAAAGCATGGCAGGTAAAAAAGACTCACTGTCTGTCCGTTAGTCTGTCTATCTGCCTGCCTGTCTGTCTGTCCGTCTTTGTCTCTGTATATCCCGTCTGTCTGTCTTTCTGTCTCGCTCTCTCTATCTTTCTCTTTGTCTCTCTTTCTTGCTCTCTCTCTCGCTCTCTCTTTGTCTCTCTCTCTCTCTCTCTCTCTCTCTCTCTCTCTCTCTCTCTCTCTCTCTCTCTCTCTCTCTCTCTCTCGCTCTCTCATTTTTTCTCTCCCTCTCACATCTAAAATTTTGTCTCTTGAATTTCAACATTGTCATTGAGGCAACTGTTTTATCACGTGTAGCTTGCACATCAGATTGGTAACTCATTTTACCTATAACGCATTTTTTTCCCCTCGTTTCTTTTCTTTTTTTTTTTTTCTTCTTTTTCCCCCCCATTCTTTGTTACTTTCAAATGATCTGTCACGACCAATTATAAAAAAAAAAGTATCTTGATGTACATTTCACATACATACTTAAGGGCATGACAAGATTCCACTATTACATTTCAATTTTTCCCTGAGCGCTTCGCTGTTGTAGCTATTTCTGATGATGAGGATGATGCTGATAGGTTTTAATTTTGCGTGTCCTACTCTTATCTTTTTTTTTTTACATTTGAAGTGAATTTTCTATTTTCTTTTTCACTTCTGAGCTTTCCTTCCATATATTCCTTTGAAATACATCAAACCGAATAAATAATGTTATGCATTCAAGACATAGTTGCTCCAATACTCTATAATTCTAGATAGACAAAGACTGCCGCACACTTCTTTCTAATTCGTAAATATTTTTTTTACTTTGAACTTTTCTTTATTCGTAGGTTGCTTTTTTTTTTTTTTTTTTGGAAATACATGTTTTTTGTATGACTTTTGGGCAGCTTGTTTTATCTGGTTTTTGGTGTTTTTTTAATACCCTATACTTTAGTGAAGAGCTAGTTATTTACTTTTTAATCAATCTCTAGACACGGACTTATAACTATAAACAATATCAACTTTGTGGTTTTATTTAACGTAATGTATAAAGGTTTATCTTCGTTTTATTTCCTTTTCATAATCATGACCTTACTCTAGCATTCTTGAGTATTCTTGATCTGAATATTAAAGATGAAAATAATCTATATATAATGGAGCTTGGCGAAAAATGAGGACCATTTAAGGGAGCATTTCTAGACCACCTAGGAACGTCAAATTTGGTATAAAGTTGTAAATTGCCCAAAAGATTGGAGTGGTCATATTATTTTTCAACAAAATTAATAGTGCGAACTACTTCCTGTAAGCAAAGCTGGGCAGAGATCGCAGGAATGAAACTGAAAGTACGCATACAATGTTGACGGCAGATGTAAAACCGTCTGAAATAGATCCAGATCTACATGTTATAGTGTGAGATCTAATAGAGAATCTAAAAAAGTTTCTTGGACATAGGTTCTAAATCTAGGTCTTTACAGCAGCTAGACTCAAATCAATATCTACGTCTAGATAGATCTAGATTTTACTTTTAGGCTTAAAAAAATAATTTTGTTTAATCCAAATCTAATTACAGATTTTTTAAACAATCAATATCATGTAAGTTTAAACAACTGCGCGGCTCAGAAATCCCGTAAGGTGGTTCACTTTTATGCACTTAATACAAAAATTCACAGCTTTCTAATAAACGTTGAAAAGGTTCTAAGAACAAAACTGGGAAAGTAATAGAATCGGTCGATTTCCTTATTCCAAAAAGACTAAAGTTCTGCGTTTTCAATTTTGTTTTTAAAATAAGAGTTATCGAGATATCTAGATTCTAGGTACAGATGGATAAATGGAGGCACATATCTGGATCTTATAAGTAAAGAAATAAATATCAAGGCCATTGTCTATTTTATAATACATACATGCACGCAAGGCACCCAGAGAACAGGGTGTTCAGTTTGTAATAATAGTATTAATAATAACAAGAATCATAATAATGATGATTATGATAGTTGTTGTTGTTGTTGTTGTTGTTGTTGTTGTTGTTGTTGTTGTTGTTGTTGTTATATTGAGAATTTTAAGAAAATTATTATCTTTTTTATCAAAGTGATTATTGTTATTATTATTATTATTATTATTATTATTATTATTATTATTATTATTATTATTATTATTATTATTATTATTATTATTATTATTATTATTATTATTATTATTATTATTATTATTATTATTATTATTATTATTATTATTATTATTATTATTAATAATAATAATAATAATAATAATAATAATAATAATAATAATAATAATAATAATAATAATAATAATAAACTTTATATAAACGGAGCTAGGCGAAAAGATGAAGATCATCTAACTGAGCATTTCTAGACCCCCTAGGCACGTTAAATCTGGCATAAAGTTGCAATTTGTCATTAAGATTGGAGTGTTAGAAATATTTTCCATTAAAAAATGTTTTTGGAAAAATTAAAGGCAAAAACGCGATTTTTACTCTTTGAAAAGAAAAAGGTGAATGGGCAAACTACCCTCTGTAAGCACAGCTTGACAGAATTTGCAAGAATGAAGCTGAAATTACGCACATAATATACGAGGGGAGTTCAATAAGTCTTTACCCTAACTATGAAGGAATTAAGCTAGAGAGCTGAAACTTACATCACATTTTGTTACTTCTCCACATAGTCACCCTGCATATCGACACATTTCTGCCACCTTTCTTTGACCTTCAAAAGTCCTTGAGCGTAATATGACTTCGGATGGGACTCAAACCATTCTTCTTTTGCAGATATGACATCTTCATTGCTATGGAAACGCTGTCCCTTCAGATGTTTTTTCAGACTTGGGAAAAGGAAAAAGTCAGATGGTGCTAGATCTGGTGAATACGGCGGATGAAGGAGAATTTTGAACCCACACTGCATCGATGTGTGAACTGCCATCATTGATCTGTGCGCTGGAGCATTGTCATGAAGCAAAAGAATTCCTTTTTGCAGCTTCCCACGGCTTTTCTTGGATGGGAAAGGTTATGCTGTCCTGCTTCTGGGACGGAGATGGCATTATCATGACAGACTATTTAGAACAGGGCCATACAATCACTGGAAACTATTATTCAGCTTTGTTGGAAAAATTGCGATCAACTTTGGCCAAGAAAAGCCGTGGGAAGCTGCAAAAAGGAATTCTTTTGCTTCAGGACAATGCTCCAGCGCACAGATCAATGATGGCAGTTCACACATCGATGCAGTGTGGGTTCAAAATTCTCCTTCATCCACTGTATTCACCAGATCTAGCACCATCTGACTTTTTCCTTTTCCCAGGTCTGAAAAAACATCTGAAGGGACAGCGTTTCCATAGCAATGAAGATGTCATATCTGCAGGAGAAGAATGGTTTGAGTCCCATCCGAAGTCATATTGCGCTCAAGGACTTTTGAAGGTCAAAGAAAGGTGGCAGAAATGTGTCGATATGCAGGGTGACTATGTGGAGAAGTAACAAAATGTGATGTAAGTTTCAGCTCTCTAGCTTAAGTCCTTCATAGTTAGGGTAAAGACTTATTGAACTCCCCTCGTAGGTGGCAGCAGATCTGAAATCGTTTGACATACATCAAAATATTATAGTGAAAGACATAAGTAAAGGTTCTAAAAAAAAGTTGCTCGGACATAGGTTCTAGATCTAGGGCCTTAATATTTACAGCAGCTAATCTCAAATCAAAAGATTAATATCTTTATATCTAGTTGGATCTAGATTTTACTTTAAGGCTAAATAATTTTAAAAGAATTTAAGTTCTAGATTTATATTTTGTGTTTAGAATAAGAGATATCTGGATCATGTAAGTAAAAGAATAGGTATCAAGATCATTTATAAATATAAGTTTATTTAATACACCTTTCCCCTTCCCCCAGCCCCGGCAAATTAACATCAGCGTCCCGTTTGTAAAACGAGCTTCTCACCTTAGGATAAAAACAATAATAAAAACAATAATAATAATAATAATAATAATAATAATAATAATAATAATAATAATAATAATAATAATAATAATAATAATAATAATGATAATAATAATAATAATAATAATAATAATAATAATAATAATAATAATAATAATAATAATAGTAATAATAATAATAATAATAATAGTAATAATAATAATAATAATAATAATAATAATAATAATAATAATAATAATAATAATAATAGTAACAGCAACAATAACAATAATAATTTATATAAAAACATAATTATAAACAAATTACAAAAAAAAAATTATAAAAAAAAGATTTTTGTTCCCAATTTCGAGGATATCATTATTATTCTTTGTTCTCTCCCTCGTTACTATTCTCTCTTTCTGTCTCCCTTATCTTTCGGCATCTCTCGCTTTTACTGTCTGTATTGACTATCTCGTTCTTTCTCACCACCCCCCACCCCAGCTTCCTTTTAATCTTCCTCTTCTTTTTCTTTTTCTTTTTTTTTTTTCAAATCCCCTAGTTCTCAAACTACTTTTTTTTTCTCTTCCGACTAAAAATGTTACCCGTCATGATAAAGCCACAATTATCATAAAATCCTGCGAGACGCAACGCTACTCCAAGATTACCATAACCGTATAAATATCCCATGATGTCCAGCGAAAGCATATTTATTGGATATAAGAATGGTGCTGGCTCTATTTTTAGCCCAATAGCTACCTCTCTCTGCCTTTCTTCCATAATCCCACGGTTATTAAATATAAGTAAAATCACTAGTCCTGCAATACATTTCCTTTTTATAACAAAAGCATTCCTATTGTTCTTTTATAAACATTACTTTATTTCGATGTGGGAAAAAAAGTGGCAATCAAAATAATTACATTACATAAAATTCTGAGAGAGAGAGAGAGAGAGAGAGAGAGAGAGAGAGAGAGAGAGAGAGAGAGAGAGAGAGAGAGAGAGAGAGAGAGAGAGAGAGAGAGAGAGAGAGAGAGAAAACTCAACACAATCTGGGCCAGGTTTGAAGATCCCATATGGTTCTTTCATGGTACCTCGGTAATCGGTATATATATAAAAAAAATCTTTGAAGCTTACGGTAACCACTGAATCTGTGAAAGCAGGTACAGTAGTTCTAAGACTTGACCAATCAACATTTACACCTCTTCTTCTTATGTGCAAATCACAGCTGATTGTGAGCACAACCACAACAACAACAACAACAACAACGGGTGATGTCCCATTTGTTTTTACCTTATATGCAAACATTTATCTGCTTATGCAGACATCAAAGAGCACCGCTTCGGCGGCCTGTGAACGCGCCAGTCAGTGAACGATAGCCCACTCGTCCTCTCACACCAGGTACACGACACAAAGCTGGGACAGCGCTCTACCTGTAGCTGCCGCGTGCTAGTTGTGCGTTTCTGTGATGTCGCCGTCACCATATTGTCTTGTTGAGAGACTGCACATCCTGTTTTGTAGCCCCCTCCCTTTTTCCCTACGTCCTCGTAGTTTTGTTTGGTTTTGTTTTCGTTTGATTTTCCCACATCCTTTAGGTTAGTAAAATATCTTGTTCACTTGCTGAATAAGTTTGAAGATTAAACTTTTAATTTGTACATAGTTTGTTTTTTTTTTCTCCGTGGGATTCCTCGCGAAATTCATACCTTTAAAAAAAAAATCCAAGCTTAGCGTGTTACCATGATTTTTTTTTTTTTGAAATATCGGTATACCTAATAATCTCCAATGAAGGTGAATCCTATCCGCTGTCATTATCGATCGTATGGCTTCCAATTGTTTGTGGAGAATTTTAAACCTTATTCCTTCTAATTTTCATTGTTTCGTTCTCTTATCCGACCTACATTTATTTTTAAAAAATCGTATTAAACTGAAATAAAATTTTAATGGACTTCTCTATTCTAGACTTAAAAATTTTATATCAAAAATTTCTTCCGTAAAAAATAATTTGGGATTTTCATTGAAAATAAATAGATTAAAATTAAAAAGAATCAATTTTATCTTCAATGGAATTTGCTTCAACCACATGCAGCAATTTGAAGATGTGAGGTGAGGCTGATAGATAATAAAAAATTTTTTTCAAAATTTAGATAAGTTTAGATGGTTCAAAGATATTCATGACAATCAAAGTAAAGGACGAGATTACAGATGATGCGAACTGAGAATAGAAAGTCTTATAGATAAAGACTATTATAGTGATCATAGAGAACATCAGTCAGCATTAAAGAAATTTAGAAAAACTTGCAAAGTACTAGGGGGAAAAAAGCTCAGATATATTAAAAACATAAATAAATTGTACTCTTCTGATAATATTGTTCAGTGGTGATTAAGTTTATTGTGCTTGATGAGTCTTTCAATTTATCCATTTTTAAAAGCCTCTCTTGAAGCTTAATTCCTCCTTAACGATGATTTCGGAGAAATCAATACAAAAACAAAACTTAAATTTGTTCGTAAGACATCCTTATTTAAATTTCACTGTTCCATTGACTTAGTTCGGCTGGGCGTACCTCCAAAACGCGGAGTGTGCTCTAATGAACCTCCAAAACGCGGAGTGTGCTCTAATGAACCTCCAAAACGCGGAGTGTGCTCTAATGAACCTCCAAAACGCGGAGTGTGCTCTAATGAACCTCCAAAACGCGGAGTGTGCTCTAATGAATCTCCAAAACGCGGAGTGTGCTCTAATGAACCTCCAAAACGCGGAGTGTGCTCTAATGAACCTCCAAAACGCGGAGTGTGCTCTAATGAACCTCCAAAACGCGGAGTGTGCTCTAATGAATCTCCAAAACGCGGAGTGTGCTCTAATGAACCTCCAAAACGCGGAGTGTGCTCTAATGAACCTCCAAAACGCGGAGTGTGCTCTAATGAACCTCCAAAACGCGGAGTGTGCTCTAATGAACCTCCAAAACGCGGAGTGTGCTCTAATGAACCTCCAAAACGCGGAGTGTGCTCTAATGAATCTCCAAAACGCGGAGTGTGCTCTAATGAACCTCCAAAACGCGGAGTGTGCTCTAATGAACCTCCAAAACGCGGAGTGTGCTCTAATGAACCTCCAAAACGCGGAGTGTGCTCTAATGAACCTCCAAAACGCGGAGTGTGCTCTAATGAACCTCCAAAACGCGGAGTGTGCTCTAATGAACCTCCAAAACGCGGACTTTTCTGTCTGCCAAAACGCGCACATACAAGGCATGCCAAAGCGCGGACTATCGAAAGACCAAAGGGGTTGAAGCCATCAAGCAGAAGGAAGCGTGTGTGAGAGACTTCAAGATGGGAACAATAACAATGGAACAATTTATTCATGTTATTGGAAAAAAGATGCTTCCCACTGTGCTGTAAATTTTTATCTGCAGCTTTTATGGACTATGATTTTTACTGTACAAACAAAAAAGATTAAAACTCGAAACATTTTTAATGCTGTAAATTTTTATCTGCAGCTTTTATGGACTATGATTTTTACTGTACAAGCAAAAAAGATTAAAACTCGAAACATTTTTAATGCAGCCCACTTCGGTGAGACGGTCTCAAGCCCGTAATAATGCAGAGAGGAAATGTTTCGGTAGCTAACAATATCGACATTGCTCACAAGAGTTCGAATGCAAAATCGACCTAAAAGTGCGCGTTTTGGCATGTCATGATGTGCGCGTTTTGACCATACGAACCTCTATTGTAATGAGAACAATGGGCTGAAAAAGTCCGCGTTTTGAACGTATGTCCGTTCGGCTATAACATAATCTGTTAACTCAATGCCTCTGTCTATCTAATTGTCTGTCTTAATCTTTCTATAGATTTGTCAGTCTGTCTATCTGAACATAGTTCTTTCTAAGTTCAAATCGTCCTTAACAAGACACAGAAATACAAGGGGCGGAAAAATCACAAGTGGTGCGTGTTGACGAATATTTGTGTACACATACAAAATGTGCGAACTTCCACAACACAAACAACTAAGGGGCACAACTCACAGTAATTATTGGACCTTAGCGTTCGTGCTGGGATTTATCTCATATAGATCTCGAAACGATGCACCGAATATTTTCCGTCCTAGATTTAACACTATGGCCAAATTGGTTTTTTTTAAGGATACGAGGGGGAAATGGGGGTAAAGGAGGGGAGAGGAGGAGAAGGGGGAATCTAAACAGTCGATGAATACTATTAAAAAAAAAAAAAAAAAGCGATTACCTTTGACAATTGTGAATGTTGGATACTTACGATTTACGATGTCAAATGTTTGTGTCATTAATAGAAATAAATAATATATATATATGTATATGTATGTATATAATCTCACATTCTACCGACATATTCGGCTTGATAAGAATGGCCTTTAGTCTTTATATTGGACTACATTGACTTAAAAAGGATGTAAAAGAAAGCGAAGCATGGCGACAGAGAAAAGGAAAGAGAGAGAGAGAGAGAGAGAGAGAGAGAGAGAGAGAGAGAGAGAGAGAGAGAGAGAGAGAGAGAGAGAGAGAGAGAGAGAGAGAGAGAGAGAGAGAGAGGGAAAAAGAAATAAAGAAATAGAGACAATGTTAAAGCTGATGGAGGCGGCAAGGTGGGGAAAATATAAGGAGTAGGGGGGGGAGGGAGAGAAGGGAGAAATGTACTGTGAGAAAAGTAGACGGAGAAACTTAAAGATTAGAGAAATGGTTTTAACGTCCTTACTTTTCCAGCTCGCATACCATGCCTAAACTTGGGTCTAGATCTAACATTGAATTCTCACCTGCTGTTGTTTTGATATGGCCCCAATGTTCAACCCACAATCTTTGATTGGCTAAGAAAAGAGACGGCGCTCCACTATCTTTAGACTGGTGCCTAAGGAAGGAGTTTTTATTGTTAAAATCAAAGTGTAGCCTCTTCTCTGTCCACGCTTATAAATAGCGAATAGCGAAGTTTTCATTTTATGGAACTTCACAAAGGTTCTCACATTTTAGACATCTAGAATGGAAGTGCTAATGATTGGGACAAAAGTCAGAGGTTATTTTTGTTACAAGAAACTTTTGATTATAGACCTTAAACAACTTGTAGTGTTATTCCTCGAGCAATGTTAGACATGTTGTCTATACTTGCCAATTTTTTTTCCTTCTGAAAATGGGAAATAAAGAAAAGAATTAGTACAGGTGTGTGAAAGAAACGTGATGAGTGCATAATAGCATCTGTCAAAGTTCTAGCTGCTCATTTTTTTTTTTCAAACCGACCAAGCTAAATTTCATTTTCGCACGCACAATATTAATACAATATCCCCAATTTGTAACAGAAAATTAATAAACAAAATAAAGTGAATTAATTTCATTGCTTTTATTTTTAAAGCAACACTTTTTTCGGGTACACGTTTTATTTGTGTCAAAATAAACACAAAAAAAAAAAAAAATGAACGTAAAAAACTGATGCGATTTAATAGTTTATATTAATGTTACAATGCTTCTATTACACCAATCATTTAGTTAACCTTTTTACGCAAATTGTCACTTTAGAGCTAATCCCAAACTATATAAAAAGGAAAAAAAAGTGATTTCGAAATACATAAATTCGCATTTACGGGAAGAATAATACTGTATAAGTAAAACAAACACACAAATTTTTGACGTACAAATATGTATTCTAGACTCAACCAAAAAACAAACAAACATTCATGTAGATTATTGCACCGTGACACACATAATGCTAGGTTGAAATTATCTCAGCATAACATTATTGGGACACTCACGATATTTTGCCGAGAAATATTCACTGTGCAGCCGCTAGGGAACTGTTAATAGTCATATTGCAATAATATTGAATGTGACAGGATTTTTTCCCCTTTGAAACTAATTTGCACGAGTCTTTTTCATGATATGAACTTGTCGTATGTTTGTTTTATTGTTTGTTTGTTTTTTGGTTGTTGTTTTTAGTTATTTTTTTTTATACTTCTTCATTTTTTATGATAATAATAATAATAGTAACAAAGATAATTTGTTATTGCCAGCCTTCATTATTGTCATTTTTGTGGCAAAGTTTGCTAGTGACTTTCTGAATATCGCGTTTTTTGCTGTTTTTTTTCCTTAATTTGGGGTCGGGGGTGGGGGTGGTAGTGGTATGGTGAGGATAATGGTTGCATTAAGACTAAGGAATCATGGAATCCACAAATCCATACACTCATCTCCAGGTACAATTATTACGGGCATACTGTTTGGAATACCAAGCTCTATCGAATCCGAGGTATGGTTGACCCTTACCCTGGTAGGGCCTATAATTTTATTAGTTAACCCATACGATATGGACATACTTCAGTCCCATCTTTCTTAGCCACCCTGTGGTTTGGTTATGTCAAGGAATCAAGGATGTGACATTCAAGTGACACACAATACACCCCCCCCCCCCCCCGGTACGAATCCACGTGTACTTACTGATAGAAAGCTTAGAATTGCCATGCCATCAAAATCATTACTATTGATAAAGTATTGTTTCTCATGTTAAGGTTTAAAAAAAAAAAACAATTGTTATCATTGAATCTCCAGCTGTATTTAGCTATTAATTAAATTGTAATTCGTAACTAGAACTCACAAGTCAACGGAAGCGCAACATGTACTGTTGGAATTTTGACTTCCCCAAGACAAATCAGGCGTAGGAGAGATGAAAGTTGTGACTTGTACAAATAAAAACTTTTCCGTTCACAAGTTAAAAATAACTTGTAACTGTAATCTATATGATTTTAAACTTTGAAGATTTGTTCACAAAATACCGTGAGATCCCATTTAATGGTGGACCGGGCATGTAAAACTTTTCTCTCAAGTAACTCAGAAATTCACTTAACATACAGATATGTAAAAAATGGGTTTTAAATTTTGTGCCTGAGGTACTTTCTATTTAAATTCCAATTAAGTTAAACTTGCAAAGATGTATTGATTGATCCAGTCTCTTAGCACCTTCCAATTATATTTGTCTGTCTCAATCCTAGCATACCTGCCGACTAGACGCTTCACCATACTGACAGTTACGAGCCGAACCTTGTACTCAGAGTTCGATCTAGATCTAGATTCTAGATCTTGTGAAATAGGAATAACTTTGAAAAATAAATTTTCGATGATGATCCTCACAAAATTTTCCCAAAATATTTGGTATAATTTTTTTTACGTTGAAAAAGAATCGGATTTGAGGTGTTTTGTTGAAATTTATACTGAAATACGAGTTTGGAAGAGACAGGCCTTGTTACTGGATGACTTTAATTGTGTATGCGGAGTTACGGCAACTTACGCAAAGTCGGTTCAATAGATCCAACATGAAATATGATATCTTTAAAAGCTCGAAAATTTAAAAAAAAAAAAAAACTCAAATAGCATTCTCTCCATATGGAACGAAAAATTTCCACCTTTTTACCATTAATTATTACGCTATTTCATACATCATTTCCTCTTTTGCTTATGCAGTGTCCTTTCTTATGTTACTGTAAATGTAGGTTTAAATATTATTTCTTTTTAAAGTTTTTCCAAGATTTGTTCATTACATTTTAATGCGTTTTTATTTATTTGTTCATTACTATTTTTTTGTATTCGTAATATTTGTTTTGTAAGATTGAAGTATAACGTTAACCATAATTTTTACATCGATCAGCGACAGTAATTTCCAAAGCTATGGTTCTCCCACCTACCCAACACCTCTGCTCCTTTGCCAGCCATCTCTAACTTACAGTCCCGAATTTGGCCTCGACCATTATAGCAATTTATTACTGTTTCCCCACCTGCTCTCTTGCTTGCCGTGACCCATTTTGCCCCGCCTACAAGCAATTGGACCAACCAATCTTCCTTGCCCACGCCCACTCATTTTCCCGCCCATTCAAAGAAAGATAGGACGTGACCCATTTTGCCCCGCCTACAAGCAATTGGACCAACCAATCTTCCTTGCCCACGCCCACTCATTTTCCCGCCCATTCAAAGAAAGATAGGACTAGCGGGGAGGGGAGAGAGGACTATGTGGTCTTTAACAGGGTACGGGCCAATTCACAAGTTAATACCCATACAAAGATATTCATTAATTATATTCTCTTCTTAATTAAAATATAAGTCTAGATCAGTTGATTAAACTGTTACTAAACTTTTTAATGAAAATGAAAACGGAGTATGTCGATTAGACAGTCGAGGAAAAATATGAGAATCATATTGTATCGTTAAAGACAGAGATTTGGTGGGAAAGAATAGGGGACAACAATTATGGGTAGAGGGGGGGAAGGTTATGATACAAGATGGAAAGTCATGTCTCAGAGCAATCTTATAAAGATTGAACAAACAACAAAGAAGGAAATTAGCAATCTATAAAGTAGGACAAAATTAATATGCTAAAAATTATAAAGATTATCAGTAAATAAGGTGAAAAAGGGGGGGGGGGGAAGAGAGAGGGGGAATAGAATTTATAAAACATTTTAATAGGTAAATATAAATGTGAAAAATCGTTTTGTGGGTTGAGAAACAAAATCGTTACAACAAAAAGAGCTTTGGAATAAAATGGTATAAAGATGAGCAATAGTTCTTTAACCTTTAACCGGTGTTATTCCAAAAAGGATTGTTCGTTAAATAATCCCCCCCTTTTTTTTTTCCTATCTTTTAAAAAAAAAAAAAAAAAATTCCACTCAAGAGAAAACAATCAAGATGGCATCTATTCAAAATATTATCAGGTTGGGATGATTAATATGTATATTTTACGCTAGTATTATTACTCCAGAGACAATTTTCAAGTAATGCCTCTGAAGAAAAATAGAAACAGAATGAGTATAGAATCTAGAGAAAGCCACTTATTGTAGCCAGCATTCGCCGAAGTTCACTCCCACAAAAATCTATCATGAGAAAATCCATTTCTTTCTTTTAGTCCTTATGGTCTTCTCCTCCCTAACATTTTTTCTTCCTATTGTCACCTTTTTCATCTTTTTACCCATTTACTTCTTTCTCCCGCTCTGCCGCTATATAAATTTTCTTTTTCCTGCCCTCTTCCTCCTCTTATTCATTATCTACATATCTTCTTCGTCTTTTCTATCTTTCTCTTTTCTTATCCTCTTCTTCTCGATTACAATTATTGTCTTTCTTCCATACCCTTTTTTTCCCGTGGTTTTCTTTTGATATTCTTACAACTCTTCCCCATTTTCTCCATTTTTAAGTACTCTAACTGCGTCCGAAGTTTCCTTTTTTTTTTTTTTGATCCACAGGTTTTTTGTTTTGATTTTCTGATTTTGTTTATTTTTCTTTTTTTTCTGGCTTCAAATATAAATATGTCAGGGCGAAACCTCATCTTTTCGCCTATTACAATTTAATTATTAAGTTGTGATATTTTGAGAGCAGTTTTTTTGTGCCAAAATATCTTTTTTTTCGTATGCTTAATTTGACCAGTCATTGTTGGTTTTTTTTAGCTCTCTCTTCTCTCCAAACCATCATCCACTAGCAATTTATCTTCCATCCTGGTTTTTTTCTTTTGTAACCACAGACGCATGTTTCCAGTTCTACACTTCATGATGAATGGCCTTGATCCAAATAAACTTTACCACGTCTATGTGGACATGGTGGTCGCAGACAACAGTCATTGGAAATTCCAGGGTGGGAACTGGATTTCCTGCGGGACAGCAGAAGTCTTGCCTGAGAGTAAGTACATTTACCTTTCTTTTGAAGACATGAATCTAGCGAATGGTGCACAAGAAATATTACAGGCTTTACGATGCACTCGACGATTATAAATGACGAAACCATGCCCATTTTGAAGATGGTTTTCAAAACTAGATGTGGATCATTTTTAACCCTTTTATAAAGCTAGTCGTTTGTTGGCCCTTTCATTCTAAAATAGAGCTATCTTTAGACGCCGGCGCAACGTCACTCCCCTTAGGTCTTCGTTTTTGCAAAGGGCGCGGTCCACGCAAACTCCTTGTTATCTTCAATTCTTTTTTTTTTTTTTTTTTTTTTTTGGTCGAAGGAGCGACTTCCACTCTCGACCAAGATATATCTTAATTTATCTCTAGAAATAACCTTGATAATCTGCGTGTCTTTTTTATCAATAAAAAATAATTAGCTAATCTTATGAAACCCAATTCGATTAATAATTTCTTATTGACATTCATTATCATGTAGGTTAAAATGATGCGTAGCTATGAATTACCACAAGGTAGTGCACATTAAGATTCTAAGTCTTCTTGCTGCAATTTACACCCTTTGAAGAAGATATGACAGAGTTGAAATATCTTAAACTACAGAATATGCTGATTTTCCATATCCTTGCAATATTAAGTAAAATACTAGCTAGACGAACTAATCTTGAAAAAAAAGGTCAATTTTTAATGCATTCAAACATGAAGCTAATGGCCTTTTAATTGCGACGATTATTACAAAAGCAAAAAACCCATTCATGTAGCACGATGTCTTCATTGTTTTACGACCTTTACAAAGTTAGATTTCACGACTATTCTTATAACGATTCAAGCTTTGCGAAAATAACCTTCATATTAATTTTGGTTTCAGCTTTTTTCCACATTAAAAGCTGGTCACTATCTTTTCTTTTTCCTTAAACCGATTGTCTTTACTACTTGCCTTACAGAAAAAAAAATTATTTTACTAAATTGTGACAAAAAGGGGTTAATGACAGCTTCCTCATTCTTGTTTCTAGAAGCACAAGGTTTATTTGCAAGCGTTATACTCTCAGACAAACCCGGCGTTCATCTTTAGAACATTTATTAAAGTTAGATGTCGGGCTGTAACATAGTTTGAATAAGAACGGCCTGCAAGTCAAGCTACCCACCAAATGCCTCACTTTTCACCCCACGGCCCTCTTTCATAAAATTTTCATAAATTTTCATCATATATATATATATATATATATATATATATATATATATATATATATATATATATATATATATTTTTTTTTTTTTTAATTAGAAAACCTTAGCGTTTTATCCCATGAAAAACTCAGAATCGACAGCACTAATAACTTTTATAATGTCCAAAACGAAACAATACACAAAGAACCCACAAAAAAGTAACACACAAAACAAAGAAATTTTAGGAAAAACTAAAACAAAAGACAGCGTATAATATGGACTTTTCTTTAGACGTGTAACGTATTTAATATTTCTCTCAGTCTAAAATTTTAGGCTAGATACTACTAAATAGATATATGAAAATAAATAGATCAATATATAAATGAATGAAATAGTTTTTTTTATATAAATATAAATGTATGAATAAATAGATAAACTGACAAATAATCAATTATATAAATAAAAACATAAACGAATGAAAGAGATTAAAACCTTTCACCTCGGTGATCAGATGTATATTTTAGCCTGCTGCAACAATGAAAGGTAATTTTTAACAAATTGTTATAGACCGCTCTTTTGTTTCTGTTAAAAAAAATTAAAAGTTCCTTTTTTTGCCTCCGTTGAGTTGGCATGACGAACCTTGACTGATAAAATCGCACAGCTGATGGCAACATTGATTGGCGTTTTGTATTCTTACAGCACAGTCTATGATTGTGTTATTTCTTGACATTTTTTTCTTCTGATAGCTCAATCAGCTTATCATCTGTTGGCTTATTGTATTCTGATCTAGGTCAACCGGTGCATCACCCGTTGACGAATACTGTATTCTGATGATAGGTCAACCGTTGACGTATTGCAATGCTCATTCAATGTATCATCCGTTGATATAATTATTCTATTCGCATAGCTCAATCGATAATTAACTGTTGACGTATTATATCCTGATAGCTTAAACGATGTATCATCCGTTGATATAATTATTCCATTCGCATAGCTCAATCGATAATTATCTATTGACGTATTATATCCTGATAGCTTAATCGATGTATCATCCGTTGATATAATTATTCTATTCGCATAGCTCAATCGATAATTAACTGTTGACGTATTATATCCTGATAGCTTAAACGATGTATCATCCGTTGATATAATTATGCTATTCGCATAGCTCAATCGATAATCATCTGTTGACGTATTATATCCTGATAGCTTAATCGATGTATCATCCGTTGATATAATTATTCTATTCGCATAGCTCAATCGATAATCGTCTGTTGACGTATTATATCCTGATAGCTTAATCGATGTATCATCCGTTGATATAATTATTCTATTCACATAGCTCAATCGATAATCGTCTGTTGACGTATTATATCCTGATAGCTTAACCGATGATATCCGTTGATTTAATTATACTAGTCGCAAAGCTCAATTGATAATCATCTGTTGACATATTTATATCCTGATAGCGCAATCTGTTGACGTATTATAATTATACTGTTAGATCGATTGATGTATCGTCTGTTGGCATATCGTGTCTCTTATAACCCAAGTTATGCATTATCCGTTGACGTTGTATTTTCTTAGATAATTATGATATTATGTGAAGATTATTTGTATAGCATGCATTGACGGATTTCTAACTAATATATTATCACAAAATCACTATTTATAGGTGAGATTCTGGAAACTCAGTCAGTAAAACATCTGTCAAAAAGATGATTACTTAACGCAGGATTTCAGGCTAGTAGAAATTTTGCAAAAGACAAAATACTTTAAAATTAGTTCCAAAAAGATATAGGGATGAATGCTTCGATCCCGATCTAAAAGTTGCAAGATTTGCTATGTTTAAATCAAAAAAAAAATTCATAATGCAAGTTAGTTCAAAAGGGTATAAGAATAGATGTCTAGATCTCGATCTAAAGTTACAAGATTTGCTTCGTTTATGTGTTTTTCTTTCATAACATATTTTTCATGGATAACTCAATTTTGCGGAGACTTTAAAGCAACTCGCTTGATTAGTCAAAACCCCAATAAGCAATTTTGTAAAATGTGATATTCTACGTATACATCGAATTTCTGACAATCTGATTGTTCTATTTACCTTCAAAATTAATACAATTCGAATTCAGCTTACTGGTTTGCGTTTCCCGAAACGAAATGCACAACCCGACAAAGAGCTGGTTTAAGATCTCCAAAGGTGAAATATTGACTGAATCAACGTCTTAGCTTTTTCGAATGTTTTTTTTTTTTTTTTCATGTCTTATTCTCTGCACTCCAATCGGTAAATAGACGCTATGTCATAATGGCGGTGGAGAGCCGTGTCCAGCACTCAAAGATCTAGATCTAGATCTTTCCACAAAAGAGAAAAAACCTTAAAAAGTTTAACTTTTACAATCATTCCCAGAATATTGGCAATATTTTTGCCTGAAAAAAAACAACAAAAAAACCAAGAAGATTTTGAGGGCTTTTCTTGAAATTTGTTTTGAAATGTGAATGCGGTAGTTCTAGGCTCTTCAGTAACTCGTGGATTTTTTTTTTTTTTTTTTGTGTTTTATATCTCTACAGAAGCCTTCGTGGTTTTCATATTTAACCAAAAAATTAAAATTTACGAAATTCTTTGAGCTAAGGCCTCTGCATGGTTCAGCGGAAAAAAAAATTGAAAAACTTGATAAACATCTGTTCAAAATAAATATCTCGAAAACTTAGGGGAGGTAGCAGAGAATTTTAAATTATTATTTCTTCCCATTTCGGCCTGCCCGCTCTTTGAGGCAGTTATCGAAATGTGTGACAAACAATGTTTAAATAGTTGATGTGTACTTCCCGCCCCCCACCCTCTCTCTCTCTCTCTCTCTCTCTCTCTCTCTCTCTCTCTCTCTCTCTCTCTCTCTCTCTCTCTCTCTCTCTCTCTCTCTCTCTCTCTCTCTCTCACCCCCCTCTCTCTCTTTTGGCCTCATTTTCACTTAAACTAATTTTGTTCCTCGGAATATTTTTGCGGGCACTTTATAATGATTTTGTCGCATTCATTATTACTGGTACAATCGATGAAACATCTTCATCAAATTATCAAATTTATCATGTTCATTGTCACTTTCATCGTCCCTATCAACATTACTACTACTACTACTACTACTACTACTACTACTACTACTACTACTACTACTACTACTACTACTACTACTACTACTACTACTACTACTACTACTACTACTACTACTACTACTACTACTACTACTACTGCTGCTGCTGCTACTACTACTACTACTACTACTACTACTACTACTACTACTACTACTACTACTACTACTACTACTACTACTACTACTACTACTACTACTACTACTACTACTACTATAAGTAGGTATTATATGAGCACTATTAAGGTAGTGCTCAGCACTGGTTGGATAAGGCTGTAAGTGAAAATGATCGAAAAGCGCATGAATTTGTGGGATTAGAACCATCGATTTCTAGATGCTTCATCGATTTATAGAGGTTTATGGCGAAGGTATTTACTAAGCCGGTCTGAGTGACTTGTAATCTTGATTGGGAAGATCCAAATCACACCAAAGACAACCTTTGAATCCGGAAGCACCAACACTTGTCATTGGATGTATAAACATCTAAGACAAACGATAACAATATGTATGCCTCAAATATATAGTAATTTCAAATTTAGATCTAGATCAGGTTAACTACTGGGTTAATTATGAGTAAATATTATAAGAGCTAGATATTAAGCTAGTGCTCAGAAGTGATTAGGATATCACCACCACCACCACCACCACCACCATCATCATCATCATCATCATCATCATCATTCTTCTTCTTCTTCTTCTTCTTCTTCTTCTTCTTCTTCTTCTTCTTCTTCTTCTTCTTCTTCTTCTTCTTCTTCTTCTTCTTCTTCTTCTTCTTCTTCTTCTTCTTCTTCTTCTTCTTCTTCTTATTATTATTATTATTATTATTATTATTATTATTATTATTATTATTATTATTATTATTATTATTATTATTATTATTATTATTATTATTATTATTATTATTATTATTATTATTATTATTATTATTATTATTATTATTATTATTATTATTATTATTATTATTATTATTATTATTATTATTATTATTATTATTATTATTTTATATATATATATATATATATATATATATATATATATATATATATTTTAATCAAATTTATCCTCACAATTACTGTTACCCCCAAGAGCATGGTAAATATCAGAATTAACCAAAGTTACCAGCTTCATTATGATTATGATATATCATCATCTTCATCATCATCAATACAATTATCAACACTATCATGATCCTGACTATGATATATCAAGTTGAAAACTTCGTTCAACAAACGGGACCCTGGTGTGAATTTAAAGACACTTATAAATGATCTAGACATCTCTTCTTTTGCTAAAACGATCACAATATATGCCTCTACCCATCCATCTTTACTTGGAATCTAGATATCTCGACAATTCTAATTCCAAACACAAAAATCTAGATATAAAACTTAATTCCTTTTGCAATAAAGGAAGTTCTTTTCTTTCCGAATCTGGTTTTTTTTTTTTTTTGATCTTTTTAAATGCGTATTACAAAACTCTGAATTTTCGCGTTAAGTGCACGGCCTTGCGGGATTTCATAGCCACGCTGTTATTTCAACCTAATCTACATAGGTCCTCAAGTCGATTAAGAAAGACTTTCGTTGATAATGAATGAAAAAACGATGCGCGCAATTGGTGATCGTAAGTTAGCCTATGTTGACGAAACAAAGCATTTTAAGGAAATCGAGGAAAACAGTCTGCATTGTTTCTTTTACGGATTAGAACCTGGCAACATGGATGCTGTAAATGCCTGCAAAGTTTCAAAAGTGTAGGTTGGTAACAGCGAAGGAGTTCGCGAACAAAACTTTCCAAGTCCGCATAGATGTCTCGTTTAATCAAATGACATAGCCCCCAAAATTTCTCAAGTTATACGGGATTATCCGCAAAATAAATTAGAGAGTGCTCAATTCAGGAGAAAAGATAATTCTGCGTCTTCATAAATCATATGAAGGCTCTTCAAATCTTTTATAATAAGTCTATGTAGATACGAACAAAAACGTTTTTAAAAGGTCTTTTTCGAATTCACATGATAATGAGTTTGAAAGATCTACAAATAAGTTGAATTTTTTGCAGAATTATCCAACAATTCATTCTTTTACATTATTGGAAATAAACCTTGTAGATATAATTATGCCTACTCTTAAGTTTGAGAGCTTTTAACTGGTCAGATAATGTAATATCTAAAATAACTGTTTCCTGTATTATGCAGACGTTTTCAGAAGTTCTTATTCGAATTTACATGATGATGAGTTTGAAAGATCTACAAATAAGTTGTAATTTTTGCAGAATTATCCAACAATTTATTCTTTTAAATTATTGGAAATAAACCTTGTAGATATAATTATGCCTACTCTTAAGTTTGAGAGCTTTTAACTGGTCAGATAATGTAATATCTAAAATAATTGTTTCCTGTATTGTGCAGTCTTCGTTTATATAAAGTAAAATCTGAGGCAATACAATCTGTACTGAAATGAAAGAGTTGAGAAAAAGCTGCACTTCTTTCTTGGCCTCAAATTTGTTTAATGGGTATTAACATTGACGCAATCTAGCAAGTTAATGGGTTCCCAGCTGATCTATATACTTCTAGTGATATCTGCACCCCATTGATCTTGAATGTATTTGATTCATTTAAGCTTATACCTAGATTTGTGATATGGATAGCCTGTGAATAGACAAAGCAATTCTATTACGATCCACACTTTAACGTTATGATGTGTTAATCGCTGACGTATGGGATAATCGGGGGTGTTTATTAGTGGTTTTCTTTTTTATTCTTTTTTTGGGTGGGTTTGTGGGGGATTCTATGATTCCAGTACAGGATAAGTTTGGGGGGTGTAGATCTCCAGCTTACGGGTAAGAGTCTAGAGTAAGGCACTTGTAGTCTTGATTCATGTTCAAAATTGATAATTTTCGTCGTTTACCACATTTCTCGTTTTCAACATAATTCCCCCTTTTCCCTGCGGAAAAAAAGAAATATATACAGATATGAACCATCTATTGATATAAGTTACCGCTTCAATTTAAGTTAAGTTCCAACTTGTTCTATTTCTTATAATATTGAGAAATTAGGACCACTTTTCGGTACTTCACCGTCGCTTACATTGACTCAACAGAGAGAAGACTAATTAACGTGATAATGGTCGTCAGACATTGAGGCTAAATCACCTCTACCTATAATGCTTTGTGTTTGCTACAAGAGAATGTCCGTTACGCAATAGCATGGAGAACGGCAGCGGCGAATAGACTGCTAACAACCACAGAAGCAGAGACAAAGCAGCAGACACAGAAACACACATGTACACAAAGAGGAAAAAAAAAAGAAAGAGAGAGAGAGAGAGAGAGAGAGAGAGAGAGAGAGAGAGAGAGAGAGAGGGATAGAGAGAGAGAGAAAGAAAGAAAGAGAGAGAGAAATGGGAGAGAGAAGAAGATATAAATATGTATTATATATATATATATATATATGTATGTGTGTAAAGATGGACAGCTAAATTGGTAGATATATATGGATAGCATTGATAGTAGATTGATAGATACATACACACATACATACATACATAAACAGGAAAATATATAGATAGATTGATAGATAGATGGATAGATTAATTTATTGAATAATTGATAAACAGATCGATAGATAGATAGACAGACAGAAAGATAGAAAGGTAGAAAGGTAGATAGATAGATAACGGGATAGATAGACAGATAGATAGATAAATAGGTAGATAGATAGATAGATAGATAGAAACAAAAAGCGAGAAATAGATAGAATCAGATAGGTAGAGAGAAAGTGAAATAGATAGATAGATAGATAGATAGATAGATATAAAGAGAAAGAGAGTACGAGAGAGAGCGAGAAAGAGAGAGAGAGATAGATAGATAGATAGATAGATAGATAGAGAGAGAGAGAGAGAGAGAGAGAGAGAGAGAGAGAGAGAGAGAGAGAGAACATGATGAAGATGGTTAGGGCATATACCGATGGGCATTGTCGAAAAAAGAAAATAAGAGAATGGGAAACAGGACTAAACACATTTACAAGCGAAATTGAATATAAACCAAGCAAAACGATTGGTTTTCATAGAAATATATATATAAAAATAATGAAGTTGAAACCGAAAGAATTAAGTCATACATTTAGGTTAATAGGAAATAATATTGAAAATTGATATTCAAATAAAATAAAATAAGGGTGGGGAGGGGGGGGGGGGTGTATCCTATGAGAAAGTTTGAAAAAAACCAATAGAGTACCCTGATAGATCGGTATGAAAGAGTCATGGATGAGAAGCATAATAACTTAAAAAAAAATAATAAGCCTACCACAGTAATCGAGTTTTTTTTATTATATTCAATCAATTTTAAGTCCTGTATTATCGCATTTACAGAGGGTCGGAAATACATTCATCCTGACTCGCCCAATACCGGAGCTCATTGGATGAAACAGGACGTGAACTTCGGCAAACTGAAGCTCACGAACAACAAAACTTCCAAACAGAAGCAGGTAAAAACAGCGATCACATAACATACACGTGTAATTTTTTAAAACTATCCTATTACCCTTACGATCTAGACAAAGGGAACTCATTTTAAAACATCGTGATTTAATCTTAGTTGAGCAATATAGACAACATTAAAGTCTATAAAGTACTGATTTCACCCTTTCATGTTTAACCTTTTGATTGATTGAATGGTTGAATGAGGACTTATAAAAGCTCAGTACACAACTAACGGTAATCTCGTTGCTTCCTTCTCTGTGTTAACTGTTCTATCTAATTTCAGTTTCAATGAATCTTATTCAACCAATTGATCACACCAATATAAAAGAGATGATGTTCAGATATTCTAAAGATTCTCTTATTGTTGATTCTATCATCTTGACTTTGATTTTTCTCTCTTAAAGTCATCTTTATCTACAAGAACAACTGCTGCTGCTACTACTACTACTACTACTACTACTACTACTACTACTACTACTACTACTACTACTACTACTACTACTGCTGCTGCTGCTACTGCTACTACTACTACTACTACTACTACTACTACTACTACTACTACTACTACTACTACTACTACTACTACTACTACTACTACTACTACTACTACTACTACTACTACTACTACTACTACTACTACTACTACTACTACTACTACTACAACAACAACTACTACTACTACTACTACTACTACTACTACTACTACTACTACTACTACTACTACTACTACTACTACTACTACTACTACTACTACTACTACTACTACATCTATCGTTTCTAAAAAGATCTGGCCCTGATGTTTTCCCTGTCTTTTGTTTCAGGTCATCCTAAATTCGATGCATCGCTACCAGCCTCAAATCCACATCGCAGAAGATCAGGATGGCAGAGAAGGGGAATGTATTCTTTCTCACGCCTTTGTTGACACACAGTTCATTGCAGTTACCGCCTACCAGAATACTGACGTGAGTAGAAGGGACGCTATCCAACTTTTTAAGTTAGTTTGTTTAAAAACATGCAGAAGTTATTTCCCTTAATCTCTTAAACATTCGCTCCTGCATTTTTTTCCCTTCCCTTAACCTATTATTCACCCCCCCCCCCCCCACCTTTTTTCCACTCTCTTTCTCTCTCTTTCTATCTCCCTATGTTTCTCTTTTTTTTCTCACTGTTATCATTGTCCTTATAATACAGCAATATCCTTTGTATGAACATATATACAATGAGTTCTTAGTTTTTCAACTTCTCACGTTTAGTGTAATAAAAATAAGCTTATACCCTTTCGAGTGAAATGCATACTGAATAAGGTTTAATGTCTTTAAAACCCAACGACTTATACCTTTGCAGCTAAGTTTTACTTTTTATGAGGATTGCATGTTTGTGTAGCTGTAATGAGATTCGATGTTTATATTTTGTATCTATTTCATGTCCGTAAAGTTTTCTGAAGAATCTTAAATGGAAAGCGTTAACTTGGCCATTTTTTTTTTCAGAAGAAAGGCAGCTTCAATGCATTTTTAAATCCGTGTATTGATAAATATTTTAGCCAGTTTTCTTAAATGGCGGCAACATCAGTTTAAAAAAAAATCAAAAATGAAAAAAGGTTTCTTCATAATATTTATTGACACAAATCATTCTTTATCAACGTCGCAATCTCACTAAAATTGTCGCAAAACATAATAAAAAAATATGAATACAAGAGACGTCTTAAGAGCACAAACTTATACGAACCATCACTTTCTTTTATGAGCAACGGCAGTCTGCTGCTACAAAGTCAATAATTGAAACTTTAAAAGGCTCTATTTTCCCTAATCCCCGCCGATGAGTCAGGAATAATTACCAAATTTAAATTGGAATTTTTTTTCAAATTGCTATTTTATATCTTTATATCGGTTGGCGTCGATTTTTCTTGGTTTTGTAAATGTATTATGTGGAATGCAATTTCACAACAACAACAAAAAATGAATGAATACAAAAAACCCCAGAAGCGGTTAAAAGATGTATGAAGTACTTTTTTGTTGTGGTCTTTTGTTTTTGAATACATCCATTTAAGTGCATGGTGTAATCTTTTTTTTTTCTGATTTAAAATGAACTCCTCCTAGCACTTGAATTAATGAAAAAACTTTTGAACAATTGAGATTCTTAAATGCAGGCCCTGAATGCAAGTAAAAACAAATATCATGACTTCTCGCATATGTTTATTAAATGCATTCCCTAAACTTAATCTAAGTTTTTCTTCTATCTTTTCTTTTCCCCACGGCAAGTCAAAAGGATTAAATATTGTTTATTTTCCTTCTTCTTTCCTTGCTGGAACTAATCCAACTTCTTTCAGATAACTGAACTTAAGGTTAAATTTAACCCTTATGCCAGAGGGATGCAGGACAAAAGCAGGTAAAATCATTTTTTTTAAATCAAATTTGATCAAACGAAAACTGTTTAAAATAATCAGTACTAATCGCACGGAACAAAGCTTTTTTTCTTCATATGTTGTATATATGTAAAATGTGTCAAGTTTTTTTATATGATCATTAAAAATTATTCCTACTAATAAGATGTTGTGAAATGATAAATGTTACTTGTTGTGCGTTGCTATTTTTCTTTAACCTTCTTCTTTCTCAGTCTCTCCTCTCCAACTGCCTTTTCTATGCAATTTTCATGCATCGGCAATGTAGGTAAGTTACAGATCTCAGCTGCTGTGAATATTTTACAAACCTTTTCATAATTTTGATTTGTCTCGAAATCTAAATTTGAGTAGCCTCAGAATATTACAAGGCACAACTAAGACGCATATGATGGATCGATGGGTAGAAAGATAAAATTATTATTTAATAGGTACTTAAATAGAATAAAAGAATAGATACATTTAGATTGATTGGTTGTCTGACTGATTGATTGATTGAGAGATAAAGATTGAATTATTATGTTGATACAAACAAAATTGGTATCTGGTAGAGAAAAGATAGATATAGATTTACTAGGGAATAGATAAGCAGGTAGGTAAGAAATAGATCTATAGATAGAAAGAGAATAAGATAACAGATGGATAGAAGTGAGATTAATTAGTGAGTGACTAAGAGATAGATAAAGTGAGAGAGAAAGAGAAAGTGAGAGAGAGAGAGAGAGAGAGAGAGAGAGAGAGAGAGAGAGAGAGAGAGAGAGAGAGAGAGAATGAGATGGAGAGAGAGAGTGAGAGAGAGAATGAGGTGGAGAGAGAGAGAAAGCGAGAGATAGAGAGAGAGAAAGGGGCAGCAGAGAAATAGGGTAATGAACAAACGAAATTTGGGACATAAAGATAGACAGACAGTTAGATAGAAAGATAGATCTTGACGCTCCTCTCTGTCGAGACTTGAGTAATGACCAAGATTATCTAGGTAATCAATATATTATTATTATTATTATTATTATTATTATTATTATTATTATTATTATTATTATTATTATTATTATTATTATTATTATTATTATTATTATTATTATTATTATTATTATTATTTTTATTATTATTATTATTATTATTATTATTATTATTATTATTATTATTATTATTATTATTATTATTATTATTATTATTATTATTATTATGTACTCTCATCTTTGCCGATACTATTATTGAATGCTAAAACAATTATCAAGCATATATATATATATATATATATATATATATATATATATATATATATATATATATATATATATATATATATATATATATATATAGATAGATAGATAGATATAGATATATATAGATATAGATAGATAGATAGAAGCTGCCCTAATTGCCTACGGCAAAAAGGGCAGTAAGTAAGTAAGTAATATAGATAGATAGATAGATAGATAGATAGATAGATAGATAGATGGATGGATGGATGGATAGATAGATAGATAGATAGATAAATAGATACGTAGATGGATAGATGGATGGATGAATAGATAGATAGATAAATAAATACATATAATTATGTAACAGTCATTGCATATAACTTATATTTTTTTTTAAAGCCGTTTCAATACCAACTGATCCACCTATTTAACATAAGTGCTTTTATTAGAATATCTTTGGATCCACCATCTAGATCCTCCTAATCGTACTGTACAGACCACAGGTTAAAGGAGAACTGTGGTCCTTTTTGTAAGGTTTAGACATGATGTTTCTTGTCAATGTAAACCGTTTGTGCCTTGCTTTACGAACCTATTCCAAAGGCCAAAGGAAAAAAAAATAGACGTGCACTTAGACGAGGCTGCTTTTCAAACAAATGTCTAGGCTAATTTTGTAACCTTTTCTTTATTTTGTGGGTTGTAAATCGATTGCTTCGATTTTTAACTTTCTATTTTTTTTAACTTTTAATTTTGAATAACTCTCAAGAAGTATCTAAATACTCCTCTTCTTTTGTATATTAACAAATACAATAACTTACAAATAATGTAACATGAATGTCTTTTCAGATAACCCAACTGAAAATTGATAATAACCCTTTTGCTAAAGGATTCAGGGAGAATTTTGACAGGTAATAGATCATACCTGCACTTGGTTTCTTGTATATCTCATCCTCATTATTTATTTTCTCCATATGTTTTTTTTTTTCATTCAATAGCTAATGTTTCTGTTATTGATTTCATTATTTATGTCAGTATGCCTTCTCATTCCCCACCCCTCTTTTCTTCTTTTTCTTCTTCTTCTGTCCGTCTCCCTGTCTCTCTATTTGTCTCTCTCTCTGCTCCCTCTCTGTCTCTCCTCTCTCTCTCTCTCTATCTATCTCTCTCTCCCTTTCTCTTTTACTCTTTCTCTCTCTCTTCCTCTCTCCCGTCGTTTTGTTTTTTTTTATGCTAAAGATTTCGACCGAATGTTAAAAAAAAGGCAAACTTTAGATAAATTCTTTCACTGATCTAATTATGTGCACTATTAATGCCATAATGAGCACTTTTCCATTATCATTTAATGAAAGAATCTACATCTCGTGCTTTAAAGCATTTAAAGACAAAAGAAATGAATTAATATGATCCAATTTTATTCAATTAATTTTTCAGAATTAATGCTAAAAAAATAATATAACAAAGAAGTGTTTCATCTTATCCACCAAACGGTAGCTCTCTCATCGATTGATCTCTCTTTTTTCAGCTCTTTTGTTATTTGTTTCATATATTTAGATTTATCTTCCGTTTTTACACATAGTCTCTCTCTCTCTCTCTTTCTCTCTCTCTCTTTCTCTGTCTCTCTATCTATCTATCTCTCTCTTTCTCTCTCTCTATCTCTCTTTCTCTCTCTCTCTCTCTCTCTCTCTCTCTCTCTCTCTCTCTCTCTCTCTCTCTCTCTCTCTTCCTATTTCTCTCAATGAAATTTCGTGTTTCATTTTTTTGATCATCCTTAGTCTTTTTTTTTTAATACTTGTCACCACCTTTACTTTCTTTCTCACCTTTCCAATGTGATAGGCCTACCTGTCTAAGATATCTTTCTAATTTCAGTCTGATTCATAAAATAGGAAATCAGCTGATTCTACGCTTTCTTCATGTTTTTAAAGATCCTTTTAAATTATTATTTACAAAATTGTGGATTCTCCTAAAAAGTCTCTAAAGATGTCTATCTTACAAAACTCATTGCTAATCATTATTTTACCATCGATTATAATGAATGTTTAAAAGAATCTATAAAAAGATTTGGATTTTACAATAGCTATCTATTTATTCTTATTTTAAGTAACAATTTTTGGCTTCTCCTTTTAATATTATTTTATTCCACTTGCCTCTCCCTGCTTTTTTTTTTTCCAAATATAATTCGTCATAGTCAGCATTTTGACCTGAATCTAACTTTGCTCATGGCCTTAATATTTATCACACCTTTTCGACTAAAACTGGTCCCAATTCTAAACCAAACCATTCAAGACAAAGACGTATGAATTAAAACAGTTTTAAAATATTACAGTTTAAAAAAAATGTGCGTCAATTACAAGCGGTGGTGATAATTGTAAGACTAGCAGTACGAACGGCAACTATAACATTCTTAATGCTGGTAACAGTAGAAGTAGTAGTAGTAGTAGTAGTAGTAGTAGTAGTAGTAGTAGTAGTAGTAGTAGTAGTAGTAGTAGTAGTAGTAGTAGTAGTAGTAGTAGTAGTAGTAGTAGTAGTAGTAATAGTAGCAGTAGTAGCAGTAGTAGCAGTAGTAGTCGTAGTAGCAGTAGTAGCAGTAGTAGCAGTAGTAGCAGTAGTAGCAGTAGTAGCAGTAGCAGCAGCAGCAGCAGCAGCAGCAGCAGTAGTAGTAGTAGTAGTAGTAGTAGTAGTAGTAGTAGTAGTAGTAGTAGTAGTAGTAGTAGTAGTAGTAGTAGTAGTAGTAGTAGTAGTAGTAGTAGTAGTAGTAGTAGTAGTAGTAGTAGTAGTAGTAGCAGCAGCAGCAGTAGCAGCAGCAGCAGTAGTAGTAGTAGTAGTAGTAGTAGTAGTAGTAGTAGTAGTAGTAGTAGTAGTAGTAGTAGTAGTAGTAGTAGTAGTAGTAGTAGTAGTAGTAGTAGTAGTAGTAGTAGTAGTAGTAGTAGTAGTAGTAGTAGTAGTAGTAGTAGGAGTAGGAGTAGTAGTAGTATCAAATTTAGACCTAGAGAACGCAGACCACTGGATAAATAAGTAAGATTTATAAGAATTAGAATTTAGTAGCATGCTTTTGATAGTGATTTTTTTTATATTATCTTGGGAATAGTGTTTGTCTTATGATATTCTTTTATTAGTGGTATAAAAATACGCCCTAATAAAATTATTATTTAAAAGAGAAAAATTTCTTTCCTATGATTAAAAATGATTGGCTGAATATACATTTTTCTCCGCACAAAATATTATTTTTAATTTAGATTCACTTGGCAAGGACAAACAGTGTCTTATTCATATAATTTTTTTTAGCTTCAACTAAAACATTTCTGCATGTTGTATAAAAACTGTATTCACGATTGTTACCGTCTTTGTCACATCTTTATAAAGATGAAGTAACAGCTATACACCTCTGAAAAATCAAAAACCAACATACTCAGAGGTTCAAAACTTTAAACATTACATTTAAGAAGAAAAAAAAAATTCCCTTCAAAGTCTGATGCGCTCCAATACTTTTATCTTGTTCTAAATACTAATGATATTTTTTTCCCATTTCTTTAATTACTGCGACAGATGCCTTGACCCCTCATTAACTATATTCCACAGTCGCATTGCAGTGGCGAATTCTATGGACAGCGACAGTGACCTATCCCTGACCACCAGTGGTTACGCGCAAACAATGCACCCTCTGTCCTTGACCCCTCAAAGTCAGATGCCGGCCTTGACACGACCTCAAGAACCTGCCTCTAGCGGGGATTATGGCTTCTCTCCCCAACAAATCTACTCAGGACGGCACGGAATGATGGGATCGGCGCGGACAGCACATAGCGGCCACCAAAGCATGTCTGTCAGGGCTGGTTTCATGGGCGTGCCGCATGCTCAGTCCCCCGCCCTCTCACAACCTGTAAGGGGAGGAGCTGCTGCCATGTTGCAGGGGTGAGCATGCCAAACAGGCTAAAATATATTTTATTTTCGGCATTTCTCAATGAGAGGTGTCTAGGTGTGTTATTAGTGCGCACCTTTTTTTGAGAAAAAAATATTTCCTTTTTTTTTTTTTATTGGTGTGTGTATTAGGGGGGAGCTTAATGATAGTAAATCTCTAAAAAAATTTCTTCTGCTTTCGTCGGTTGCTTGTGGAAAAAGCCATTCGCACCCCCACCCCTTTTTCACTGTCTGCTGATTCTTTTTCATCGTTCATTTCAAATGAAGTATCATTCTATCTATCGATCTACCAATCTATCTATCTATCTATCTATCTATCTATCTATCTATCTATCTATCTATCTATCTATCTATCTATCTATCTATCTATCTATCTATCTTTATGTCTGTCTATCTATTTTTCTTTCTATGTACCCCGCGTCAGTTTTTCTATCATCTGTCTATCTGCATAACACTCCACTTTTCTTTCTATTGACTGATTGTCGGTCAAATAGTTGTGATAGTCACGATAACACCGCGTCACATTTACCTTTTTTTCTCTCTTAACAGTAATGGGTCCAGCACTTTTTCTAGGATCGACCCTCATCAGCAGCAGCAGCATCACTCACATTATATGCATAACTTCCTTGAGCAATCACCTCCGCTCAGCTTCAATGATAGCAGCGAAAGTCACAATAGCGCATGCGCACAGAACCACCACCAACAGCAGCAACAGCAGCAGCAACATCCACCTCAGTATATTCCCACTTCATTTGGCAGCAACTCTCCAAGTGTAGGAACGTATGAGAGGAGCCACGGGCACAGTTATTTCCATTTTCCTCAGCAACAGCCGGGTCAATACGAGTGCAATAACGCTTATCAGGGTTTCAGCAGAACCAACAGCAGAGCGAATACCCCCGTGACTCAGCCATCTTCCTGCAACTTTGGACAATCTATTAATTTAATGGAGCAACAGGGGAGATTCCAGGATATGAATTATTCTTCATGTTCACTGGAACAACTTCCTCATTGTGCCGACCCGAGCAGATTTTCCGGAGTTTCGTCCAGTAACTATGAATCTTGCATTAGAGGATATGGCGCAATGCCTGAGGCGTCCTCATCCACCCCCACAACGTCAGAATCTTTTTCATGTGCGTCTTCGTCTGCAGCCTTGACTCAATACTCCAGCTCGCGAACATTGAATTCAGAAGGCCCTGCAGTTCTCTCCTCAAGTGAGGACATGTTTTACGGTCCAAATCAAGAGAAGTACTGTCCTGACACTGGTAGTAAACTTCAATCATATGACGCTGAAAGAATGGCTGCTGTAGATCAAAGTTCAGGGGAAATAAGTCCAGGAAGCCGCACCGTACGCAGTGATCTTGCTGATGTGAAAACCAGCCAGCATCCTCCATCTGAACAAGTGCATAATGGAAATGGAAACATTACTGAAAATATAGGAGGTCAAAATGTATGCTCTAGTGATCTGTCTTCGCAATCATTTGGTTGCCAGGTGACTTTGATGGGGGCTGTTGAAAAATGCTCCTTTTTAGAGCCTGAAGACCAGCCAAAAAAATCAGACTGTCGCTTTGCAAATAGTTCTCACCAGCCCGCACAAGTTAATTCAACCATAAATGAGGAAAGTATAGCGAATCCTTCAATGCACATTTCACCCTCAATAGCTGCAAAAACAGTCAAAAACGCAATAACGAGCGAACCGCAGCAACAGTTAGAAAACTCAGCTTTGCAACATTTTTCCAACCTCGTTCATCGCAATTCGGATAGAGATATAACGAATCCAAATGTTTTTTCTCGTGCAGATCATTCTTTGGACCTCTTACCCAAAGACCCAACTCATGCGAACAGTCATCAGTTTAGTAATAATGACCTGGACGGGTCCTCCAATACAGGAGATAAAAAGCTATCTCCAGCATTGAACTCATCAGGCACTCTCGACATTTACCCATCATCTTCCTTTCAGCAATCGCAAAAGAGTCAAACCGAGCTCTGGGCGACAAAAAAGAGCACTGAAAAAAACTCACTTTCGGATGAACACGCCTCTAACTCACAGCAGCAGCGGGGTAGAGCTGGATCAAAACGTAAATTGTCTGTGGCCAAAGGTCAAGGAACAAAAGCCACCTTAGTGACGAAGAAAAAGGCTAGCCCGACCGTTTCACGACAAGACATTTGTAGCGGCAGCATAAGTACTGCGGCCGCTACTTCAGACACGTCACCGCAGCAACAGTTTCGTCAACAGCAGCAGCCGCAGTCGCAGTTCCAACAACTCCAGAATCAAACGACGAGCACTGTTCAAAGTTCTCCGACGTTCACTGCCTGCAACGACCTTTCCATTTGGTCTTCGGGTAGACGACCTTCGACTTTGATGAGGTCGAGTTCAGATGGTTGTCGACATGGTCCTGCAGAAGAACGTCTCTCTAGCTTTCGCTCCACTTCCGATATAATAAGCACCGTTCTGAACAATTCACAGCACGCACCAGTGCCGAGATTCTCATTGAACACAACTAGTGGAAACTCCGGAAACTGCAAATACGACGATAGCCATTATCACCACGCCCAGAGTTCTACTACACATGCGCAGAACAATCATTTTGTAGACTTTAGATCTGGGCCTGTGACCCGCATCGTGAATCCATTTGACGTTTAAGGTTCTTGACTTGTTTGTACTTTCTACAATTTCTAAAAGCTTAGACTTTTAGAAAATATCCAATTCGTACTTTGAGCTTCATACAAAGATTCAGCTTTTTTTTTATTTAAAAGGAAAAAGAACAAAGATATAAAAAATCCGAAATACAATTGGTACATATTTTGAACTGTGTACAGAACTAAAATTTATGGTGATAGTAAAAACGCTTAGTAGATCATTGCTTTACATACAAAATTTTTTCTCTTATAATTAAAAAGTGGTTTCGACACCTCAAGAAACATTGGATAATCTTTTCAGATGGATTATGTGAATCTACCATATAAAATTTAAGTTCTGTCAGAAACATACGATTTAAATCCTTTGACGCCCATAAATGACTTAAATGTGCACGTGTAGGCTATATGTGATATGGATTGCACATAAATACTAGATTTTTATGCACACACATGCCTTAAGAGTGTGCAAGTAATGATGTCAACTATATATTCAAGGATCAGAGTTGGTTCTCCGAATTTCACCTCAATTCAATTTTTAGCAGCTTCTGACTTAAGTACCTTTTTATGTAAGAGAGTCAAATTTTGAAATCCTAATAAATAAGGTCTAGATCTAATACAATCAACCCAAATCGTTGTCTATAGGGAATTTTGATGAACTGAATTTATGTTGAAGATAAACAATAAAGGAGGTAAAACCAGTTGTTGGCTGGTCATACTCGATTTTTAAAAAAAATCCAACGGAAATTCGCTCGACACAAAAGTCAAAGAATTAAGTTCAAGAGAATATAACGAATTTTAGGCGCGTCTTTCTTTTTTTTTTTTCCAAACAAATTATTATCAAGAAACAAGTATGATTTTAATGCAGGTTTTGATGAAATTTATTTTACTTGCAATGAAATTTAAAGTTTCTTGTATTATAGGCTTACTTTACGATGTTTTTTTTTTAAACAAGGAATGTTATATTGAATCATCAATATTCACTGTATTATTCATGCATGTTTTCTTACAATTGAAAAAAATTTAAATATATATTCGGTAAAGTAATTTAACGAGAGGGAAGGAAACAAAGAGAGCAGAGAGATTGAAAGAAAAGAAAAGAGGGGGTAATAGAGAGATAAAAGCGAAGATAGCTACTGAAGAAATGATGGCTTGAGTTTCACTTTTCTGGTTAACTTAAAACATTTCGAAAAAATACCACGGGGGAATCTCACCCCCACTCTTACTCTCCTTTTTCTTTCGATTTTACAGGAATTTCTAATTACGAAGATTGTATCAGAGTTCAAACTGACCTTACGCCGCTTGATAGATTTGTATTGCACCCAGACCAACACTGTTTCGTATGGTCCAGTACTTCAATAGTGCATTCAAGTTCGCATGCCATACCTTGCGTTTTATTCATCATAATGTTTTGTATATTAATAATCCTTTCTTTGTCGTTGTTTTTTTTTCCTCGTAACATTTCGACCCATTTTCTTCATATGTCCGAAAAAAAAAATAAGATGCAAACAAATTAATCAGCGTTCATTGTTAATATTGTGATACGACATAGGTTGTAAAGGTCTCCAATGTTTATTTGTCCAAAGACTGTTTAAAAATGGAATGGAGATCTGTTTATAAATGATGTTTGAATTGTGCTTATGTAAAGCATTGGTTGATTTCATATTGTCCTAATTATTAACATTAAAATTGTGCCTGTCTTATGATGAAGTGTGAACCTACAAGCCTGTATTAAACACTAAATGTGATTGAGTGGGCTTGTATGAGTAGCGTATGCGCTGTAAGTTACTTGATCAGGATGTTAACACAGCAAGGATATCAAATGCGTTTATTGTGGTAACAATTTGCAAATGTTAATGTAACCTCTGCCAGAACGTCAGTCTTTGAATTTTACAGGATTTGGTGACAATAGGAAGAATGTAATTAAGTACAAAAAGTATGAATAATATTGAGAGTTTGAGAAAAGTACAATGCTCGTAAGAGTAAGAATTATTTGGAATAATTGTACAGACAGTAAAATAGTGTGCGACTAATATCGAAATTGTTTTATGGCATTTTGCGCATGACTCTGTCAAATATCCTATAGGTGACCTATGTTAAGCGCATGAGTATTTAATGAGAATGTGTGTTGGCATAAAATTTCCCCCCGCCCCATTCATTATAATTCATTTATTTATTTAACTTCCACTATATGAATGGAAAAAAAGCTATGAAATATTACAATGTTGAACTGTTCCCCTACCTATTACTTCTTTCGTTAGTATGTAAATAGTTGCGTATTCATGCAAAAGTTTTGGTTAAAGACATTTATCTCTCAGCGAGATTTGGTATTGTTTTAATTAAGTCCCATGCCTTCCTAAGTAAAGGCCGAGTCTTTGAAGTCAATAAACCTTTGCTTGGTAAGTGTTAAAGTGATCTGTGTCATTTAATTTTTTTTCCACATAAGACAAAAGAATAATCATACAGCTCAGAAAGCTCAACAACAGTGTTAAAAATAATGTCCTAACTGTACCAAATGGTTACATGAAATAGCCCTCTTTTTGAGGTTTGGTTTACTTTGATGACTCGGTCTGTTCAATAGAGTACTATGAAGATTAGAGAGCTTACTATTGTGGCGCGCGCACCTCTCTTCGCTCTATTAGAATATGACCGTAGCGCTGATTCCACGTCGCAATAGAGGGAAGGAGCAAGAGTGGTTGCTCCGGAGGTTAATCCACGATAAGATCTAACCATTGTCTCCGCAAGAGTAGATCAATTGCCAGTTGATTAAATAAAAAAGGAACTGAAACTTTCTTATGTGAGAACAATATAATGACCAGGGAATATTTTCTGCACTATTGGTATACCTTTCTAAGATTTTAAAATGGTCAAATTCTGAGCGCTTTCAATTTTCCTCGATTTGTCTAATTAAATTCTATGTGCTCTCGCCTCACTTTTTTTAATTAGCTTGTGTGGATTAATATATCTTCGGAAATACATAATATAATAATATCCATTATTCAAATGCATAATTTTATTCCTCTTAATATTGACCCTTCATTTAACTATGACGGTAGGAATAATTTTAGTTTGAACCATATTTTATTTACCTATATAACTCAGTCTTTTGAGGGGCATGTTTTTGAGCATAACAATGAATTCATCTTAGAATAAACAGGACTGCAAAGTCTATAACTGTAAGTGTAGAAATAAGATAGTTTTTGTTAACTTCTGTCACAACGCCTGGCAGTTTCTCGCAAACCGTTCATTGATCACTCAGTTACATTTAGTCAAAAAACTATGTAGGTAAAGCTACCAAAAAAGCTTGATCATCTGCGTAACATGATCATCAAATGTAACTTTTTTCAACATAACCAATAAGGCTACATTTTAAACACGTGCGAGCGGATGTGTGAGTGTGTAGTTATTTTATCTGATCTTTTTAACGTTTTAGTCCAGCGAACGTCGGTCTGTTTCAATAGCTGCTGAAATAAATACCCTTAAAATAAATCCAAAAAGGCTACATTAATGATATTAAAATCAAAGGAGCGGAATATTAATAATAATAAATATGATGATGATGATGATGATGATGATAATAATAATAATAATAATAATTATAATAATGATAATAATAATAACAACAACAACAACAACAACAACAACAACAACAACAACAACAATGATAATAATAATAATAATAATAATAATAATAATAATAATAATAATAATAATAATAATAATAATAATAATAATAATAATAATAAAATAATAGTAATCAGAAGAAGACGAAGAAGAAGAAGAAGAAGAAGAAGAAGAAGAAGAAGAAGAAGAAGAAGAAGAAGAAGAAGAAGAAGAAGAAGAAGAAGAAGAAGAAGAAGAAGAAGAAGAAGAAGAAGAAGAAGAAGGCTAAAAGGTTTTTAAAAAAAATTTTTTTTGAGGTCCTGAAAATGTACGTGAAAGTAATTATTACAAACTTAATTGTGAAAGTTAAGGGCATCATCTTTTCCTCTACGATTTAACGACTCAATCACAAGTGGGAAACATAATAACAGCAACCAAAGTAATCCCAGTGATCTAGGCCTAAACAATAACATTGGGGACACGAAATAGGATCTATGCTTGATAAGGCATCTGGCCAAGTCGAGCTGCGATTGCCCTCCTTTTGTAAGCCCCGTTCTTTATCTACAAGAATCAAGGCACCCGCCTAGTAAATCTTTTGTGAATGAAGTTAAGTGAGGATGAGGTTAGCCATCTTGCATAGTCTAAATGAATACCCGTAAATTAGTTTCGCGAAGCAAAAGAGTGATGATTTATTGTCTCAATTCATTTTAGATACGACATCGCGAGTAGCGACTGGTAGCCGATGAAGAGAGGTTTTTGGCATTTATATAAGTTTGCAATTATGTAAACATTAATGTTGTAATGGTTAATTAAAAAAAAATGATTTTAAATGACGAAGACTTTGTTTTATTTATGCTTATGTCGACGCGTTCCTTATTACAGACCAAGTCATCGAAACGAACAAATCTTTGCATGTTTGGGATTTTGTAATTTGGTTCATTTAGCTTTTTAGCATAATGAGAAAAGAATGATACCCAGAAAGCAGTTTTTGTTCAGCACATAGGACCATTAAAAAAACAAAACTAAATCGTCCAAACCGTCCTAACTTTGTCAAAAAATTAAATGGTATAATTTTGCCACATATTGAAGCAGAAATACGATTTGCACCTAATAATCAAGGAACTAATAAATATAAAAAAAGATATGGAGATAATCAAGAGTTGATTTTGTATTTTATTTCTTTGAATCTTTCATTTGCTCTTTTTCCCTGCTTTTCTCCGACAATATTTTTTAAGCCTAGAGGTGATTTTTCTGAGTGCTTTGCTTTTCTTTTATCTTTTCAAATTTTGCTATTAATGGCCTTTAACTGTGCCTCACTTCTCTTTATAAATCTATCAAAATAATAAACAAAGCGAGAGGGATAGAGAAAGAGAGAGAGATAAAGAGTGCTTCTCCTAATTCCCTCTTTTTTCTTTTATCACCTCTAAATGTCTATTATCTTTAAATTCATCCACCTGCACATCCTTCTTTGTCCTCCTTTCGTCATTTTTTTTTATTTTGCCACTCATCGACTTTTACTCTCCTATTTGTATCAGCCTCCAACTCACTCCCCTCCCTCTTTTTTTCTAAAAAGAAAAAAAGGCGAAAAAAACCTTTCTCTTCCTACTCTCTGAATATATTGAAACACATGACAAACAAATTTGCCGCTCCGCAATATGTAATAATTTTCTTTAGCAGAGATAAAGATTGCACAAGATAAGAACCAATTATCTAATTAGAAATTATTTTCATCATGTAGTTATAGATTAAACTTTGGCTCAATCAAAATACTTATGATGATGATGAAGTTCTCTTTTACTATTATTTTTATTATTATTATTATTATTATTATTATTATTATTATTATTATTATTATTATTATTATTATTATTATTATTATTATTATCATTATTATTATTATTATTATTATTATTATTATTATTATTATTATTATTATTATTATTATTATTATTATTATTATTATTATTATTATTATTATTATTATTATTATTATTATTATTATTATTATTATTATTATTATTATTATTATTATTATTATCAGTAATAGTAGTAGTAGTTTTATTATAATCACCTTTAAGAATATATGTGCCGTTTCGAAGCTTATATATATATATAAAGAGAAAGAGAGAGAGAGAGAGAGAGAGAGAGAGAGAGAGAGAGAGAGAGAGAGAGAGAGAGAGAGAGAGAGAGAGAGAGAGAGAGAGAGAGAGAGAGAGAGAGAGAGAGAGAGAGAGAGAGAGAGAGAGAGAGAGTATGGCCCTCTTTTAGTGATCTGTCTTTATCTTCATCATTACCAGGAACTCGGATTCCGGGCTATTAAATCAGTAGGTTTTCGGCACTGGTCCTTCACATACCAGGAACGTAAATCCGGATACCACTGCACTTGGTCCGATGCCTCGCTGTGCATCTTATCACACAACCTGCAGAACCATTTTCCAGATGGCTCAAACCGATATTTGTCCTTTTCCCGCAACATTTCCGTGTATCGCAACATGTTTCGAGATAATTCTTTCAGATACACGGCTAGGTCAGCCGGACTGGCGAAATCGGCCGCATCCACGTACGTATTTGGTGGAAACAACCGCTTATGATCGGCTCCGCCCCTGATAACTGGTATCGTGTCCACATTCTTGAAAATTTTGAAAAACTTTTCCGTTACATAATCGTTGCATAGAGAATTTTCAAATGCGAGATAGAAGAAATATTTCTCGCTCAGGAGCGGAAGGCACTTCTCATCGTCAGAACCCCGTTTTAATCGGGCATTGTTGCAATCGCTTGTCTTGCCTTTACACTCGCCTTGACACGTATAGTTTCCACAGGCACCGTAAATATGAAGATCCAATCCTCCGTAGACCTGGAACATCAGATTCGTGATTTAAGCATCTGTGCAGCGGAAATTTGAAGCAGAGTCTTCTGTTTAGGAGCTTCGAAAAAATAATAAATAACCCTATATTTTTTTTATTTAACTATAAATGTGACATACGCCATTGCTGTAAAGCAGTTACGACATTACGCATTGTTGGTCTGGACAGCATAATGGCCAATAGAAAGCTTCAATCCCAGCCCAAACATACAGTAAGCTCATATTTAGATAAATACAGATGGCTTTAGGCTAACTTTAAATATAATTAAAATGGGATCCTAACTTGAGTAGGAGAATGTAACTCAATTCCTTCACAAAATAATGGAAGTTTAGATCCCACCTCTCTGTAGAGTTGGGTTGAGACCTCCCTTTTCACTGATTTGCGAGACACCAGAAACAGGAGATAATTTCTGGCTCATTTTAACTTATTACAAGGTATAAGCAAAACAAACCATTAGTCCAAGTCTAGACAGAGGTCAGTCCGATATCCAGAGCTGGAGTCGGCGAAAGTTGAGATATCCCAACAGAGCTTGTCACATAATTTATTTGCGCACGCTCTAAGTTTATTGAACCAGAAGACAGAAGAGGGTCAAAAGATACCTGCATATATTTGGCGTAGACATCCCTCTGACTTCCGGTTGAGCAGTGACCCACAAACCAAGCAGCCGTCACCGACTTCCGCCAGTAAATGGCATTATAATCTTTGCGAGGAGGGTTTTCCAAGACACGCAAGTACCCATACAGCCAAGGAATATCCGCGTCCAGACGATAGGAAAGTGTCCAATTGAACTGTCCTGCAACGTTGTGATTAGAGAAGGACGGAGTTGGTTAAAGGAAATGGAAATTGGAGTGATTTGAATGCAAACTCAGTTTCATGTTTTTTAAAGGTGACATCATTGTTATTAAAGCTGAAAATTAGAAGATAAAGGGTTTAGGTAAAAGAGCACAGTAAGGGTAGATAATCAAATTTTATAAAAGATTCATGAAAGTAAGTGGGGAAGAGTAAAGTTATCTTATAAGTTCCTTGCTTCGGAGAAGAAAACCATTAATTAGCACCTGCAAAATCTTGCTACATCTATCACGTGTTTGCAAGAAAATATGACGGCTATGCTATTTTTATTGATCACATGGTTCAGAAAGTAAGCAAAACTAATCTTCACTCAACAGACGCTACAGTGGACGCGACTTCCGTGCGATTTTGAGGTAACAAGGTACTAATTATAGCTTTCTATTGACACCACCAATTTGAAAAGTCAATCAAAATTTACCGATTTTTTTTATTTACTGAATGGAACATAAATGTTGTTGCGATTGAAGAGATTCAGCGCTTGCGAAGACGATAACATCAATAGCAAAACGCAGAACTTGATGGAACTCATAATTATATCTAAGAGTCCTTACATACTAATCCATAGTATAGATCTAAACTAGATTAAGCTTTACTTGACCTTCGAACTGTAGCTAGATGTTGATCTAATCTTTAGAACTCAAGAGATCGAGAAGACAATTTTCGCTAGAAATTCAGATTAATATTCTTACTATACGTATATCTAGTATTATAGGAATAAGATAATAATGCCTCTTATTTTAGAGGGGAAAAAAAGGAAAAACGTGCAATGCAGAGGGGTGTTACGGAGGAGAGGAAATTGAGGAAACACATGGTATTGCTGCTTAAGCATTTAATTATTTATGAGAATGGAATTAGATTTTGAAAAAGGTAAATAGATGTGGAAATTGAGAATAAATTTTGAGTAATGCGAGAAGCCTTCCAGTTTCCTCAATCGCCCCTTCTAGCACCCACCCACCCTCTATAGAATGTTATTATTTTATTATAGAATTTTATGATTGTGCCCCAATGTGGTCATGTAGTTGTCATTTGCACAACCATCGCCACCGTTATCAATACTTAAGCCATATTAAATACAATGTCGGTCTTACTTGAACCATTTCTTCATTAATTTCAGGATGGCAGACCAATCAGGGAAGGCAGCGTTCGTGGTCACCGAGGCTTCCTAAAATACAGGCCAAAGTGACCTAAGTGAACTTTTGCGTGTTTGAGTAATAATGATCTATTTCTTTCAACTTTTAGGCTCAGTTAGGACAGAATTATTGTGGCCAGAAAGCATTCAGTCTTCAAGCCTACACAACAAGAATATCTAACTGTCCCAAATCTGCCAAATAGTGAAATGACATAGCTCACTCTTATACTTACTGCAAAGGTTAGTTCACTTCGGTGACATAGCCTGTATCTTAGGAAGCCTTGGCGGCCACCAAATGATAGACTACTTCAACTATGTTAGTGTACAGGAGCAGCCTGAGATGTAGTAAGCATCTATTTCACTTCTGAAAATGTTTGATAATCATAGTGCCCCAACCCACAATTCAACAGATATGATCAGCAAAAGAACGTAAGAAAGTGGTTAGTTCCTTTTAGGCATCTAATTAGGAGCAGCAGTATACATTTATCCTCCAACTTGTAATCCTTATGATTACACATATATATGTGATTGTAAATTAATCTTTTATTAAAGGCAATAGAGTTATTTTAAACGTTTTTTAACTTCAATGTGATGGGAATAGCTTGCAGAGAAATCCATTGTTAAAAATTAAAAAATGAAAATAAAAAACAAAAAACCCTAATTATTTGCACAAAAAAGTCATATACTATATTCACTTTGTTTCGTAAACATGTAATTTTGGATCAGGATATTCAGTATTCCAACCAAATATGAATTAATGTGTGCAACATAGCTTTTTTCAAATACATCATGTGTAAATTGAAACATAACTTTAGGCAGAACTTTTTTTTTTGTACCGCACTTGACTAGACTTAACATATGGTTCCATCCTATTGTTCCTCTGTAGGTTGAGAAAGCTATGACTTTTTGTAAGAACTTGCAGAGAACATTTTGCAAAGCTGTCGTAAGTGTTTTAGGTGGATATAGTGTCATATAAAAGATCTTCACTTTTTTTTTAAAATACTGCATAAATCCCCAAAATAAATTAGGGTTGCACTTTCATTCTTAAGAGAAAACAAAATTTTATTTGTAATCTATATCTATTTTTTACTCATTTTTGCTGTTGCTTTAAACTGTTCATTCTAATTTTTTCAGGTCTCTTAGAAGACGTTATGGAGTTTAGAAGCATATATCTTGTACCACCAGTCCCGATGAGTAACAAAATCTTTGGTTCTTTAGCAATTCTTAAGTTAATTATCATGTGGTTCAGAAAAAGTTGGCTTGAGGACAACTGACTAGTGAATGATATTCCTTAATTGACTGATTTCGTTTTCCTAATTAATTGAAGATGCATAAATCCTATCCTACTAAAGGAGTGCACATGAAGATGACATGAATTTGAATTATTTTATCCTAATTCCTCATTTGAATTGAAGAAGCAGCTTATTGGGGAGCTAGATAAGAGAGAGTCTTCAGTCCTCAGTTTTGAATAGTATTAACCAATTTCTAAGAAAATTTCATGAATATTGATTTAACAAAATAAATGTATGGGTTTTTTTTTTCAAGAAAAAGCTTTTCATTTGGAAAACATAACAGAAGTTCTCATG
>JAWDGP010000507.1:77500-105000 GCA_033675545.1 Elysia crispata
GGGATCATTCTCGCACAGCATACGCAATAAATTAATGTTTTAGAGAATTTTTTTTATATATATTAGCCTTTATGGCCACCCTGTCATAAGAATCCAAGCTCAGTTTTACAAGAGATAAGGTTGGTCTCTGTAATGGATTGTACTGTAATTTGATCTATCTGTCCTATTCATTTCCTCGCCTTGTGTAGGTGCTTACTTTTTGGGTAGCGCATCGTCTTAGATCTATATATAGGCAGTGTTGTATTTAGTTGTATAACGTTGGTATTTCAGTCGTTTGAACGTAGTCGTGTTTGTTGAACATATTTCGCACTGTGAGAAAAGTGTCATTGAACATGTGTGGTCTAGATTCCTCTAGAATCTCCCACCTATTCCTAGCATTATGACGGATTTCATTACTCTTTTTTACCTTTGTTCTGTTTGGTTTCTATTTTATAGGGCATCAATCATTACGTCGTAACAAGAATATTCCTGTATAAATTATGTAATTCTTTTTCTAGATAAATTGATGGGATTTAATATAAATAAGTGTCGAAATTGTGTCCAGTCAGTCTAGTTTTTGTGAGCAGTGTGTCAACTTATAGTAGTTATTGAGTCAACCTCTTGTCAGTCAGCCGTCAGTCAGCATTGTGTTGGACTATACAGTTTGCAATTTTTACAAGGGGACTTCAGCCTTATTTTCTACGGACGAGTCGTGTGATTGACTATAAGTATTTTTATACCCCTACACAAACAAAGCCAAACAAATCACCAAATCTGTTACAGTCTCCAAAGATCTGCCATAAAATATTTAATGCCCCCCAAAAGGAATAGTAGGCCTATTCCAAACTATGAGGTATACTCACAGCACATAATACCCGATAAAACCATGATTTTTGTTTTTAATACACTGGAATCAATCTTGCCGTTGAGAGATGGAAAATCTCTCCAGTATAAAGGTTTGTTCAAGAGGAGTGACACCATGTCTTGTGTTCGCTATTTCGAAACAGTTTGGATGTCGCCTGGGAAAGATCTATGGTTAAGGATACTAAATTGAGCCACGTACTTGAAGACGTAGAAAACGACGACATCTGCCTCAGTCAGGTTTGAGACCTGTTTGCACTTGCTGGAACAGCTGTTGACTGGAAACTTTGTCTGAAGGTAACAGTTGCTATTTCCATTGACACAAGGAAACACGGTTGCGAACTTTTTCACCTTTTCTTTACTCGGCTTTCTTAAAACAGTTTTCCAGTTAGCCTCAACATTTAAATCAATGTCAGCCACATCCGATTTTTTCAAAAACGGCGATGTGTCCCACTGGGTATTCACTGAAGATTGTGGGATTTCTCGAACGTGTTTACGTCCATCATTGGATAAGATGATTGGCTGCTGCATGCGATCTAACTGTAATGATGGCGATTGTGTAGATTTAGCAATGGGCAAGTGGAGGGAAGATTCTGTTTGGTGTCGTGGTCGAGGTATTGACCGGTCCAAGAAGATTTTTTCCTCTACGTGATTTTGATGTGAAGGTCGCTGAAGCTTGATGAACCCTGGCTCTTTAGAGAGTCTCTGTGGAAGAACTGTTGAATCTGGTCTATGCAGGGACGTTGCTGTATAAGATGGAAACGGGAGCGGGGAGGGGTGAATAGTTAGAAGTGAAGAAATTCATGTCCTTTAAGTGATGTAAAAAACAAAGCCAGTTGCATCAGAGAAATAAGGCCTTATTGCGAGTAGAGGGAGCTCTGTGTTTATTGTTTTTTGTTTCTCATGTTTCGAGCAACACTTAATTTTGATCTTATTTTTCACAGATTTCAATGCTTCCGACAAGGAGCGACGCAGAGCGAACTTTTCCATACTTAAGGTGAGAATGTCTTGAAGCGTGATTAGCCGCTATTGTGAGTTCAATTCCTCTTCTTATCCTAATACCTCAGAGGCTCATAACTATGATTGGTTTCAAGCGATACTATGATTGTGATCCGTATCTTATCTCAAAACCTTATACAGAACTATTAACGGGAAGATACGACGTGATAAGTCTTGATCTTTTATTGAGTGACTTCATCCATGAAGAATGTGATATTTTGCCATAATGGAATGAAACTCATTATTTGGATGCAAATGTTTTTGTTTGTTTGTTTGTTTTTTTTTGCTTTTTTTTTTTCCTAATCAAAACGCATTTCATTTCGTCACGGACATGCAACGTCAACTTTGTATAAGTATCGTAAAATCTTCTAGCTGGATAAGGCCAGCTTAGTAGAATGTATAGGAAATAGCTGCTGTCATTCGTAATAGTATTGCGGATAACTCCCCATGTTATTCGTAATACTTTTGTGGATAACCCCCTCACGTTATTCGTAATACTATTCCGAATAACACATACGAGCATCAGTGTTAGCTAGGCGGCACACAGAGAAAGTCATTCGCCGTTGTCCATTCACCATTCGTCGTTCGATGCTAATGAACGCATTACCGGCGGTGTGGAGCGTCACACAAACATTCCATATTCCACACGCCGCTTGGCATTTCCTAAAAGCAGCTAAAAAACTCAGTCACATAAGAAAAGTTGTTCGTCACTTGTCATTTGCCGCTGACCTCACCGACGAGGTCACGTGACGTCATTCACACGCCGCTCGACCCTCTCGCAAGTCGTTCGCATCGTAATGCACTTGCTCATTAATTTTGACTCCCATTCGCCATTGGGACGACTGTGAACACGTGTTGACCTTGTTCAAACTTTCGTGTTTTAAAGCTATAAATATGGAAACTGATTCATCACAGCATTTGGTGGAAACAGAAAGTGAAATCAATTCAAAACTCATTCATCTTGTCAAAGATTTTCCCTTCATCTATGACCCCAACAATCCCAAGCATAAAGATCGTAATCTTCTGGAGAGAACATGGACTTCAATATCATCACAGATCAATTTATCTGTTGAAGGTAAGAAAAGTGATGTAGTTTAACATATTCGTGCGCCAGGCGAGATTCTAAATGCCAAATTGACTTTTGTATAACCCGGCCGGGGATCGAACCCCGGACCTCCTGATCTTGGACGGGCGCAGTGTAAAAAAAAAAGAAGAATAAAATAGGACAGGCATAAAAAAACAGAGATGTCACTCCCGGTGTAAATGAAATAATTGTAAAATCTATTGATTTCAAACACAAATGTATTTTAATTATTGTACACAGAACAAAACGTTGCACAATGATGCTGACACCGGTACTAGGAGTAGTCCCCGGAGTTAGAATTTCCTGTCCCCGGAGGTTGTCGCGGAAAAAAATTCCGAAAGTTGCCAAAGGTTGCCAAAACAATATTGCCAAAATCATAAATTTCATGGCTGCAATGTCCAAAAAATCTACCAACCAAAAAAAAAACAACCCTTAAAAAAGAAAAAAAGTTTTTCCGTCTTTTAGTAAACAGCCTGGAAACTATAATATAATGGAATGTTAGTTAATGAATTTTCTAATATTTAGTCAAAAACTGCTGAAAATTGCCAAAAGTTGCGGAATGAGGCAGCAATGGCGGCCGCAGATTGCCATTCGCGGCCGCGAGTTCCTCCAAGGATAGAATTAACTTCTTTTACTGGATTAGGCGCTGAAATTTACACGCAAACGAGGTCGTTAATCCACTGTAAACGTCCACCCTCTGACATGAAGAATTCTGCTAGTGCATTTCTTGCTTTTATTGCATCAACGGGTCTACGACCAGGTGTGTTATTTTTTCCCAGTTTACCAAACCAGCAGATTGTCTCAATGAAGGTGCTTCCATGGTGTCCATTTCAGTGCTAGTTTCCGGGCGCATTTCTCCATCTCTTGCTCTTACAAAATTGTGTAGGGCACACGCAGCCTTTACTATTGTCTCTGCATTATCTACCTGGACACGCAGGGGTCGTTGAAATATTTCCCATTTCCTAGAAAGGATTCCAAAAGCACACTCCACAACTTTGCGTGCACGTGACAAGCGCTGGTTGAAAACTCTTCGTGTGTTATTCAGATTCCTCCCATCAAATGGACGCATGATGTTTAAATTTAAAGGGTAAGCTTCGTCGGCAACAAAATGATATGGCATTTCTTCATCTGTCCCCGGAATGAGCGAGGGGTTCGGTAAATCCAGCTCTTTATTCATGAGCGCTTTTCCAAAATCTGAAGTTTTAAAAGCTGCTCCATCACTGTTTCTCCCGTACTCACCAACGTCAATGACAATGAACATTAGATCAGCGTCAACGACAGCCTGGAGTTGGATCGAGTGAAAGTGTTTGTAGTTGAAGAAAAGCGAACCTGCATGTGATGGACATTGAATTCGTACGTGTTTACCATCCAATGCACCCACACAGCACGGGAAATTCCAAAGAGTTGCAAATCTTTCAGATTTCATTTCCCATAATGTTTTAGAGGGCTGTGGAAAGCACAATGGTGAAAGAATATTCCAGAGTGCCAGGCATGTCTCATGAACAATTTTTCCAACAGTGTTGTGGGCAACTCTAAAAGAATAACCAATGCTTTGGAAGCTTGCACCTGATGCCATGTACCTGAAAGTAAATTGATAAAATTGTTAATAAATACGCCTGAACAGGTAGCTTAGATTATGTATTTCATCCCAAATTCTACTTTATTATTCTCAGTGTACATAAAAATGGGGAAGGGGGGGGGGGGGGCGATGCGGTGTAATAGTTGCTATCTACTATTGAATCCAACTGGTCTCGGGTTCGAATCCAGACCGTGCTGGTCTTTTTGTGTTTATAACAACTCTGATCCTAGGATAGGATCTGACAACTGTCTTCTTGGATAGGGATGATAAACTCAGAGGCCCCGTACCCGGGCAATATTTGAAATTCCTATCACGAAATGATATTATAAGCATTTAGGCTCTAGATATATCCCCTACAAATTCTCTTATATCAGACGTATTTATTGACCATGTCATATTTCCTCTGAGATATGTATGAGAAGCAAATAAGTGGGCGTAATTGATATGCTGGTTGGGCACCCACATGTCCTATGTCAAATGACCAGGCATAGCAGATGATATAATACTGAAATACCTCGATAAGTATAGAGTCCTACGTGATATCATAGGCATTCTGAATCATAAACCTACAGATTAGGCCTTCTTGTATTAAAATGTCTTCACCCTAATCCCCACCCCCGCCCCCCTCAGACTGTAGACTAGTCATTAAGCAAATTTAATTCTTTCTTTCTTTTTCAACAGATACAAAAACCAAATGGCAAAGGCTGCGAAATAATTTCAGCAAGGCTATCGAGAGGCGTGCTAAGACACCACGGAGTGGCTCTGCAGCCACTAAACTGCAAAAGCCGTGGATTTATGAGGCAGATATGGAATTTCTTAGATTCCATCTGCAGCATCACAGGGCATCTTCATCCTCACTTTTGCGAGAGAGTCCTGTAGCTGATGTTGAGTTGAACCCTCTGTCTCCCCAACTGGACGTTTCAGACAACCCAGAAAATAGCTTGGATATTGCGCCACGATCGCATTCCTCCCCACCAAGGAGTACACCACCAGTGCAGCAAGGTTCCTTAAATTCTGCTGCAAGACCAAAGGCCAAAAAACGTGATGCGAATGACCTTGACTCTGCTGTGCTCTCATACATCAACAGAACCCCGGCGAGAGATGGCGAGCCTGAGGATCCTGCCATCGGGTGGTTCAAAAGCCTGCTTCCGATGTATAATTCATTAACATCAATTGAAATATTGGAGTTCCAATCAAAAGTTGTCCTCGAATTGAGGAGTTTAATGCTGGCAAAAGAGCAACGAATGAGCCGCCCACCAAATCCAATGCCACATAACTACACCAATATCCAACCACCGCCACAAATTCCAATGCCTCATAACAACGCCACAAGATATCTACTCAACGTCTCGGGCCTCCTCATGTTCTATCCCTGAGTATGAGTATTATCAAGATTACCATTAAATTAGGCTTATGCATCGGTAGTGGAACTGCTATTGACCATGCATTTCTTTTTCAATTCCTTGATTTTAGTTATTTGTCACATAATTGTCGTTGGATTCGGCTGAAATAGTAATGTTTGATTCACTTTGTTTTACAAATATGTATTTCTCAAAAAAATACTTCAAAAGGAACACATTTCTGTATCTCTTTCATGCCGCGCGCACGTGCGTGTATGTGTGTGTCTATGTGCGTGTGCGTATATATATATATATATATATATATATATATGATATATGTATGAGTAAGCATAATGTATTACGTAATATGAATAAGATATCTTTTATCATAACAATGTTGATAAAATAAAATAAAATAAATTTTAAGAAAAACACTGAACTTACCGCAAGGTTATAAGAAGTCTTTCTTCAGCACATATGGACTTTCTGTAATTGGTCCATCCGGGCGAAATATGAGTCTCGACGATTGACAACAGTTCGTAGAATGAAGATTGTGACATTCTAGTGTAATTGAAGAATTTGTCGTCATCTTTAATAATCTCTTTAAACAGCGTATGATATTCACCTTCAATTTCACGTGAAGCATAAATCGGCCGCACAAAGATTGCACGCATTTTATTTTTTCTTCGTTTATATCGTCTACACAACCACCATAGAAAAATCACTCTTTCACTGTCCGCCATGTTTTTGACATTGAAACACATTCATAGGCCAGCGACTTTGCTGTGTGACTAGTGATCATACGCCGTATGGCATGTAACTTTCTTTTTGAACGAACGACATACGGCAAATATCTATAATGTCTCATTCCACTCTTTTATGGTGTGTGGAAATTAAAGATTGCAGCAAGTGGCGATTGATCTAACGAGTAACGTATGGCGTACGACTTTCTCTGTGTGCCGCCTAGTTTTTCCGCAATCCCGCAGATGTGAACGATAAACTGTACAAATTGCCCGAGATATAGCCACTCTCCCCAAGAACAACTTAATAAATGAATGCATAAAATAAAAAAGATTTATTAGGTTTATGAGTAGGCTAATAATAATCTCTACTATCGCACTAGACACCTTTTGATTTAGATTTAGATCTAACTAGACAACAGAGTAGTAGTTCTCGGATATCTAGACCGAAATAATTTATAGTCTACATTGAAGTAAGACTACTAGGCTGCATTTAGGCAGGGATCTACATCGAAACTCTATTCTAAAAGGCTGTATTTAGGCCGGGGCTAAATCGAGAGACTGTTCATATTCTCGATCAGACAGCCACTCCTGAAGTGACTGGTTAAAATGTGCGGCTATCGACCGTCGTGTGACTTTGAGTCTGATCCTATGACAGCGCTACTTACGTGAGTCCCTTGATAGGCCTAAAACAATGATTTTGTCGTAATAAAGACCTCCTTGGTTTTTGGTTTTTTTCCCTCCTTATTTTGTTTCTTTTGATGGAAATATCTAACTTATTGAGGAAGACATGAGTAATTTGATTTAGAACAATCTTTTATCTTCCTTTTCTTTTTTACTTTCAATCTGTGCCACTGCGAGCAGTTTAAAACCATTGACTTATTTAGAACCTTGGTTGAAGTAACCACAAATAATGATAAAAAATAATCTAGACACTTGTTATTCCTTGCTACCCATTGATGTATTGTTGCCATTTAAGGCGTCGTTGGAAAGTTTAAATTGTTTTCCAATCCGTTCATTTCCATAATCTTTTTGAAGACATGTATGATATAATTGATAGATTCACGTTAACTATCAATGCAAAACAAAAGGAAACTGTTCTGGAGGGAAAAATCAAGAAACAACGCTTTTCTCATTTTAGAAACTTTTATTTACAAACAACAGTTTGGCATCTTGCCTCAAAAAGCGAACATAAATGAATGAAACAAAGCATCCCAGCCTTTTATGATTTCAGATAAAAAAGATACACTTTATTGATCCACTGGGAAATTTATGATGGATATAGTCAATACAATGCATATTATCAATTTATTATATTTCAAAGCACAATGGAGACTTAAGGAGTTTTCAGAGTTTCTTCAAACTCTGCGTATGATGTAAACACAGCTCCCTTATCTAGCGCCATTTTTATGCAAAAGGAGGAACTTGTTCAGCGCAAAAGAGTTCTTCCAGTCACAGCTATTACGAATAACGTTCAAGTGCGTTGAGCGTTATCCGCAATACTATTACGAATAGTCACTTCGATAGGAAATATAAGATTATATAATTATGGCTTTCATCTAAGGTTCTTTGTATATACATTTTGTAACTCCTAAGTTATTGGGCTGGGAAAGCTTTCATATAACAATGTTTACCTTTCATGGTCAACTACTCTTTGTTGCGTTGCTAAAACTGATACATTGAGAGAAAAAAAAGCACAACGTACAGATAAGGTCGGAGAGGAGTGTTTGTGGGATAGAGCGCCCACCCTAAGACCACTAGTCGCAGGTTTAAATAAATTCCTCAGTTGAGTGTTGCCATTCGCTATTTTAGCTCGCCGATTTGGGCTATTGTTGACAGGCTGTATCAGATAGTTTATCACAAAAATTAAAACTGGATCGAGGTCGCACTTTTCACTGATTTGCGAGAGAGCGCGCAGAGGAAACAGATACCCGCAAATCAGTGGGCAATTTACGGGCTGTAAGGCCCTCGACACATTGAGAAAATAGTTCGCCGTTTGCCATACGCCATACGTCAGTGGCCGCTAGTGAACACACAATGGAATGAGAGGACTTCATATTCCATATTCCACACGCCGCACTCCGTATGGCACAAGCAGCCGAAAAAATCAGTCACATCAAGTAAGTTAATTGTCATTCGTCGTTCGCAGCAGTCATGTGACATCATTAATGTCGCTCGAGCCTCCTTGCAAGCCGCTCGTAATGCAGTGCACTTGTTCATTAATTTTGTCTTTCATTCACCGTTGTCAGTATGTATCAACATGTTTTATTCTGTCTCTTTTGAGTTTCAAAGCTCTTTTCTATTTACATTTTTCATTTATGGCCACTGACAAATATCCACAAGCGTTCGAAGAAGCAAAAACACTAGATTAAGTTATCATGTCAAACAGTGCCTTTTCATTTTTGACACCAAAGATGAGAAAACATAAAGATCGTACTCTCCTGGAGAGAGCGTGGTCACTATAGATTCACGGATCAATCTGTCTGTTGATGGTAAGAAGAAATTAATTACCTTTTGCCTAGCCTTAAACAGATTTTTTAATCAATTTTCTAATGAATTGTATCAACTTTATTTTAAAATATAAAGAAATAAAACTGGTGTCTATAATTTACACGTTACCATTAATAGAGAAGTTCGCGTGAAACATAAATCGGTCGCAAAAACATTGGGTGCCTCTCTTTCTCCTGTTTCGTCGTCAGCCATGTCGCTGATAGTAACGTGTGTGTGACTAGTGGTAAAGTCGTGCAGGCTATAACTTTTTTCTCGTTGAGCGAGTGACGTGGCAAGCGCCTTTTCTTTCGCATTCCACGCGGCGTATGGAAATTAAAACGTGTAGCTAGTGGCTGGTGATATGATGAATGGCATATGGCGTATGACTTATTCTGTGTGCCGTCTGTTTGGCGCTGTCTCTACATTCCCACTGTAGACGAATCGTTTCTAACTCACCACCGATACAGTAGGTTAAAAATGTTTCTGTCCGACCGCAACCGTCTTTCCCTCTCCGATACCCATCCCCTGAGCTGCCTGTGAACGCAGCAACATACGGCTATAGCGGGAAGCTGGTACCCTCTGTCACAAGAGGTGAGAACCTTCTGTACGTTCACACCAGCCATAATGTTAACATTAGTTACTAATTAAAAAGAAGAAAAGATGAACATGAAACTACATGTACAATATTGTATTACAATATTAGTGATGTCCAAAGCATTCCTATAGTTACAGTTTCCGATATCAGATTATATAAAACTAAGTTTAGATCTACTTTGCAGATAGGCCTAGCTTGTGTAGACGGATCGCGCACGCCTTCCTGAGCCAAAGTACTGTAAGCAAAAATTCGTGGCAAAATGAATTCACAGGAGCTTTACGATTTTAAATAGCAATTCAGTACATCTATATGATAAAAAGCAACTTCGATTTCTTTCTCCACTACCTCCTCCAAAACCACTCTATGTATAGTGATGAAATTTACTGGATTTTAATCTGTCGAGATCAGAGTCCCACGCAGTGCAAAAAAAAAATTAAAGAAAAGTTATGGATTTAAGCTTAAAAAATGCTCTTGAAAGTTGATTATTCATAAATTTGTTGTACTTAATTGATCAAAAAAAAAAAAAAGAAAAGTGGAATACTGATAGACCTAGAACTGACAGGATGCAAATCACATGTGTTGACTCTTGTGATCAACAACTACACTGTAGTCCAGGCAGCGGTTAGCTCTCCGCAAGTCCGCAGTCACCGTGTCCGTTACCCGCCCGCTCTAGTGATGTCCGCGGGCACATGAGATTACGCGGGAGTAAGTTCCAACTCTAATGAAACTGGTGCAAGAGAAGTCCTAAGAATGGACAGAAAAACGGCAGCTCAAAGAATCAAGATTAAATCATTACTTACAAAAGAGCCATCATCAGACAGATGCTTCAAATCGAGCAAAAATTAGAGTGCAATTTATCGATTCTTGAGAAAGCCTGTGTATTGGATAATCTAGTTCTAGATCAGCTTCGAAAGGTATAGTTTTACACTTTGTTTAGTGTCTTAGAGAGACGAAGCATTTGGATATCTTTATGTAAAAAGATAAAGTGCTCACAGAACCGCACTCACAGTCGTGAGTGAAATATGAAATTTCCGCATATAGGCCTAAGACTCAGACAGTGTAAGAGAGAACAGAGAGAGAGAGAGAGAGAGAGAGAGAGAGAGAGAGAGAGAGAGAGAGAGAGAGAGAGAGAGACAGACAGACAGACAGACAGACAGACAGAGAGACAGAGAGAGAGAGAGAGAGAGAGAGAGAGAGAGAGAGAGAGAGAGAGAGAGAGAGAGAGAGAGAGAGAGACTCTGGGGAGCCAGGAAATAGTTATTATTTAGAAAATACTTTTTGAAATATGGTTTCACAAAGTGTATTCCAGATAGCAAGGATCGATGTTCATAAAGTTTATTCAACACCCATATAGTAAGCAGATGCCTGCTACATAATATTACTATTTTGCTGTACATAGCAATGCTTTTCCATTATTTTTGCATGATTTGAGTTTGCGCTGAAATGAGAGTAGGCATTAGCTCAGTCGGTAGAGCGCTAGGCTAACGATAGGGAAAGTCCTGCTATCGTATCCTGGATTGGGCTATCGAGGTATGAAATCTCATCAAATCAGCTCTAACCTTAGGCTTGATGGGAGCCTAAATGTCTCTGTGAATGGAGTTTGTAACGGCATTGCACTTAATTATTGTGTTGAATAAAAGCAATTTAATTCTTTTGCAATACGCCCCAGTTAGTGTCTTTTAAGGCTAAACCTTTACCGAGTCTGCAGAATTAGGGAAGTGATTTCGGAAATACTGCCATCACTTTGTTTTCTTACCAATCTTCCACAATAGCTTTATAAGATCCAGCTACTTCACATATTAACTAGCTGGAGAACAAAGACCCCAATGCAAAAAAAAAATGAGTAATCTCTAAAATAAAACTTCTAAATCAAAACCGTCTCTTGGTGAAAAGAAATGCCGCGGCATTTCCAGAGTAAAAATAAAAGTTTTTAATCAGTAACGAAAACAAACACAAAATCTAGGTGTTAAAAAAATTAAAACGAAAAAGCCTTGTGTGCCATATCCAAAAATAGGGCATAGGAGCTTGTTATCAACACTGAGAGACAAGCCATATAATTATCCCCAGAGAAATTGGAGATCCTGTGGTGTCTCATTGTCGTGCGTGTCACTGGAAAAGGGGCGACCTTTACAATTGTTTTGATGGGACCTGCGATTCAGATCCATTTTATCTCGAGATCCGAGAGCTGGAGTCGAGGTGAGATGAGATATGAAAATATCGCGATTTCAGTAAACAACTTTATGAGGTTACATGTTTGTAGAGGAACATTCTCGAAGAGAGGGAGAGAGAGGGGGGAGAGAGGGCGAGAGAGAGAGAAAGAGAGAGGGAGAGAGAAAGAAAGAAAGAGAGAGAGAGAGAGAGAGAGAGAGAGAGAGAGAGAGAGAGAGAGAGAGAGGGAGAGAGAGATGTCAACCTGAGGAACTAATTCTTAAAGTCTCTAGTGAGAGATTATGATTCAAACGTAAGTTTAACTGAAACAATGAACATTAGGGCCACAAATATCTAAATCGTCAAGGTCAAGGTCAAGATCAAGATGTATTCATTGAAATGGTTCACTGCCAGTATGCGGTATGATCTCACAGAGTTTGTGGTGAGATCAACTACATTGAATCTTTTCAGAAGCCAAGCAACTCCTAAACGTAGTCATATGCTTACGTTTTGCTACGCATGTTAGGATTGTGTGCTGCAAACGGCGCGAGTGCGTGTTTGATTAAAAATAATAAACGGGCCGGGCCTATCAAGGCCGCTAAGAATTAAATCTTCAAGATCAAGTTATATATATATAAATGTTTTAAATGCTGGCTAGTATAGTTATTAAAAAGGTAACAAAAATAATACATTGATTAGAAATTGCTTAAAAGATTTTCAATCCAAAAGACAAAAAAGTGGATCTAACTATGATGGAAACGATACTAAAATTCAATAAAGTATTGTTAAAGATGTAATTTTTTTCAATACAGAATAAAACTGATTGATAAGGCTCTAAGATCGTAGTAATTATGTGATCATTGAAGGTCTAAATTTTCTCCGCAAAGTTTGGTTATTATGGCCATGGAAAACATTCACAACCAATGCACTTAGATTTAAACACCATGGATAAGTTAGAAAGGCAGAAAACTGTCTATCAAAGTCTGAACAAATGTCCTGAATGATGATATACTGTTGATGGCAATCGAGCAGTTAACGAGAAATTCATTACAATTGACGACATAAATAAAGCTTCATTATGTGTTGCTGGAAAGAAAAACTACTTTTAAAAAGTGAACAGAAATATTTCATTGAATAAAGACGAATGATGTTTAAATAAATTTTCTTTTTTAAGTTTACATTCTTATGGCCATAATAGAGAAATCCGATCACACGTCTTCTCTGCGGCTGTTGGAAGTTCAAAGCAAATGAAAGGCAGTGTTTGACAATCATTATTCGACGATTGACTTTCAGTTGAGACATGATATGTTATGTGGACTCAAGGGGGTGTCGCTCACGAAGACAGATGTAAATATTTTATCTTCACCGTCAAATAATTAAAGAGGTGTGTCCATCAACAATTTGAGATATCATACTAATGTGGAGTCTAAGGTTTCACCTCTGCCAGTTGTCCCTGTTCGATGCAGCTAAAATTTTATGACGTTATCTGGTTAAAGAAGAAGCTAGAGCCATAAATATATTGATCATAACATTCTTTAAAGAATGTTTTCTAACATCATAACTACATATATATAGTATTTGATGTTAATAAGTTTTCTGTGAAAAACATATTTGAATGTGCCTAACACAAAAGTGTTCAAAATATTCTTTAAGAAGCCTTTTTGTTTACTTGACAGTTTGCTGTAGACCCTACACAAAAAAGTGATCTCACACTGAGTATTTATATGAAACTGATATACCATTGACAGACGATACTGAAAACATGAACCAGCAAACTCATCCTCTGACGATGAGGGAATCTAACTCTCTGAGAATGCCCCTGCAGATATCACGGCGGACGTTTCAACTCCACAACCAGAGACGCGCCTGTTCGTAATATTTACGATATGTACGTTTATTTGTTTAAGTCTTGGCTCCACATATGATAGAATATATCTGCTAATTGCAAAGTTTCAAATAGTCCTTTCTGCAAGTTGAAAATATTATCACTGTTGCAGTTCACTTCATTTCATTTCAACTCGCTCGAACCGCCATTATCGTAAATATCATTATTGGCGGATGAGATAATTTCATCACCACCAGCATAAAAAATCAAGAATTCCAAAACTTTAAATTGTCAGTGTGGAGTGGAAACTGGATCAACATCATAGTCTGCCAAGAAAATTTACTAGTTGGTATTACGTGAAAAAAGATTTTTGAAAATGTTATACCATTGTTCAAACTGAGCTTAGAGGAGAAATTCAATTGGTGTTTGTTTGCCTTTTTTTTTCCTTTTTAATTTTAAGATAAACGGACCTAGATGTAAAAAAAAAATGAGAGTACTTAGTAACTTTGTACATTGTAAAAAAAAATGTCGCTTTAGTCACCCTCAGAATATATAGTGGGAGCGAAAAATAAAAGCAAAATAATGATTCCATCTCAAACAGGTTACATTAAGTCTTTCATGTGAAGAGATACACGAATTAAAAATACATTTCATTCATGTGTCGTATAGTGGGTAGCATAGTAGGCTTTCGTACGAAAAGGATATAGTTTTGAATATTCATAGTGTCAGATATGGCGCTCAATCTAAAGGAAAATAATGTTACATACATGCTTCAAAGTAAAATGAGTATTTTCCCAAAATGGTGAAATATTTTGCACGTAACTTGTCTTAAAAAGCAACCTTATTAATTGGAATTCTAAAAATTTGAGTTTGAAAAATTGAATAATTGAAATTTAAATTATCAGCTCATATTTTTTCTTACTATTTCAATACAAAAGGAGATTAAAAACAAATCTCTTCAGTGAAAACTGATACTTTTATTCAATTTATACGACTGGATGCAAGCTGTTGTTCAAGTGAACACCGTTCCGTCTCCAGAGACATGAAAAAGACATCGGTTGATTATTGTTGTTAAAGACATTTTGAATGTTTCTAGACCACATTATGTGGCCTGCAATTTTCAGCTGACTAGTTTGGACAAACTGTGATTTCCATATTTTTTGAAAACCCAACCAATTCCCTGCATAAAACAGTTGACATTTTTAGAATATATTAGTATTTGGCTGACATATGACCCAAAACTTAACACAAGGCTGGGCAATGAGAAACTGAGAAAAACGTGTTTAAAGTTAGGGAAAGTTTTTATGCAGGGTTACAGTTATCTTCACAAAAAACACCATAAAGCATAATATTTTTACAGTTTCTTTTGGGCTTTGATACTTTTTGACAAGATAGATATATGGTTGATAGTTCATAAGAAGCTAAAAAGTGGGAAACCTTGAAGCCACGTAGCCCCTATCAGCTTTAAGATAAGTGGGGCCATGTAGCTAGATCTAGATCTAGCATGTAAATGTACCTATCATATATTCATTGTTACATTCTAGATCTAGATTTAGCTACATGGCCTCACAAATTTTAAAGGTCATAGAGGCTACATGGCCTCAATAACCGCTGTCATTAACGGGATAACCTTTAAGATTAGTGGGGCTATGTAGCGTCAATAAACACTGCTTTTTTTTTTTTTTTTTTGTCGCCAAGCCGCAAAACAAAATTGAGTGAAAATCGCATCCTTTCCGCTTTTTTCCCGATTAAACCGACACAAGCAGTTTGGATAAATGATTCTTTGTCAAAATCCTAAATTTCGAATAACTCAATGTTATTCGGTTCACGGCCTGCACTAAAATTAGCAACCGTGTCAGACATGTCTGCGTGTAAAACAACCTATGAACTAGAATCGATTTAAGATAAGATCTCAACTTGAGTAACAACCAGCAATCTACCATATTAGATCGTTTTCTCGAAAACGATTCTCTCAAACTAAAAAAACATTAAAAATTTGTTCAATCTAAATGATTCTTTCTCAAAATTTGAAATTTCGAATAACTCAAGATTAATTATTAATCGGACCATGGCCTGCACTTAAACAAACACCTGTGACGGCTACGGGGGGTGAAAGTGAAATGTTAGTATGACTCCCAACTCGGTGCCTCACCCGGGTCCACAAAATAATGAGGACACGCGGATGTCCCGACTGAGCAAAAACTTCAATTTTTATGTCCTTTCATTTCTGCGGCTGCTAGCGTCATCCGACCGACGTATTAATTTTTGGTCACAACAAAAATCCTTTCCATGACAACAAGCATAAAAAAGGGCACTCTGTCAGCATTTTTCCTGACCTATATATAACAAATTTACAGCTTAGGTGTTTAATTTTCTACTGAGATTTAAGCCAATAAAATTTTCAAAAGCGCTGCGCTGCTGCACCCGACTCCGGCGGTGACGGCAGGGCAAACTACGGGCCTCCGCCAGTGGGGGCCAGTAGTGCCCTGCTGCACCCCACTCTCTCTCTCTCTCTCTCTCTCTCTCTCTCTCTCTCTCTCTCTCTCTCTCTCTCTCTCTCTCTCTCTCTCTCTCTCTCTCTCTCTCTCTCTCTCTCTCTCTCTCTCTCTCTCTCTCTCTACTACGCCGTTTGACCTATATTTCAGTAAATTAACATTAACATATTATGACAAATCAGTTAAAGACAATCGTTCGTATAAATGACATTCTAGCTTACTTTAAAAGTTTCGACCTCAAAGATTTTTAACGCAATTCTTTTTTTTTTACCTTGCCAATTTTATCCCTCAGAGACAGACATTTTAATTTGAATATGTGTTTCTCAAAAGCCGTATGCAGTAAAAACTAAAATATTGAACATTTTAGTTATAAATTCGTCTCCTTGACCGCTATAAGCGCCATATTATTAATTTACTCCCGTTGCGCTAGTGTCAATTTAACATTAATGTTATAAGCGTCTTTACATCATATCGAATCTGAGTGTATGTGTCTTACAAGTTCACTGAAAAAGAAAAAAAACTGTGTTGCATGATGAGCCCGTCCAATGTTAGATCAAGTTTGTTTTTCTTTGTTTTCTGTTCTTGCCAACTTTACCTGTGTTTGAAAACTTCACATCGTCTTCCAAAGATGTGCAACATTTATGTTTGAAAGTTTTGCAGAAATTTTATGAAAAAAACCGAGAAAGATCCCAACTAGTTTCAATTAGTGACCCTTTCAAAAGAACTTTTAAAGCTTTAGGTAATTAGTAGAAAAACCATCAGTAAGTTGACATAAAATTTTTATTAACAAAGGCTAGGCAGACAATATTTTGCTCTGATTAAATTGTATTAGATCATAAGGCTAAAAAAAAGAAATACGTTGATAAAGGACATGTGACATTGAGAGAACGCAAAAGAATATCTTGCCGAAATCGTCACCAAGCCAATTTGCTAAGGTTTCAAGTTTAATACATACAGATTCTTGGATGCAAGAAACTTCAAGAGTTGTTTCTTCAGTCGAAGTATTTAGAATAAAAAAAGAATTTAAAAAAATCATACAAACTTGTCCTTAATCCAATTATTCGGATAAAACGAATGAACAAGATTTGCTATAAAGCGGTATGAATTTTACCGGTGAGTTAAATTCGTGTAAACAATAGACATTCTTAACACACGCGTGTTACCGAAAGGCATTTACAGGTTACGACATGATGAGATAATCACATCACTAGCACAGTTGAAGATAAAATATGGATAAGATCTACGAGTGATCAAAATCATGTACTGAGAACAGACACAGCAGAGCGAGTTGACTGGGAAGTCAGCTCATTTAAAAAAATGTATATATATTTTTAGACAAGGACGGGTGCTTTCCGTACACCTTCTCTCTCTTTGCAGTTAAATAACTATGTGATACACAGGGGGATAACCTGGAGTAAAAGCACAACATAAACAATTTAAGAGACGCTAATGGCACTGAATAAATGTAGAAAAAAAAGACTTCCAACAATTATTAGACATTGTAGAAGAAGAAAGCAGAAAGAAAGGGTTAGAATTGAAAAGCAGAATGAAAAATAGAAGCATTGGTCGTCAGTCGATCAATATCTTTATCAACGGGAATAAACTCAAACAAAGGGGTCAATTCAAATACTTGGGTGCTTTAACATCAAGTGATGGACGCAACAACACTGAAATTGCATCAAGAATAGCGCAGGCAAAAAGAGATTTCAAATAATGAAATCAATACTAATAAATAACCACAACTCGATTCAGACTAGAAGAAGAGACAAGGAGTGCTATATTGAACCAATTATGACATTTGGATGCAAGGTCGTGAAGAATCCAAAACAATTACAAATTAAACTGGAGGCAACAGAAATGTCGTTCTTACTGAGAATGTTACAAATCTTATGAACTGCAAATGAATCAAACGAAACGGTGCTACGAGAAGCTGACACAACAAGATCATTCACAAATAGAATACTTAAACGCCAGGCAACCTTTTGTAGCCATGTTATGAGAAGAGAGAAACTAGAAGATCTTGTGACAACTGAAATGATCGAAATAAAACGCAGTAGGGGAAAACAGCGTGAAAAGATGTTGGATGGACTAACAAAGTGGCTCAAAGATAGCAAAAGTAGCACAAGCAACACGATGCACTGAAAGAGACGAGGGATAGAGATGCGTGGAAGGTCATGATCGCCTACGCTAGAGAACAGGGCACCGGAATGATTGGTCCATTGATTGATTGATTGATTGATTGATTATTACTATTATTATTATTATTATTATTATTATTATTATTATTATTATTATTATTATTATTATTATTATTATTGTCACTATTTAAGCTCCGAGCACACAAAGAAAGATTCATCTAGGACAAGGGCGTTTGAATTAGCCGTCTATCTTTTCTAAAGCGGCAGTTAGATTTAAGGATCTACTGAACAAATTCCTTTCGTTCTGTTGATTTACAATAGATAGATAGGTGTAACCGCAAAATTGGATTCGATTTATACCGTTGAACGGTGAATCGAAAGCTTAACCAGGATATCAAGCACTGCCTGGTAAATTTTTGCTAATCGTTCGACGATTTTGGGTGTGGCGTGCAGGAAAGGCGGTTGTTTTGAAAATCTCTGCCGCGGGAAATAAAAAGGTACAAATCAAAGTTTATAATTGCTTGGCGTATTTAATTTAAACTACATTTTGAAAACTAGTGCCCCATAATAAACTAAATGGCTCGCGGGAAACTTAATTTAACGCATTTAAACTATTTTGTACTTATATAATTCTTTTTTTTTCTTTTTTAATGAAGATAATTGTGTTCATGTTATCCTTTCGTCTTCACTTTGTACTATTATGTCGAGAAGAATTGTACACCCGAGCGTTGTAATAAAATAAATCAAAGATAGAACAGAAAAAAAGAAGAAAAAAAAACGATAGATTGTGAGAAGAATAAAGAAATAGAAAGAGAGATAAAGAGATAGATAGAGAGACAGAGACAGAGAGACAGAAAAAGAGAGAGAGACAGACAGACGGACAGACAGGCAGAGAGGTGTGTGTGTGTGGGGGGGGGGGGAGAACGGGAGTTGTGGAGAATGATCTCCCTCCCTCTTCCCCCTCTCTCCCTTCTCTATTTCTTTCTTATTGCATTGTTCTTCTACGTCTCTATTCCTCTTTATCTCCCTATCTATAACGCCGCTCTCTTTCTGCATCTTTTTCTTTCCTTTCCCTCTCTCTCTGCATCTCAGTGTGTATCCATTACTCAGCATCTCTCTCCTTCGCGTCTTTTTTTTTAATCCCCTAATATCATCTCTAACCCCCCTCACTCTCTTTCAATCCCTCTCCCGTTCTCTCTGCATTCCTCTCCATTTCTCTCTCTCTCTCTCTCTCTCTCTCTCTCTCTCTCTCTCTCTCTCTCTCTCTCTCTCTCTCTCTCTCTCTCTCTCTCTCTCTCTCTCTCTCTCTCTTTTTTTTCCTCTCTATCTTTTTCTCTGTTTCTCTTTCTCTTCTTCCCTCTTTCACTTTGACTATCACCAAATGGTGAGATTGCGGCTTTTTTTTTGTGAAGAGGGAGGGACGAAGGGGATGGGGGAAAACGGAGTTAAGACCGAATGAAGGCAGAATAAAGAAAGAGAGAGAGAGAAAGAGAGAGAGAGAGGAAGACAAAGACAGAGACTAGTATCTTGTCCTCTTAGATCCTGATCCTATAACCGATCACGTGACATGACTTGAAAGATTTATTGTCAGACTAGTATTTTTTTTTTAAAAAAGCTATGAGATTTGAGATAAATTTCTTTGGTTCTTTGATTAGTTCAACTTTTTATAAGCTTTTTAATTATTTTTTTTTCAAAAGTTCTTTTACGGAGACGGTAGCTTACGTTCGAGTTAACAAGCTAAAGATTTTGTTTGTAAGATTGGATCTGATCCCATCACTTGATGACCCAGACTAGAATCCTAACCTAGACATGTCCAAAGTCCGGCCCTCGTGCCAAATGCGGCTCGTGCTCAAATTTACACTGGCCCGCAGCCTCTGTCATAAGATCAATAATATTTAAACGTTAATGGTTCAAGGAATGTCAGGCTGAATGGTCGGCTTCAACACATTTTCATTTCACCATATCTGGCCCTTTTTGCAAAAAGTTTGGACACACTTGTCGTTAGCTGAACCACTTATTGTTTTACGATGAAACGCTCTACCAGCTGAATAATCGTGTGTCTTTTTAGAGATCAATCAATCAGGCGCCCTGCTCTTTAGCGCAGGTGATCAGGACCTTTCTTGTACCTCTATCTCTTGTCACTTTTCTTGCATCTATCACTCTTTCTACCTTCGATCATTCCAGTAGTAACAATGTCTTGTAGTATCTCTCTTCTTTTCCCATAACTCCCCCCCCCCCCCCCCCCATAAAAAGGCTGCCTAGCGTTTACATAATTATTCACATGCACGTTGCACATTTTTGCTTTTTAAAGGTTCGTACAGTTTTAGAAAATGTGAGTGTTTTGGCCTCTCCCAAAGTCATTAATTGCTATAATGCGATAGACTAGCTCGTTTTTTTTTAAAGATTTAAATAAAAGGGATGAAAAGATTTTGGCCACAATTTTAAAACATAAATAATAGACTACCTGTGCCTTTATAACGTTCTTTGACAACATGTTTCATGTGTTTTTACATTATTATAAATATAGAACTTAATCTCACTGTGACGACCTTGTTCGAGTTAACATAAAAAAAACCCATAAAAAATAGATAGATTTTAACTTTTTTTTTTGTTTGTAAGGTCAATTCGAAAGATCGTGACTATTTTTTTTATCTTAAATTACATCACCCCAGGACAGAGTCATGAAAAAGATGTACTTTGGACGACCCTATTCAGTTAGATTTCGGATTATTTACAAAGCTGGTTTAAGCGGTCGTAGTAAAATATATCTGAATTTGATGTGTTTAAGCTTGACCTTTTTTTGCTTACACCGCATTTTAGTATCTACTCTGTACTTAGTCTAATAAAAAGTGAAAGTGAAATGAAATAGTATAACAGTTATAAACAAGTTTGTTTACATTCTATGATGTTTAGCTAGTAAATAAGAAACCGTACATCATGGCTGACAGTAATGCGATTGTGCTTGTATGTTATCAATTACACCTGGTCTGGTGTTTTTAAAATTTCCGGGTTCCCTGTAGATGTTTTGTGTTGTACCAGTACCGTAGCTATTTTTAATGTGAGATGTAGGTTAGGAATTCATTCATACGAAGTCATCGCTTGACAAATATGTGACCTTTTTTCGCTGCTCTAGTTTATAATTTAGTTTTTAATACATATAATCTATTTGACCTGATTGAGAATGAGTCAAACAAAGTAATAGGACAATGAATGCTTTTTGAACTAGCTCATAGCGATATCTACAACTATGGTAGCAATAGCAGTCTTTTTTTAATATTGCTATACTGATGTGTACTTTAAAAAAAAAAAAGGAAATCTTTCTCAGTTTTATTACGTCCGAAGTCCTTACTCACCTCCCCTTCAAATATAAAAAAAATAAATTTTTATTTAATAAATAAACGTAATAAATAATCTAATGCACAGGCTTGTTTACATTTTGGGTTGTTAGGTCCGTAATAAGACAGCTTAGGCCAAGAGAAATTCGTAACGCTATTTAATTGAAAAAAAGGAAGGTCAATTTTAACCTTTCTTTTTTTTTTGGGGGGGGGGGGGGGAGAGAGAGGACATTACGAGTTGTTTGTTACCTTTGTGCAAAACACTACAGATATTTTACAATATAAATATTATCATCTGTAAAATCGTGAAGTAACCCACTGCTAGCGTTGTGGAGTAAGGTCAGTAAATTAGTGATTTCATCTGCGACACCCACAGAGCAGACGAGAAATCATGGGGCGGGAAGGCATTTCATGTTGATGATCTGAGAGATAAATATAGACCTAAATTTGGTTGAGATCCTAGGGAACAAATCATTTTCGATATTTCAACTGCTATTCAACGTTTGGCAAGTCCATGTCACAGTTTCTCGGGAGATTTTCAGGACGTAATAAAAAAAAGATGATATATTGAGCTTTTAGAGCGCTTATGCTGTGTACCGCTATGTAGGAGGAGTTAATGCAAATGATGTCAGACAGTCTAAAAATATAGTGTTCTAGTCTGGCTTAGGGTCCGTTAGCCTCGCCTGCGAAACCTCAGAAATTTCCAATTAACCTCGAAACTAAGGCGACGTACAAATACAAGAAGACACGTTTAGAAACTTAGAACATATCAGCCCCAGTGTAGGGGTTTATAATTCCGGCGACGAAATTGCAAGAACCTAACAGTGAAGCGTTTTGAGAAGTTAAATATAATTATTTTTAAAGCTCCATTTTGCTCTTCGTGGCTGTGTCAGCGAGGCATTAATCTAACATTAAGAGAAAAAAAAAAGCAAGTAATTACACGTAATTAGCTGCCTAAACAATGTATTAACATGGAGACCACATTCACTGATGGGTACTGTCTTTAGACAGCTCGTATTCTATAGCATTTTATGACAGTTATTATTGGTACCTAAGGTTTAAATAAAGCAGTGCAGTAGTTTAATTTATATATAAGCTCTGAACCTAACATTAAAATTAATTTTTCACCCTTTGCTTGGTTTCACTAGCTCCTGTTTAACTTAATGCTGACAAAACACATAAGACCCTATATATACATATATACATATATATATATAAAACAGTGGCAACATAGATCGAAGTCGATCCGCTATCCATAAATGGTGAAGGAGGCAATAGCACAATGCGTTACACAAAACATCGATATTTTTTCCCTCTTGAACGGTTTATAAAAGTTATTAACCTAGATACGGTACGGTTGCATGAAAGTTATTATGATCGATTTTTTTCCTGTTGCACGGTTTCATAAAAGTTGTCAACATAGATTTTTTTTTTACTTTTTGGAACTGTTGAATGAAAGTTATTAAGATCGATTTTTTTCGTGTCGATTCCTGTTGAGGATTTTTTAAGATACTAACATAAATAATTTTTCCTGCTCACGGTTTTATAAGTTATTAACAAAGATGATATTTCCTGTTGCTCGACTCTCTTAATAATAACATTCTTGTTCTTTGAAAGTGTTTATAAAAATGAGCAGAAGTTTTAAAAAAAAGAAAAAAAAAGGAATGTTTTTAATAAATTTTTTCCATATATGGCTTTTGTGACAGTATACATATGGCTTTTATAAGCTGTAAAATCTTGCACTGACAGTATCAATGTGGCTTTTGTAAGCTGTAAAATCTAATACTGACAGTATCCATGTGGCTTTTGTAAGTTGTAAAATCTCGCACAGACAGTATCCATGTGGCTTTTGCAAGCTGTAGAATCTCGCACTGGCAGTATCAATGTGGCATTAATAAGTTGTCGCACCTCGTACTGATAACGTTAGTATGCATATGGCTTTTGTGACCATAGCATCTCGTCCTGATAGTATACATTTGGCTTTTGTGAGTTGTATTTATTTGGCTTTAGTTAGCTGTAGGACCTGGTACTGCCAGTATACATGTGGCTTTTGGACTTACTTTTAGTTGTTTTTAAAATTTGCTCAATTTTTATTATGAGACTGTAAAAGCGTTGCATGAGTACCACCAATACTTTTCTTCAATTCTCAGAACATGCACACAACCACTTCTTTAACCTTCTCTTCTATCCATGTAAGTCTTGCGAGCAAGGCAAGTGAAAGCTACGTTTGTGTGTAAGACTATCTATACATCAGAATCGGTCTGTGACAAGGACTCAACCTGAGTGGTTACCATGTTTAACTGGAACGGATCATAAAATTATGAGACAATTGGTTTCCTTGAGTACATTAACTCCTTAAGGGACCAGTACCTTCGGTTTGAATGGAACGATTGTGCTGTAATCATCGTTTACACCGTTTTCTTGGTTTCGGGGTGGCGGGAAGTGTGTTTATCTTGGTGACTTGGTATGGTGGTCAGTCCTACAACATCTTTTTTTTTTAATTCCTGGCTGTCCATGGCTTGTTCACCCTCGGATTCTTTTGTTTCTTTATGTTTGAAATCTCAGTTTGAGTATGTTGTCCATTCTTATTTAAGTGTTTGAACTTTTCTAACATTTTCCTACTGGGTTCTTGCGTTAATCTGCGTCGAAAGGTTCATGTTTATCCAGTTTCCCCCTAGAGAAACGTAGGCTATACACAATCCGGGATGTTCTTCTAAGTGTCGCTCTTGCATATTTATTAAGTTCATCTGTTGTTATTGTACAATTTATTTTGTTGAATTTCTATTACTATGACTTCAACAAATTTATCATGTAACGTATAAAAAAATTGTATAACCAGTTGATCTTTATCATTCTGCTTGGGATTCGGATCACGATGTTTCCAAACCTAAGCGCTTGTAAGTTTAGGAGAACCGCACAATACACATGAACGGAGTTTTCAACAATCTGTTGCCATGGAAACTCAACTAACGCGGATGATGTTTGTGACAGTTGAATATTTCATAGTTTTCACACAGACCTGGACAATCAATTACATGTTTTTCAGGATTGAAAAGGGTTTTGCCTAGATTAAATTTTAATCTCGTTCTGAATTTTCGTTTTCAGGAATAACTGTATTCATTTCTACTAATAGCCATGCTTAATTGTTTTTGGAAACACTTCATTCGCCTCATTTGTAACAACAAGTTTCGTTGGGTTGTCAAGAACACTCAAAAAGGTTTTTAAAAAAGAAACATTGCATTTTTTAACATATTCAAGCCAAATTTATTAGCACAACTCATATCACGAAATGGTACAGTTTTGAATGGCGTCGATACTCATTTCCAACAGAGCGACAAGAATCTTAAATTTGCGTTCAAGATGCCAAATCTTGCTCCCCTGCAAGAACACTGGACTATAATTTTAGACTACCCAGACTCTTGGTGTCATTCTAAGCTGTAATAGTTGTGATTTGGTATGTATATCATCATCATCATCATCATCATCATCATCATCATCATCATCATCATCATCATCATCATCATCATCTGTATCATCAACATCATCATCAGCATTATCATCATCCTCATCATCATCATCAACATCATTATTATTATTATTATTATTACTTTTATTATTATTATTATTATTATTATTATTATTATTATTATTATTATTATTATTATTATTATTATTATTATTATTATTATTATTATTATTATTATTATTATTATTACTACTACTACTACTACTACTACTACTACTACTACTACTACTACTACTACTACTACTACTACTACTACTACTACTACTACTACTACTACTACTACTACTTCTACTACTACTACTACTACTACTACTACTACTACTACTACTACTACTACTACTACTACTACTACTACTACTACTACTACTACTACTACTACTACTATTATTATTATTATTATTATTATTATTATTATTATTATTATTATTATTATTATTATTATTATTATTATTATTATTATTATTATTATTATTATTATTATTATTATTATAATCATTATTATTGCAACATTGATAAACGTGAAATTTGACAATCTTTAAATTACTACACTGAAAAATCTCAATTAGATAATTAGTATTAGTGGGTTCTTTTACCACTATAGAACTAGAAATTGCTCTAAGATCAAAATATTTTGATGAGCCCTCAAAGACAACTTCAAATCGTCGTGATTAATTCTGAAATATCAGTAATGAAAAAGTTATGGTTATATCACAGGTTTTAGAACCTTCATGCTTGAGAATTTTTTTTCTCTCTCTCCCCCTTTTTTTTTTTTTTTTTTGTTTTGTGGCAGATTAACCTGCTTCTAAAAATATATCAGTGTTATAATTTCCATAATACTCTTTGTTTCAAGTAAATAAAATAAATATCGTTGCTGAATAATGGAAATGACATGACACGAAGAAATGTCGAATACATTTTGGAGTGTTTCTGAATTATCGGTGCGAAATGCATACATTTTTCAGATCGTGCCCAAAAAAGGGGAATGCTTATATCTATTTTAAAAGAAGTGGCAAGTTTTTCATCTTAGCTGATTTTTAATCTCTCTATTTCTATGTAGGCCTACAATTCTTGCTCATTTGGAGGAGAATTTAATCTATTTAGGCATTATTTACTTTCAAAAATAATAGTCGCAAACAGTATCAGAAGTGAAAGAGAAACCAAATACATGAAATGAGTTTATTTGGAAAAGATACCGATCTTTTCCACATTGTGTGAACTTCTGTGATCCCGCTGTTCTTATATATTTTTTTTAAAGATATTTAGTGACTGTATTTGATTCCGCGGGCACTTTCAATGGTCACTCTCGTAGTATGAGAAAATTTACATGGGCAGACCTAAAAATTATGGCAACATGAATTTACGACCAGAACGCAGGTTAAGACCAAATACTAATAAAGACGCAAAGGCACCAAAAAATATTATAAATCAATAATCGTTTGAACCTCCTTTCATATAGAAATCGTAAAGAAATTGATGTATGTGTCATGAAGAAGTTTAAAAAAAGAAAAAAAAAAAAACTTTCGCCCTTTTTAAATGGTAATATTGTGACTTGCTTTTAAAGAAACAAAGGGAAAAATCAATAGATTCTCACAAAAAAATTGCCGTAAGGTGCTCTGCATTGCGGGAATTCATAGCTGCCCAATTATTTCAACCTATGATAATTAATATTCAAAAGGATCGATAAATAGCTTTGGTATTTTTTTTTAACTTCGCTAATAATCTTTTTAACAATCTAAGCGTTGTCGTTTCAATGAGTAACTGGTTAGGCTACTCGTGTAGGTCCTTTGTTCTTTACCAATCAAATTTTCTATCATATTTTACCTTTTTATTTATTACTGTATAGAAAAAAAATGTCTTTCTAAAATATGCTTAAGATTGAAAAACAAAGGTATAGTTCAATATTGTTTAGTTTAATCTTTAGATTGCATAGACCTTAAGTTGTTGTGAATCGATAGATCTAATGAAATATTATAAAACACGTCAGATTGATACTACTAGCTGCAGATTTGTAGACCCATGCGTTTAGTGTGTTCCATTTCATTCCTTCTTTTTTTTTTTTTTTAGGGGGGTTGGGGCGAGGGGGACAAATTTTAAATATAATTATTTTAGATTTAATCTTTTAACACCTGAGATGATCTTTTTCTCATTTCTTTATATTTTCTTTAATTCGAAGAAATGGGGGGAAAAGTATGTACATACCCGATCCGTCATTGAAAGATTGTGTCATGCTTAATAGATTCTTATTGCTTTCTATGGTCAGAAAGAACAGGTCCTGTGATAAACTGGAACTGTTCGAACGGTTTCCTGAATCGAGAATCTGCAAGTCCATCGTTACTTGCTGAAAGCTATGCAATCTGGAGGCGTGG
>JAWDGP010000507.1:107500-267500 GCA_033675545.1 Elysia crispata
ATTTGGCAATCTTATTTTTTTATTATCACTCATCAAACCCTTGGTGTATGCAGAACTAGATGTATAATAGAGCCATGAATTTAAACTGAGAAGAATTAACATAATCTGTCATCTTATAAATACAGATTTTATTGTTGTCTTGATTAGTTAACTTTCTCAACACTTGGTAAATATATTTCTGTTTTCGTAGATCACTTCATCGAAAAACTAAAGAGAAGTACAAGACTGAATATTCAAATATTGAAAATCTAAGTACAACTCAACAATACTTCTTAAGAGACTTTAGTCTGTCTTTCAGTAAGTTAAATTTTCAAGTGGCTACACATGAGTCTTTGACAATGATTTTTCATGTGCATCTAAAAACTGATTGCATTTGTTGGCATATCAGAATCTCGAAACAACTTATCATTCCAAAAATAAATCCCAACAGGTCATTTCTATTTATGTCCCAAATTTTGTAATTTGTTAAGAAAAGACCTTAGAGGAATTCCATCCTTAATTTTTTCAAGTGTTGTCTCAAAACATACCTTTATTTCAGTGGAAGCTATCATGTATTTTTTTTATTATTTTGTGTTTTGACTACCACTAGTAACAGGCGTCAATGTTAGAAGTTTGTCAAATTAATATGGTTATATATAAAATGTCTTCATTTTGAGGTTATGTCCAAGATCAAAACGTTTTGAGGTAGTAAGATAAGATGCAAACTAGAAGTGCTTCTGTATTATGACATTTTGACTAGATGCATACATACATGTATATGTATTTCTAAAAATATCACTATTCATATATACTACTATAAATACTGTATACCAGTAACGAGATCTGCCCTATATGTTACACAAGCCTCTAGAATCACAATCTATTCATCGTTTCCAAAAGTTCATACGACAAAATAAAAGCATCATTCCAATAATCAGTTATAAATCAGTTCTGCTTCCTGGGTTGTAAATCTAGATACATATGTGGATTTATCTAAACATCAAGGCTAAGATGTTCTTTACTAATCTTATTTGATAAAGATTTTCATTTTCATAATGACCATGCCATAGGTCAAAAAAAAAAAAAAAAAAAATATTTGAGAGTTATTTTTAAAGAATACTTCATTTTGCATGGACTAGTTCTAAATTTATTTTTACGCCAATCTTGCCTTTGTTTCTATATTTTGACTGCAAACTTCTTTACCCTAAAGCATCCACTTAGCTCCCAGAAAGTACAAATATTTATCAATAGAGCAAGAGAGTAGCTTAGTCACATCAAATTATCCCATCTAATGCATCAGAAATCCACTGACAAAAGATGCCATAAACAAAACAAACAAAATAGGGATCCAAGAAATGAAAAAAACATATCTCACAGTACATAACCTTTTAATACCATCATCATATGCAAAAAAAAATCCAAGTAAAAGAAAGTGGTTTAAATGTATAACAGACCAACTAGCTCATTAAGTTAATTAATTGTTTTTTAATATGGTATGGAAATGAAAACCAAGCAACTGAAAAATTGCTTAGGTACATGTATATTGTTGATAACAAAAAATTTACACAAAATTCTAAACCAATAGCGTCCACAAGAGTCCTAGTTTTGGGGTTGTTGTTTTTTTTTTATTATTTCCATAAGGCAGAGCAGATGCAATTATACAAGATCCATTGCTAATGACCAGCAAGGCACAACATGAAAAAAAGACAGCTTCAGCAAACGTCAGAGATGTGTGGTCCATAAGAAAGAGTATGAGTCATCTAGGCCATAATTGAGTCACCCTGATCAATAACCTGCATGGTCATATAGAAGTGACAATGCTATCTATTTTGATGCATACCTTATCTAAACAACATCGTGTCTGTTTGTTTGTCAGATACTGCAGATTTCTTTCTTAGAGCTCTTTCTCAAAGGATTAACTCCACAACAGTAGACTAAATTTTTAATTGCTATAACTCCAGTTGAATAATCTCTGGATGACACCAAGCAATATGATACTGGTGAGATCATTTGACTTTTTGTGCTGCTTGATAATCAAATCACCTGATGGTTATTGATTTCACTGCCTGAGATCTCAGAGCAATCATTCAAGTATAGAGCTGTTTGTAAAATCTTTTTTCCAACCTGTGAGTGGCCTAATGCAGACCTGCCACTCTCTAGGGAAAGAAAATATGAATGATTCTGTCAAAAAATCTGAATGGCTCACTTTATTTTTGCCCTTTACAGCATCCATTACAAAACACATAATGCAGTCTTTGGTGAATGTTCATTCATCAGTTTAGCTCTGAACTGTGATAAAAACTTGTTTTCTTAGCTTGTAATTCTTCAATGGTGAAAAATTCTAAATATTCCTAAGATCTTTTTCCCATACCTCTTTCAGTTTAAATCAGATCTATGCCTTAGAATACTTTTAAGTGACTCAACAAATTGGATGGCATTGGCATTATGCAGCATTTGATGAATTCACAAAGAGCAGAGCTGCCAACCTAGCTCCTGTGGGAAGTGTATATGACTTCAAAAGGCTTATTTTTAAATGAAAGGGAGTAAATGTACTCCTTACTGAAAGGGTTAAAAAATGACACATTTGATGCTCTTTTCTGATTTTAGATAATTTTTCTACATGGTGTATAGGCCTTTCTCACATTTGACTCGGAAAATTAAAAAGTCTTATGAAATTTACTGGATCCAGCTGTTGAAAACGTAACCAGGTATTTTCATGGGGAGCAAATTGATAATTTGCTGGAAAATTGTAATATTTTATCTTATAAATAATCTAAAGAGCGTAATCCACTCTATTGTTCAATCACTTCATTGAGAAACAGGTCAATTTAAGTACCAAAATTACGCTGTGACGTTGAGACTAGTTAAGCATGATGTAGCATGTAACTTACATCTAGATCTAGAATCTAGATCTAAATTCAACATTAGATAAAATTATCAAAATCATAGATCTTGTGCAGATTGTAAAGTTTGCATCCTGATAACACTTGTTAGGCCAATTATCAGATCTAGGTTTACTTTTCACAGGCCTAAAATTACTGAGTCTCGTGTCATTTCATCTTGATTTACTCTAGTTCTATTTAGGATTTCTCAATTGATCTTGATAACTAACAAGATATAGATGAAAAAAATGCTGTCCTGTAGTGGAAATTACTCTTAGAAGATAAAATAAGAATAATCCTTCTTTGGAAATAACATCAAAGTCTGGATGTGAAGAAAGAGAGAAGGTAGCGCAGACGAATAAACATTAAAGTAAACTACTCGGCAGAATCAATATTCGGGATGGTTACAGCTAAAATATTAATAGCAATTTCAATACCGCATTTGATAATATATAATAAAAAAAAAAACAATATCGATATAAAATAACTATATCGTTCGTATTTATTCTCTTGTGCGGGCTGTCTGTCGATCTTGTGGGTCTAATTATAATATATAATAAAAAAAAAAACAATATCGATATAATATAACTATATCGTTCGTATTTATTCTCTTGTGCGGGCTGTCTGTCGATCTTGTGGGTCTAATTTTAAAAAAAAAACCTAAAATGTTTATAATTATGGCGGTGAAAACTTAGTTTGGAAAAAAAATGGGAATATTTCCTAAACATTTGGAAAATCGGAAATTGACCAAATTTGCATAAAAAATCAGAATGATTCCGATTAAATCAGTATGAATGGCAGGTCTGCCTAATGCATAAGTTATATATATATATATATATATATATATATATATGACTCAAAGACAGATATGACTTTTAAAAAAAATGAAAGTACTAAAATAGTGATCCTAGATTCTTGTTTAAAATGCTGCCTTTAGTCTTGCCATTGGAGTGCAATAGTCTTGTACAAAAAGCTGTATATTTCCACAAGCTCATCAATCTGGTTGAATTAGAAAAAAATAATAATCAACTAAGATTAGAAGATTGCATGCTTCAGAGCTGCCACAGACATAGAATTCAATTTCGTGGAAAAAACAGAATATTAAAAATAACAAGAGGAGATTTTTCTCAAAATCCACAAACCATTACTGCCTATTGTATGTTTACTGGAAGTCCTCTCAAACAGACCAGTGCAGATCTGTAAAAAAGTCTGATATCCAAACATCGACAGATATCAAGGGCAGAAGCAAGAAAACGCTGGACAGAGTTATTACTCCATAATCTAGACATTTTTACCAATGCAAAATTTCACATTAAGTGAGAATTTACTTGGATTATCTCTGAGACTTTTATAAATATTTGCCAATGGATGAAGATACATATTGGGATTACCAAACCTTTTAAATTTTTTGCTTGAAAGAAAGACATTCTGTTTGAGTACTTTCCGTTTATTTTTCTTCAAGCACTTAGCAATGCTCATTTACCTGAATTATTTTAATACATCTATCTGATCCACCGAAAGGAGAAGAGAAGGATGGATCAAGCTGTGACAGTTCCATCAAGACTGCAACTGCCCTATAGACTGTGTGTATGTGGCAGAAGATTTACTACTGAAAGATGAATAAATATTCACATGACTAAAATACGGTTGTTTGAATGCTTCGACAAATAAACAGCAGGGCACAGTCCAGGCAGGTAAGACATCGGAAAAACCAAAACCAAATTCAAAACCACAGAGCTAAGGAAATCAACACTGAGGAGTCAGACGAAGAATTCCAACAGCTCAGTGCAAAAGAACAATGGGAAGCTCTAGATAGCAAAATAGTCCTGTAAATGGACAAGCTTATCAGCAAGAGCACTCTGGAGCAAACATACCACTTTTGGTGACATAATCTACCAAACATGTCTAAATACCTTCTGGGCTCAACAACATCAAGTCAAGAAAGAATCTAAGACAAGCAGAAGACAACATGAAATGAAAAAATCTGTGCAAGCTGAAGAAAAACCTAAGGAAACAGATGAAATCAATGACGGAAGAAGAGAAAAATGGGCTGCAGGAACTTTAGCTAGGTGTGAAGGCGAGATGCTAAGCTCAGAGCAGAGCAGAATCTTCAAGGAAGAGACGAAGTCAAAAGAAAAAGAACCAGGAACACATCTACAAATGACCCATTTCAATTTGAAAGACAACTCTTTCAGCAAGAATAGGTTCCTTTCCAGTGCAGAGAGACTATCTGGGGAGTCATCTGAGGCAAAAATTCTGATCCAGATTGGGAAATAACTCCAAGTGAATCTGCAGGTCTGGTGTGGGTAACTGCTCCCGCATAAAAATTCAATAACAAACATCTAAGCTTGGACCAAATCAAAGCAGAAGTGCAAAAAGAAAGAGCCAAGTCAGCTCTATGGCCCAATGGTGTGCCTTAAATTCTCTATAAAAGATGTCCAAATGTTCTGAGGCAGTTGCACATAATTCTCCCAAGCATATAAATCTACCTCAAGATCAGTGAGTAGTGGATGTCTGCTGAAGGAGTTGATATTCCCAAGCAGAAAAACTTGACTAAAATAAATCAAACTCACTGTTGAATGTAGAAGAGACGATTTTCTTCTTAGTCATGGCATCCTGCAACAAAATATCTCATTGAAAATGGGTGCATGAATATTTTGGTCAAAAGAAGGAATCCTCGGAGTTTCTGGATGCTTAGAAGCTAAAGGGCTAAATTGGAGAAACTTAACCTCAATGGCATATGGTTGGACCTAGCAAATCCGTCTGGATCAGTACCACACCAAATGATTCAGCTAGTGCTAAGGACGGACCATGTCCTAGAAAATACACAAGTGATGCTCGGTGACTATTTCAGAGGTTTCCAGGTGAGGTTCTCCAATAATAGCTACACCACAGACTGTATCAACTTGGAAATTGGAAATACCAATGGGCTGTACAATGTCCCCAATCCTGTCATGGCTATGGAAGTCGTCTTGAAAGCAGCATAAGGAAGCACGGGCCCAGCAAATCTAACTGGTGGTTGCTACATGTCCCTTTGAAAACATTCATGAATGATGCCACCATAATTTTATTTAATTATGACAAAACATCTAGAGCGCCAAGACGTCTTAATGGCATGATGCAAGATGAAATTGAAACCAAAGGAGCCTTGCAGTAAGTCTCGGTAAGAAAAAGATTTGACAATGACGTTCACAGTAGCCATTCTACAGGTACCAACCATCAGTCAAGAACCAGTTCAGAGCCTTGGAATAAGGTGTGCTTATCCATGATAGATACCAGAAGACGGCTAGAAATAGCAGAACATGTTACCAAAGGCCCTCTAGCCATCAAAAGATGTGGCCTTCAGGGTAAATTCAAAGTGTAGGGCCTACAGTTCATGCTAATACCTAAGCTTCTCTGGCCACTCTTGGTCTACAAGGTCTGCTCAACTACAGTAGAGACAATAGAGGCTAAGATCAATACGTTTACCTGAAAAATTTACCAGTTGAAAAAAATTTCAGCCAAAACTTTACCTCTTTGCTAAGATTGTGTTTTTTTAGATGATTTTTTTTTCTATCACATCACTCTGGTCTTTTTTTCTCATTGTTACATACTTTTTATCTATTAAGTTAAAAAAAAATTCAAATTCCTCCTCCCTCTTAATCCTATGTTCTTGAAACTGATGTCAAGTAAGCAATAAGTCTTTTTCTTCATAAATATATAAGCGTATTGAGAATGCTTTATATAATTTTTTTTTAAATTGATTTCTAACCCCATATTACCGGCCTCTTTTTTTGTCCTTTTTACTCATTTTTTTACATGTTTTTGAAAAATTCCGATTCTTCTGCTTTTCATTCCATCTTTCTAAAACTCACCTCAACTAAACTTAAAGTCTTCTTCTTTGTAAATATGCAAGCAAAATCATTATACTTTGTATAGTTGTTGTTGTTTTTTTTTCATGATTTTTTAAATTCCTTTGATACTGCTTCCCCTGCGAAAATTTTAAACATTTTCTCTCTTGTAAAAAAATTCTACCCTTTCTTGTATTTCAATGAAAGTATCTATTCAAACAAGGACTATAGGATAATTTATTTCTCTTTCTTTTACAATTTAAAATACTTTGCTATCTTTTTTGGTTAATTTTTTTTTACAATTTTTAAAACAAGTAAGGTAAGATTTTCTTGCAGAGTTATTTTCCTTCTCTTAGGTTGGAACTGGGCTGGGTAGGCAGAACTATCTAAGTGTGATTGGATTAAGATTAAAGATTTGATTTGGCAAACTTAAACTAACTGGCTGAATGTAGATTCCTGACGGGTCCAGAAAGCAGTTCAACAACTGCAACAGGGACAATGGACTAATTAGAATAGTGCACTGCAGAAATCCCTCATGTGGAATGACATCTGGCACAATGCACCACTTCAGATCAACTTTCTCATCAGATTAGTGAACAATCTCCTGCCCTCCAATGCAAATCTGGTACGGTGGGGAAAGAAAGAGGACCCCACTTGTCCGCTATGCCAAGGCAGACAGACCATAGAGTATGCCTTGAGCTCTTGCAAAATTGCCCTCTCACGCAGGCGATACACATGGAGGCATAACAGAGTCTTTCAGGAACTTGCCACTATCATAAACATGGCTCAAGGACAGACTACCTTCCTTGAAATCAAAGTATTGATATTCACAATAGACAGAGGCTTTAAGTCATGCCAAGGAAGGTCATTCAAGATAACTAGCCAGGGAAAATGCCTACTAGCTGGCTGTGACGACTGGGAAGTTTCAGCAGACCTTCCAAAATGGGCTAGTAATCCCAGTATAATCAAAGGGATAAGACTAAGGCCTGATGTCATGGTCTATTTAACTTCCACACAATAACTGATCATGGTGGAGCTAACAATTCCATAAAAATACAGAATGGAAGAGGTTTACATCTACAAAGGAGAGAAATACCTGAACCTGACTAAAGAGCTAGAAGATGCCCTTATTAGCTGTGGTAATACCCGTTGAGGTTAATGCCAGAAGATTCATAGGGTCATCTGTCTATGACCTTCTGACTAAACTCTCAATATGTGGTAACAAAAGAGCAAAAGCCACTTGCTGAAATAGCCATAAACAGTTCCCCTGAAACTGGAGCAGAAGAAATAGAGGCTGCTTCATAAGGATTAAAAATGCTCTAATTATCTTGAGCCCAATTGGTGAAGTGTCATAGTGTTTGCTTTAGCAATCCAGCCAAGAAGAGGATGTGGGTTTGAACCCGATTTGTTCAAAAAAAAAAAAAAAAATAGTACAGATAAACCTGAGTGTGGCCAGGCCCCCTTTTAGTGTCAGAAGTTAAGGGTCAAAACACTTTCTATATGGGTGGTTTCTTCTATGAAGACTCTGTTATCTATCTCCCTGGTGAGTATAAGAAATCTGTTTTATTATATCTTTCAACTGTACACTTTTCACACTTATGTTTATTACAAGTACTTATTTCAACCAATCAAAAAAAATGTAGGCATTGCCCTTTGACAGTATCTTCCTACAAAAAAGTTAATATGAGAAAACGCAGGTGAAATAATTTTCAGGTTGAGATGCAAGTGTGAGGCCGAGACATATTGATTGGAAAAAATGAAAACAAACTGAGTCTGGATTGAGTTTAAATGGCAAAACATTTTAAGATCAACAAACCTTTTATAGCTAATAAAATTCATGCAATGAGAAATGTTTTGGATCAAACTGGAAACTGACAAAATCTCACAATGCCTATTGCGGCTATAAATCATATCAAGGCATTTCCTGAGCCAGTGCCAAATTACTTCCACTCTTGAAAATAATAGAATGTAGTTTTTTGCACACAAAAAAAAATTAACACAGAGAGGCGTGTTAATGGTAATTATTAAAAAAAAAACCTGTTATGTCTCAGGTTTAGAGAAAAAAGATTGAATCTAGATTTTTTCTTTAAATTTGGTGAAAGTTATGAAAGCTAAAGATTTTTCAAAATGTACACTATGTTGTGACCTTGCTGTATTGAAAATAAATAGAGTACTGCTTTTCTATAGAAAAAAAAATATTGTTACTGGAGGTTGAATATAGGCAGAATATTTTGCAAAATTTTGCTGAAACGTCTAAAAATGGTCATTCTTCAGTGAGTGTAAATTCACCAACAGCTAAGTCCAGAAGTTTATAAAAAGTAGACTGTGAAGAAATAAAAGGAAAAATTCAGAAAATTTAGATTCTTCTTAATTAATGCAGTGTCATTTTCATTATTCTCTCTATCAATTTCTTGGTCTTAAAAATTTATTAACCCATAATTATAATAAAACTCATCAAATTTCTAAATTTAAAGGTGTTGCTTTATTGTCATTTGGCTAATACATCTCATTAAGAAATACGCACGTCGCATCATCAAAGAATGGGAGTAAAAATTCTTACAATTTTTGCTGTTGGCTTTCCTCCTCCATGACCGGATTTGGTGTCCACTCGTAGTAGCAATGGATTAGTCTGCAACAAAAGCCATAGAAAACAAAATGAACACAAAATGATTGGGCAGTCAAAACCCAGGTATGATCAAAATGCTTAAAGCCTGTTTAGCCTGAAGGTGTCAAATTTAGAAAAATGTGTTGATTTAGCTAATTTTTCAAATTGAAGCATATTCATGAATTAATTTTTTTTTTTTTTCAATGATATCAGAAAGAAGTAAAAAGCAAAAATTTGAAAACAATGCAATAATGCACAATGGAATCCAACTGTAGAATTATATAAAGCTGACTTTGGATAATACTAAGAGGAGGAGAGAGAGAAAAACAGAGAGACACAGACAAAGACAAAATTAGAAAAAAAAAAAAATGGAAAAAAAGGCAAGTGGGAGGAGACTTTGGGCCAAAAGAGGATCAAAACCACACCTGTTTTTCAACATCTCTCATTGTGTGTTGCAGCTGAGCGATAAACTTAAGAGAGTGAAGTGGAACAACCCTGTCATCGTGGTCTCCTGTAAGCAGCAGAATAGATGGGTACTGGATGTCACTCTCTGGCACTTTGATGTTATGGAGTGGAGAGTACCTGAAACAGATTTATTCTTTTAAAGAGCTGTTTAAAAATGTATACTTTAGTACTTTCAAGTATAAAGTACTCAAAATCTGCAACAGCATCCCACAATGAGCTTACGTTAAACCCATGTCTATCCAAGAAAGGTCAACTGTCTTTTGAATGAAATCTACTTAACACCAGAAGTAAATTGAAGCTACCCATATGGGTGTAAACATCTAAAAATTAAAAGCTTTACATCACTACCCAAAATATTTTTGTATTGTTGAGCAAGGAAGAAGGCAACCCTCATAGGGGGGAGGAGGATTTAACAGGTGTCACAGCACATAATGAAAATTTTTTCGATAATTCCATTAGTTTAAAGTTAAAAACAAAATAAACAGATTTTGGTAACATACAATAATTCCAGAGAAGAGGATTCAAAGTACTTGGTTTTAAAAATTAATATTTCGAAAGAAAATGACTATGCATAGTCAATGTCATAAATAGTTCTCTTTTACCTGGATTATTTCATTCATGGGCTTAGGGCATAGCAGAGAACCTTATTCTCCCGGTACTAGTCAGTGTCCCCTTCACATTCAGAGTCAGGAGTAGGTAGAAGCTAGGGCCTTTTCAAACTCAAATAAGACAATGATTGCTCCTTCATCAAAGGCCTTTTCTGAGCCAAGCTTATCTTGCTTTTTACAGTAGTGTTGGTTGCATGAAATTTTACTGTACTAGTGCTGCTGCCAAATGAATAAGTGTTAGTTTCAGTTCTATTTGATTGTCTTGAATCACAACTGGGGTAGACGTGACACTATACGTCCATAACTATTACCAGTACTTTTTGGATGCTGCCCTTCCTTTGACTTATGTTTCTCTGCTATTTCACTTTTCTTATTTTCCTCTAAAGTTACGTTTTGGTGAGTATTGATATGTTTGGCCAGATTTTGTTTCTTGGTTTAATCGAGATCTTACTCGCAACACCTTAATCAAAACCCAGGCTACACTTAAATGCACTGTCCTAACACGTGCTTTATCTAGTTCGGCAAGACAATAAATGTGAGTGTGAGCGCGCGGTCAGATCCAAAGTAAGGTCCGACAAACCTGGTTTGTCATCAGTTGTATTACATGTCTGCCAATCCCTCCTGTCTCATCAGTTTTACACCTCCTCACGCTAGAGTAGGGCATTGCGGAAGGAAAACAAAACAAAACAAGACACAAAACAATGAGGGCTGGCCACAAGCTGAAGTCCTGGTAGATCTAATAATGTGTATTCTACCGCTTAAAGCCTGCAAGGGCCTATCAGACTTTTTTTTCTCATATCCCTCTCAATCTCTAGCTAGGCCTATATAGCTATATCAAAGTGTAAACAAAATAATGAACTTAGGCAAGATAAAAAATTGAGGTTCGGAACTGATAAGACCATTTTAAAGATTAGTGAAATTACAATGCTTCACAGAAATGTTGGAGACAGCTAGCAATATCACGAACCGAGTATTACAGAAAGTGGCGAGTTAACTTTTCCATGGACTTCGTGATTGCCCTTATACTAGTGATAGTGATACACAGGGTTATCGGTGCTAAGGGAAAATGCAGAGTTTACTAATCTGGGGAGTTCGTGTTTATTTGGATACAACGATTGCAGCCGACTTCAGGGGAATTTGCACTTGACATCCAATTTTTAAAAATTATTTATTTTCGGAAACGCGGATTACCGCTGAAAAATATTTGTTTTTTTTCACCCGCGGATTTTCAACCATGGATCTTCCCAACCACAGATTCAGTGGATCCGCGGAAAACTGTGAGGCCTGATTTAAAGAGCAGGGAGTTACTGAAACAAAAAATCAACCTACAAGTCAAGAAACAAAGCAGGATTACTAGATAATCCATTGTAAAAGCTGTGGATTTGGCAGCTTTCATAAAACTTACTTGATGACCCACTGGAACTGCTCTGGATCATCTGCTGAGCCATAGTCTGAGATCCAATTGTAACCTATGGTGAACTTGTGGAACCGCAGCATGTCTAGCACACCCACCTGAGCCACACCAGCCGCAAATATGTCCGGTCGTTGGTTGAGGCTGGCTGCTACAAGAAGCCCCCCATTGGAGCCTCCCTGAATGGCTAGCCTGCCAGAATAGAAAGACAAGAGAGGCAAGTGTCATGGGTAATTTGTGATTACGATCAGACTTTAATGTCCCAACATGATTCTTATGCTTTATTTGTCACCTTTGACCTTCATTAAATCGTTAGAAAAGTCTCCTTATCTGTAAGTTAAATAAACTGGAGCTCACACTCATTTAACCACCCTGCTTCCTGACTTGTAAAACTTTGATTTGCACATTTTTTTTTTTTAATCTCAGAAAAATTTTTTATCTCCACGGACTTGTCAGTCTTTTGTGACTGATAAGAAACATTTGTGTCACACTGAACTAGTTTTGCTTGTAAGTTAAAGATTTTAAATGTACAACTTAACCGATAGATGACTGGCCCAGCTCAAAAGCTGCAGTGGTTAATGTCTAATGCAAGGGGCATAACTCTAAATTACATGTTTTTTTAAAACATGCATAATATTATAGTGAATTAAGATACAAACATGAGATTAACACCAAAAAGTTGAAAATTGAATACATTTTAAAATGATGTACGACACTTGGTATTACAAACATTGTGCAGCTGATCGGACCATGCAACCCCAACGTCACCCTGGGGACCAACACCATCATCATTGGAGTCTAGATCTACGCTAGAACTATCATTGTCCTCTTCTCCATCACATTCAACATCACTCTCCTCACCAATTTCTTCATCTACATCATCAACAGGACTCCCTTCATCTTCTTCTTCATCATTTGAAGGTCTATTGATAAGTTGTGACAGTAAGTTGAAAGCCATGTCTCCAAAAAATCGTAACTTCTCAACCTGATTACCAATTTGACTTCTGTAAACTGTAAACAAAAGTAGAACTCTTCTTCTACGGAAAGGGCAAAGCTTGAGCGGATGTGAAAAATAATTAAGTTATAATTCCGTATACCAAAAGTGTACACGAAGCGCACTTGGTACGGGCGATAGTGGGCGATTCTGTCCGCAACAATAGTGGGCGATGCCGGGCGATAACGCTCTCTATCGGTTAAATTAGCATTCTTTGCTTACTGGTTGAGAGGTTGGCCAACCATATTTGTTTTTGAATCTCTGTATCAAAATGATGCACATCTCTATTACTTTCCGAGCAGTTGATGAAAGAAAAGTTAAGAAGGAACGTTAAGGGAAAATTGCCAGAAATAGAGCTGCAACTGAACTTCCACTTACGTGCCTCTTGAAGGGGAAGACCATTACCTAAGAACAGAGGTGAAAGAAAGTGAGTAGGAAGGGAAAAAAAAACAGCTTACTTTTTGCTACTAGTGTATTTCTCTTGAATCAAATACTCTCCTGCTGCTGCAAAGTCATCAAAACCTTTCTGTTTGTTAGCTAAAGTGCCTGCTTTGTGCCAGGATTCTCCATATTCACTGTATCAAAACATAAAAAAGAGTTGAGAAATAAGTAACTTATTCATTAAAAAAAAGCAAAAGCAAATGATTGTTCTCACTGTAGACTGTTTCAAGGAAGAGAAATTTCAAAACAATTAACCCGCCTGTTCTTTTCTTGTTTTCCAGGTCTGCACTAAAATGGGACAGATCATATTCAGAATCACATTAGAGATATAAAAAAAATCTTTCGTTTAAAATTAGTTAAGAAAAAAAGACTTTACCACTTCTACACCAAAATTCTAATTATAACTGTGGGGCTGTTTTCCAGGTCTGCATTAAATCCTATTTAAAATGGGACAGATCATATTCAGAGTCACATTAGAGATATAAAAAAACACCCTTCCTTTAAAATTAGTTTAGAAAAAAAGACTTTACCACTTCTACACCAAAATTCTAGTTATAACGGTGACTCACGCTCCTCCTCGTATATTGGCCACTGCGTAGACACCACCAAAGTTCTGCAAGAACACCACATTAGAAATTCTAAACACAGGGGTCTCCGATATGCTAAAGCCACCATAGCCATAGAGAAGAGTAGGATTGTCTCCATTCATAGGTAAATCCTAGACAGCATAAAGCAAAGGAAACATCAGTTGCAAAAATGTCATACCATAAATCAAGACACATAGACATCTTTGACAAAAAGCAGATATTAACTATCCCTAAATTATTTTGGAACATAGAATTTTAGGAATCTGCTTTTGGCTCAGTACAATGCACATGAATTATCAACTTTGCCAAGTTTTGAAAAAGAGGTCAGAGTAAAGAGTAAAATGATAGAAAGATATTTTTTTTTCTTTTTCTCTTTCTTGAATGTCTTATTTTTTAAAATATTTTAATTCACAATTTCAGAAGCGATCTAAGACATATATAAACGCATACAACCTGCTGAAAGTATAAATAAAGAACTATCTCCATAACTGCACAAAAGCATGTGTGAATTCCACAGTATTACTAAAACAAGCTCCACCACACTTAATGTTCTTTAACTTTTTCTTGAAAAAAAAAAATAAAATACTTTTGTTTTCATTTCTGACTGACTGCACATTATATAATTACCTTTTTGTGAACGATAAACATAGGAATTTTCGTCCTATCTTTGCTTTCGAAAAAAACTTGTTTTATCTCAAATTTATTTGCCTCAAAATTGTTCACCTTGATTTCTCTGAAAACCTGTCAAAAAATAGGGGGTGGGAGAGAGAGAGAGATTAGCACATTCTCATGTTTACAAACAAGCTCAGTTTGGTTAGCTTCCAAGTGAAAATCTGACAATAATTGGTCTGGTAAAAGTAATAACATTCTATAAATATTATGAGGTCTGCATTTAAGATGTTTAAAACTGAAAAAAAATACATGTTAAAAAATAACTGAAACCTTTAGCTAAAGATAAAAGAAAATTTGGTTGACATCAGAAAACTTCAAGAAGTTAACACACACTATATGAGCAGCTTAATCTGTTATTTTCTCTTTTTTTTGTGTAATACCACATGTAACTTTTGACAGCAATGATATTCAGTGTATACATGTATTTTTGAAATTCCAGTTAGGTTTTGTACAAGCCATAAAATTATCACTTTATAACTTCGTTTATTGTGCTAACCACAGGGCAATCTTTGAAATTGCCCCAGAAATCAAGGTTACATCGAATAAGTAGATAGAACAAAAGGAAATTACATCAATGCCTCGGTTCTGATTTGTTACTTAAGAAGTTGAATAAGGCTTCATTTAACCACAATTCCACATATATTTCAAAATAAATTTGAAATCCAATTGTTTTCTTTTTTTTTATAAAACTCGCACATATACCTTGGGTTTGTAGTCTTCATTGCTCACGTCACAATGAAAAATAATGCCTGGAGTGAGGAAAGATGTGAATCTGTAAAACAACTCAGCCTGCTTTTTTTCTCCAGTTATTGATGTGATGCTGCCGACATCCAAATGGAACTTGTACAAGCACTTGCCAGTGGCAAGGTCATGAACAAACATCTCATTCTAGTCAACGGACAAAAAATGCAATGATTAGCAATAATGGTACAAGAAAAGAAAAAAAGATTTTCTCTCTAATCCTCTCAGATTTTATAATGAAATAATTTCTAAAATGAGAGATATCATATAAAAAAATAAAGAACACCCCTACTTGTATTCTCTCAAACATCTTTAGTATGATGTCATTTTGTTTCTTTGCTACAGATTGACTTTATGACGGCACAGAGCAAAACTACATGCTGTGCAAGTATTTAATCTGTATTGTGCACGGCGTCGCATGAGCGATACTTTAGTTCCCGAAGGCCGGCACCGGTTGACCGAGGTCAGAAGAGGTCAACCATCGGTCAGCGCAGGTAGCCCGTGTGTGAGAGAGCGAGCATGCAGTATTCCCGTAATACTGGTTTTTCTTTTCCTCTCACCAGAACTTAAATTTTCAATGTTAACATAAACTTAAAACAGAAAAAAGACTTGATTTTTTTTTTACAGAAAAAACGAAACCAAGAGTCAAAGTAGTTTTTTTGCCATAGGGTCAGGAACCGAGGTATTTATTTGCAACGTTTTTAAAATGAGTTAACATTTTTAAAAATTAAAAATAAAAATTTGGCCCCAAGGATCTTTTTGAAATTTGCACATAACGTCAAAAACATGTTATAGTTGTCCCTTACAAAGTTTCAGAGCCATAATAGAAAAAATATGTGGTTGGGAGTTTAATTTGTACAGTCGAATCATTTTTCATTACCGAATTTGAACAAAATTCGGTAAACGCCATTTTTTAAATAAATATTACAATTGTGAATAAACATATATCTCACTTAAAGAAAACAAAAGTGCAATTGGGAAAGAAAACATGAAAGGCAGTCTATGTAGAGTATGTTATAAATAGTATCACAGTTTAGTGTCGGGGAGCAGGTGCGACCTGGAGTAAATGTGTTGTTCATATGTGGTGTAATTTCTTTAGATCGTTTGTGATTCCGTGTGCTCTATGTTTTTCTATTGATGAAATCATCTGGTGACTGTTTTCCGTGCCCTGCTCCCCTAACAGACCCAGCCCTACCTTGTATTGCTGTATGTGTGGGATGCAGTGTTTCTCTAGTATGTGCTGCTTTGGAACAACTTTGTGTGGGAACATTCTTCTGTATGTAAGCATATAGTTGTCTATTGCGGTTTGTATTTCTGATATCGAGCTTGGCTGTATTGGTTTCGTGTGAGATATAGCGTTGTGTACTTTGTTGAATGCACTATTGAGGTTGTTAAATGTCACTTGAATGGTTGCAGCTTTATCAATGATAAATGGATTGTTTGTGAGAGCTTGTGTTTGTTTTACAATTGTTTCCGTGAGATCTGTGTAAACTTTATGTTGAAGATATTTGTGACAGTGATTCCCTATGAATGATCTACTGTGATATGGTTGTGGTGTAATTCTATGCTTGTTAAGAACTGTGTCTAATGCAGTCGCAATTGGGCCTGTTCTCGGAGTGAGAGGTCTGTGTGACAGAAAATCAAGAACGCGTTCTATCTTGTGTATGTTTTGTGAGTGTTTTTCTATTTCACTTTCTGTTTCACTAAATACTAGACAACCCTCCTCAAATCGTAATTTTTCTTCCAATTCTTTATACTGATACCACTGAGCCCCGTATTGTTTAACACTTTTCCCAAAATGTGTAAGGACCTCGACATTTTCACTAAATATTTCCATGTCCAATCTATGTGAATTATCCTCTAACAGCTTATGATGTTTTAAAACAACACCTAGTAATATGTGGAGGTAGGGAGGGCTCACGCTTTCTAAATCTATTCCTAAAAGTGGTGGTGCATGCAGAGCGTTGTGAAATTTGGCTACTTCTCTTTTATCACTTGTTTCTCTAAGAAAGGCAGAATTGTCAGCGAGCAAGGTTTCCAATGATCTAGACTGGCATTGATCACTGGGTTGGTGCATGTCTCGCCGTGGCATCAAGCACCACAGGCATGGATATGTGCCTTGTGGGCCTGATAGGCCATACATCTTGCACATAAAATCATAGTCACCTTTGAGAAAGACTTTGATGGTCTTGTCTCTCCAACAACGGGACTGGCGTGCACTGAGGTCATTACCTAACCCACCCTCTAAAAATCTAACGATGTTATCATGTGTATCTCGAACTGCTGCTATGGCTATCACTACAGTGTTATGAAGTGCGTTTGGTTTGGCTGTGTTTGCAATTTGAAGAGTGAATTTGAGAGAATTTTTCCCATGATCCCCACCAATTTTTATCCAAATTTCATCTTCAGGAATAGACCCCTCACGCCAAGTTAGCAAATTCTGCTCATCATATGAATCTAACAATCTATCTAAAAATCTTGGTAAATCTGCTACCCAACCATATGGCACCTCATATTCACTCATTTCCTCCGAACAAATAATCTTTTCTCCACCTTTACAAAGTCTGACACTATTTCTTTCGAAAGCTCCCTAACAGACTTTTCATTTTCTAACTGTATACCTAATTTCTTTAATAAGCTACCGTGTTTCCTACCTTGTCTCCAGCTCAGACCCAATTGCTTTTTAAGTGCTAGTATGTGGTGCCTCGAAACCTTAAGCTTTTGCTTACCAGAGGCCTTTGTTACAATTTATCGCCTGCGTTCTGTGGGTATTTTCTTTAATTCTCTCTCTAACTGTGAATCTGCTGAACTAGATGAGGGTCCTGCAATGTGTCCTGACTTTTTGTAAAATTGATGCTCCCTTTCTTTTTGTTGGTGTTTTGGCTGCCTGTGTGTCTTTTCTAGGCTTTACAACTCGGTGAAATGATAAAGGCTGTCTCATTGTTTTGCAAGTAATGGTTTGTTTTTAGAGTCTGCATTAAGTTTTCTCCTAACTAACTGTGTTGTGAGGCGTTCTTCTTGTGCTGATAGTGGGGTGTTACTTGGAACACTAAGCGATTGACTAAATGTTGTGTCATTTTTTATCATTGGGGATGTTGAGCTGTCCTGTGTTTGTGGTTGTGTAGGCTTAATAGGTGTTGATTCTGCAATAGGAATAATAAAACTGTCAATACTTGTGTCACAAGCTTGACATATTGTGGAGGTGTTAGTATTAACAGAGGTGGATGCTACACTACCGGTATGATCTAAAGGTGTGTGGTCTGTATCAAATTGAATGAAGTTGAGTTGGTTTAAGTTATCCATTTCTGTGTCTACTGGCTCTTCTATAAAATGATTATCTGTTGTTTGGTAATTGTGAGAGGACTAGGCTGGCTGAAGTGGCTTTTTGGTGTGCGAGGTGCTTGCTGCTGGCTCTGGTGTTGTGGCACTAGGTGAGCTTGTTGCACAAGTGGGCTTGAAAAATCCACGAGTCAAGCTCTGTTTGTGGCTGCACAGCTTGCACATATCCAAGCTTGTTGGCTGGAATTCACACCATATGTCCATGGCTTTTAAAAAAGTTTCCTTTGTCCTTTTAATAGAAGTTAGACTTCTATTTTTTCGTATTGCGTATATTGTCGCAGAACACTTCACGCACAGATATTTTGAAAACATATCTTCTCTTTCTTTCGATATATCAAGTCCGCAAATCAATAAAATGTCTGCCGCAAAATCAGAACATTTGCGAGCATGATTATAGTTCTTTTTCTGTTTCTTTGAAACACAAATGTTTCCACAGATACGGCATAGTGCATCCAGGGAAAGCATGTGGGTTTCTAAAGAGTGTTCCATAATTAGTAAACCTGAATCAAGAATTAAAGCAAGATTAAAACACAATATTTAACACCAAAGGCGTATTATAATGGTCCTAAATTTTATATGACTTTAAAGAACATTTTCTGCAGATAAATTTGATATCATTTATAAAAAAAATTGCTCTGGCCATTTTTTTTGTTTTACATCAATTGCACATTGATATAGAAATTAATGTTGATAAACGCAAATTTTAGATAGCAATCTTCATTTGTTTATAAAACTCACAGGAATTTTAATACAAACACCAAATATTCACCGTCTTTTTGGTAAAGGTCCGACGTTAAAAATGAATGTAAAAAAAGCTGGTGATACTCTGAGTAGTTTAGATGCAGTGTGGTTTAATGCCGTTTTACAAGCGACTGTCAAGACAGTGATGGATTACCGCAGGTGAGGTTGGCGGTAGCTAGACTTTAATCTCCTTAGTTAGTCGGTTCGCTCAGCCGTCCAAGAATTAATTCATCTAAGATCATATAAACAACAATACATAATTTACTACTAGAAGATGTGGATGAAGACCAGCACGGGCAGCAGGAGTGGCAGCTCTAGCAATAATGGTAGTAGAAAAAAATATTTAAACAAAAAACTAAAAAAAAAAAAAAAACTACCTTGACATCCCTGAGGTAAATGAGAATAAGTTTGTCCTGGTTGACGCACAAAGCATATTCCAACACAGCATCTTTGTCCTCTGACACCAGCTCCACCCAGTTTTCCTACAAACAAAAACAGCAATATCAACAACAAAATAAATTTTAAAGGATCAGATGTAAAAAAATCCACCACAGCATTTTTCAATCTCAAAGAAAGAAGAAAAAATTCATATATATATATATATATATATATATATATATATATATATATATATATATAAGTATATCATTTATTTATTTATCAGGGGATTCTTTTTCCCTCACTTCATTAATTAATCAGTTGGTTGACGTTCAAGCTTTCTTTTTTTTCTTTTCTTCAAAGCTAAATGCATTTCATACACAAAGAAAATCTTTAAAATCACAATATCTACGATCAGTGCCATTAGCCGAGCCACTTTTATCTGAAGCTTTAGAAGCTGTAACTATAAGACATGAAGCTAAACCTATCGATTGAATCACTAGAAAAGATAAGATCAAAGAAGAAAATGAATGAAATTCCGTGGCTGGGCCCCTGTCAGATAATAAAACAGGCAGAGGATTGTATTGGTTAGTAGCCTGACACTCACTGTGCACTGTACACTGTATCTTAATCATTAAACTTGGACAATAATAAATACAACAGAAAAAAAAGAGATACAGAAAAACTAAGCCTCCAGCAAGTTTGTACATTTCACTCTGTAAAAGATCTGTGTGATTTATGAAACTTTTCATGCTTAACTTCAAACTCACTGGTTCAGGCTTAGACAGGTCTATGTTGATGATTTTGTAATTCAGTGCATTCAGGTTGGTCTTAAATGTGAACATGGTCCCTTCATTGGTGATGTACTTGAAAAGTAAAAAAACACAAAACAAACGAAGATAAGATTTACTTTATTCCTCCCTCTTGGGAAAATTCAAAATTGACATACCCATTAACATAAAAAGACAAACACATACAATAAAAATTCAGGTACATATTTAAATAAATAAATAAAAGATACATACATACATACATACATATATGTATATATATATAACATATATAGAGAGAGTAATTACATAATACAGAGTAAGTTTACATATTTAAAAATGTTTACCTTGTAAAGATTATAATGAATAAATAGAGTGTATAATAATCGTATTACTATTTTAAAAGTCACATCTTAAAGTTTATAGAAATACAGGGTGTCCCGCAACATCTCAACCTAAAAATTCTTACCTTATCCAAAAATTTCCTACCTAGGACTTTGAAAGAAAATCCAAAGTCTGTTTCCACTGCACAAGGATAATCAACAGAGAATTTGCAGGGACATGTTTCAGAATAGAAACGATGATGATAACAGAGCACCTATGCAGTTCAACGTTTTAAAAGTGGGCAATAAATACGAGTTAGTGTTGCTAGTTGTTTTTCCTCTCTTTTCTCCGACCTTGATGGTCGATTTTCTACCATTTCCGACTCTTCCGACCTGACTATCAAATTTCTGACTTTTATCCGCCTTTTCCGATTTGCTGGACCCCTGAATAAAGATAAACTGTTTTCATCTCTTTAGTGAAGTTCTTTTCACACGTGTCAGCAGATTTAGTATAATTGCATGCACAAAAATCACACACAAGTGTAGACTCATTACATTATATTGTTAAAAAAAAAAAATTCAGTAAGAACAAAGAGTATGCACATGATTATATTTCATAAAGTTTTTAGTCATTTGATGAAACTAGCTTAGAGCCACCACTACGGGAAAAATATTATGACTGCCCATGGAGTTTGAATTATAATTTATATAACCTCATACTGAGTGGGATAAATGAGTTTAAATGTCTGTTACTTTTAGTGAGGATGGACAGCAAACATTTAGTTCATGATTTAATGGCAAAAGTGGTCAAGGAATGGCTTGAGTCCTCAATTATTTCATTTATCTTCCGCAGTGAAAAAATTATCGAATGAATCAATAATTTACTGGCTCTATTTATCATCCTTCCAAAAGCCTTTTTATCTTTCCCGCCACAGTTCCGGCCACAGACTGTTATACAAAAAGACAAAAGGCTCTAAACAACTGATTTATAAAAAAGAGTAATAAGTGTTTTGTCAACATGTAATTTTGTGAGTTTTCTTAGAAAATACATCCTCTTGTTAATTTTAACTTCTGTTATTTTTGCATGGTCAGACCACTGCAACTTGTCAATATTTACTCCTAAATATTTATGATTTGACACCTGTTGTGCTACTTCACCTTTCATGTGTAAGAACATTTTATCTTTTTTGTTTTGCCTGAAGTCAATGTGTAATTCTTTTGTCATATCTACATTTAAACATAAAGAGTTGTCATCGAACCATGACCTTTTGTCTACATAATTCATTATCACTTTAAATCAAACCTTGTAGGGTTGTGTCGTCTGCAACATTTATGATTGGCACGTGACTCCCTGAACTTTGACAATAATTGGTAGAAATAGTAAACAAGACTGGGGACACGACACAGCCTTGCAGAGTACTGGTGTTTGGTGTTATGAGTTATTATTTCTTCTTATTAGCATGAACATACTGTGCTTTATGGGTCAAAAAGGTAAGTTAAATTATGTATTTATTTATTTTCAAATTTGACATTTTGTGAATGAGTAAATGGGGTTTTATTGTGTTGAATGCCCAAGATAGGTCTACGTAAAGAATCCTACAGTAACTATTAATAACTGTCTAAATAACTATATTTTATTAGTAAAGACCAGAATGCATCTTCAACACAACAGATATGCAAATTGACAGGGATCTAGCAATGGTCTCATGTGGCTCTTTTTTTTGGAACTGGAATTATTTTTTTGGCATTCCAGATGCTGGGTATAGAGGATGTTAAGATGGCCATATTAAAGAAAGGTGTAAATGTCACTTAGTTCCTTTGTACAAACTCTTCATAATTTTCCTTTGAACCGTCTGGTCCTGCAGATTTTCTTCCACTGAGTTTTGAAAACATGGTCTTCATATCGTTCTCACTAAATGCAAGTGGGGTTTCTTCTTCTAGGTTATCTTTAAAAACACATTTTCATTTTTCAATATCTTCCCTGTTGTCTTCTACATCAAAGCGAGCATAGAATTCATTTAGTTTATCAATTTCTGAGTCTACCTTTTTTTGTATAATTTGAGACAAATTTAATCCTTTTCAAGTTTCTTGCATGTTCATAGAATAAAAATAGTTTTCAATTTTTTGTTTTTATCTCTCCTTGCCTTTATTGATCTCAATTTTCATTTGGCTTTTAGTTGTTCTTTGTCTCCTTTAACAAAGAGAATTTTCTATTGATCAAGTAAGACTTTCAATTCCTTAGTTACTCATGGTTTGTTGTTTGGATAAAATTTAACCTCTTTTTTCGTGCACACCTTCCCTTCACAAAATTTGACATATTTGACACACAGTCATTTAGCTCATTCAGATCTTCACATTCGTCAAAAAATACCTTCCAGGCGATGAGCTCGAAGCAGTCATGCCACTCGTCACTCACTCACTCATATCAAATATGCACAGTCTTTTTCATTGGTTGACATTGCTTGACAATAGGTTTATATTTAGGCAAAAGCAAAAGCATGTGATCTGAAAGGCCTAGTAAAGCATCTGTAGGCACACTTTATATTACAATAAAACAAGACAAGTATATTAGAGCCTCTTGTTGGGCAGTCCACAAACTGAAATAGGTCAGGAATAATCAAGTCTCTTAAATGGTTAAAATCTCCAGTGAATATGATTATAGTCAGGTGCTTTAGTCTTGGGTTCTTCTGCTAGGTTCTTCAGTTGTACTGTAGCTATCTCATCTCCAGTCAGGGGGACAAAATCAAGTTCCTTAAAAATTAATATGTATTTGGACTTTTTTAACTAAATATAGTCTGCAGCAAGTAAAACTTACTTGAAAAAAATATATAAAAAAAAAAGAAAGCATCGTTTTTGCTAAGGTTTGGAATATTTGAAATACAGTAATATCAGAGAGTTTAAATGCCCTATAATTTTTTTTCTTCAGGCTAATGAAAAATATTCATATCCATAGCTACTGTTCAAGGATAAAGAGATGACAGCAATATTAAAATAATTTTAGATTTTAAAAAAATTGCTTTACTTCGTGAGGTCTGCTACCTTAATTGATATCTTTCAAAACTTGATGTGCGCAAAGCACAAAAAAATAATCCATTGGTAATCAATTGACACAGTTCCCTACTTTCCTAAAAATAAAGCAATTGGAACCTTCTCAGCATCAGCATCAGCTTCAAATGAAAAGAACATTGTTTACATCTTATTATCGAGGGGAGATAGAGATACATATTCCACGATTTTCATATGCTCCAATTAAATATAATAGTTAACATAATGAACATAGGCAATATCTAGCTTCTCAAGTGTAGCAAAAAGCTTGGATGAGGAAATGCTTAGTACATCATAAGGTCTTAATGATTCTTACCTCATATGCTGCATCAAAGTTATCCACAACTTTCACATAGTCCAAAGCACCTGGAGGATGAAGGAGGGAAATAGCATCAAACTAGATACATATAATCATTCAAGGAAAAAAATGGAAATAGTGTATACAGTTAAAGTATGAAAGATTCTATGTTACAAAAAAATTGATGTTTCATACCATCTTTCTCAAACTTGTTACATTGATTTCTAGAATCTAAATTTTGAAATAAAGAAAGCTTTCCCTGATCATTCTCTTTTTACTATGTTCAAAATAAAATTTATGAAACTGAAACTCAACACCAATCATGATACACAACAGTGTTGATTAAAAAAGAAAAACAAAAAAAGATGATTAAAACAGAAGAAACATGTGTCCTTATTGCTTTACATGATACATCTCTAAATTTTGCATCAATGCATTCCAAGAATGAAACAAAGTGTTACTCCAGCCTTAGTGTATCACAATTGATACTCACATACAAGTGCTATGAAAAGTACCAAATCCATGCACTTATGTTTATAATTGACCATGTGCTTTGTTTAAATGTAAGCTTTGCACCAGAGAACCAGACCCACAGGTGATTAAATCATCTCACCCAGCCCTCCTTAATAAAGTCCCTACAAGTTTTTAACTGCCTACTTTATTTCAGTTATAAGTATAATGTCACAATCAGGTAAGTTGTTTGAAACCAATCATCTTGCTTTTACCCAATCCTATCAAACCTTTAAAAAATAAACAAGAGTAAGAATTCATCTTATCACAGTTCAGAGCTCGTTGGATATGGCAGGTAAGTCGTCTGGGGCTTTATGAGCCTATCAATCCTAAGGCTTACCCCGAATGCAGTTGTTTTTTTTTTCCCAGTAGATACAGTATATTTCTATTAGATCACCTCCCAAGCATGTTTACCATCAAAAATGTTTTGCATTGAATCGAGGCTACATTTTGAGTACCAAGAATAAAATCGATAAATCTGAAATAGTGATGCCTGAACATACCACTATGACCAAGGAAAAAATTAATCAGCCCAAGATTAATCAACTCTTGATTATAACTTTCTTATTTGTCCATATGTTTCAGATCATAACTGACCTGTAATTCCATTTGGAAGCTTTTCCAAATCAACATAGAATAGTCTGTTGACAGGGGCACAACTTTCACAAGGTGAAAGGATCAAGTATTTACCATCATCACTCACAGTTGCAGGTCTGGAACAAGTTAAACATACAATTTGAAGCTCTATCTACTACAAATGGTTTACATTCCAAAAGGAAGTGATACTAAGACACAAATATCTAAGACATAACTTGAATGTGTCTTTCATATCAAATGGACATAAAATAGAACCTTGCCAAAACATCTGATTTATATAAACCATGATACACTGAATGAAAAGTGAACCATAGAGACAATTTGAGAGTTTTATATTTTGAGAAATATCTAACAATTACCAGTCCTCAGAGTATTGTATTAATTTTTTTTTACTCAGAAATTTACAAAATTATAAAAGTTATAAGCTCTAAAATGATTATTAAAGTAAGAACTTTAAAACTTATGGTCAATTATGATTTATTACATGAGGGTTATATTTGAGGCCTATGATTTTTGCCCAAAAATTATGTTTCAACCAACCAAATTAGGCCTTTCTTAACTTACAACATCCATTTTGGCTTCTCAAGCATCTCTACGACAAGAACATCTTGGCTCTGATCTGTACCTAGACGGTGGTAGAATAACTTTTGGTTCTCGTTGGCAGTTGTCTCTGTCCCATCCACTCTACCTTCCTGTTCAGGGTAACTCTATAAGCAAAAGCAGACGAACAATACAATGTTGTTTAGGTGTATTTTTCGAAGAAGGAAAGAAAAAAGCAGTTTGAGGTACAAAAGGCAAAGCTCAGTAATCTTATGACTATTTCTTTTGCAAATAAGCTGTCTTTTTTCCTTCTTTGATTTTTTGTCAATATTTAACGTTGCCTTCTTTTTTCTGCCCTTTTGCTGTGAAGAATAATGCTATTAAAATGATAAAGTGACATCCCTCTTTCCTACATGACCTCCTGTTCTTAAAGCTACATGAAGGCTGCAAACAAAAAGAGAACTAAATGTAAACTGCCTCTGCCTCCCATACCTCCGTAATTTCCCTTTCTCCCCAAACCTTTTGCAAGTGGAAAAATATCCAAACATTCAGTTTATAAAATATTCTATTTCTCATTAATTTAATAATTTATCATTCAAGGATATTCAAAACCTTGATTTATAATCTCTTGAAAGGCAGCCGTTTCATGCGATACAGCTTTTACAAAAGCACTGATCCTGATACCAAACCTGAAATATATTCTTATCTATTTATTCCAAATGACCATTTTGCAAGATGTATATATACACTAACTTCTCTTCCCTCTTATAAAATAAAACTTGACATAATCCTTCCTGAGACATGTTCAAAAGAGAATTTTTCAATGCTGAATTGATAATCACTTGCATTGTAAAATAAACCTTTGTGGTCGTGAGTCCATGACAAAGATGAAAATTTCACTCTTCTTAGAACATCAGGGAGATCCTTACCAGATGGGACTTCTTTGAACTGATACGACAAAAAATCAAGAAAAAATGTAGAAAAGGGTGAACAGAATTTTCTATGCGTTGATAACTTGAATTACATAAAAACATGACCAACAAGAAGAAACAAAAAAAAAAAGATCAAACTCACAGAAAATGTCACAAAGACCCTTTTCTCAATTTATGAAAATAAGTCTGAGGATGCCATTCAAGTGTAACTATAAATCTTAATGCTGTGGATACCTGGCACGGACTACAATAATTTCAGCTTTATTGACGAAAGCAATAGCAAGTCAATCAATTTCAGAAACAAAGTATCACAGTACAAGCCATCTGTGTAAAAATTTGTTTGCTTCATATCATTATAATTATTATCTTCTGAAATACTACAAACCTCCATGCTTTAACAAAGAATTTTAACATCCTAGCCAACTCTAGGCAGTTGGATATAGTGTATGCGAGTAAACAATGCAATGTAAAGATTAGTACCTACCTTGATAGTTCTCCAGTCAGATCCACTTTCACTCAGGGTATAGGCAAGAACCGCTCCATTCTCAGTGAAATCAAAGGAACCCATGGACACAGTTCCATCCTCTGAAAGTTTGTTTGGGTCTAAGAATACACGTGGCTCCCCATCTAATGAGTCCTGAATGTACATGACACTGGAATAAAAAGATAATTACAAACAATTTTTCCTTTAAATAAAAGAAGCACCAGAGAGCAATTTAAGGCTCGAAAGTCATTCATTAAGTATTATTAATGATTAAATAGCAACAATACTTAAACTTAAAAAAACCATGAAATGCATTGATCAGAATGATAGAAAGAACTTAATTAATACCAGGAAATGTACCATAAAATTAAGCATAACAATATTGTCTAAAAAAAAAAAAAAAGAAAAATTTTCTCATCTGACCTTAAGTGATTATTTCAAGTTAGTTTCAATCATCAGCTAAGCAAGACAATTGCAGCGGAAACCTCATAATTCAAATTGAATGTGAATGGTTAAAACATCAAAATAAGAGGATTAGAATGAAATAAAAGGGGCATAACTGAATGTGTATTGTGCCTACCTGCAAGGAGTAACCCTTCCCTTTACCTGAGTCAACTTGCTACCAGTATCAATCAATGTTACTCCTGGCACTCCATTCTTAGCGCATGAGCTCCCTCCTCCCTTTGTTAACCCAATGATCAGCCTTTAATTTGTAATGCCTTATAGGGTGGTATTGGTTTCAAGTTAAGAGAATTGAATCTCAAAGACTTCCAAATAGGAGTCCATATCTAACATAGCCAAAAAGAAAAAATTTGGTTTATGAGAAATTCCAATAATCAGACTTTGGTTTTTGAGGTTTCAACTGTATATGAAAATTGTAACTTATTCAGTTTCCATCATAAAGACTAATCATTTTTTTGTTGCAGCTATGAAAAAATAAAATCGAATTGAACTTTTAAGCATTATTAAACTAAAAGCACTAACCTTTACACATATGGATAAACTTAAAAGAATAATGCGTATCATAAGTTGTTGTAAGTACCAAAATATTCCAAGTTTCATGTAAAAATAAAAAAAAAAACATACTGTTGATTTTGTAGGCCTGAGTTGTGGAAATAAAAGTAATGAGAGCCATGCTTGAAAGGGCATCCATACTTTGGAAAGTCCCAGACTTCAGTGATTCTAAAAAATGGAGAGAGCAAAAATGATGTTTGATGATCAGTTCCATTGAATTCACTACGTTTCATACTGCTAAAGGAAGCTTTTCAATTTCTTGTTTTTTAGCATTAAATGCTGATGCCTTTAAAAGCGAATTGAAAAAAATTAGGCATTAGTGTAACTGTGCTGTGGCAAAAGAGAGCATTGATTTCCTTGTTGAGTATATAAATGAAATATTTCAAAGCATAAAATAATGGGCATCTAAATTGATATTTTATGTCAGAACATGAATGATCGCCTTGGCACACAATGTTCCCAACTACTGAAAATCATTGGCGCCGCAATGATATAAAAAATTTTTGCACAATACCATTAAAGTTAAAAACAAAAAAAAAACAGATTTTGGTAACATACACTAATTCCAGAGAAGAGGGACTCAGAGTAATTGGTTTTAAAAACTCATATATTCCGCACGAAAATGACTATGCATTGTAATAATTGTCAATGTCAAGAACAATTTACTTTTACCTGGTTTATTTCATTCATGGACTCAGAGGGCAGTGCAGAGAACTTAGTCATTCTCCTTGTTCTAGTCAGTGCCCCCTTTACTTTCAGAGGCAGTGGTAGGTAAAAGCTTGGAATTTTTTAAAACTAAAATTAGGCAACAATTACTGCTTCATCAAAGGCATTTTCTGAGCCAAACATATCTTGCTCCTTACACTGGTGTCACTTGCATGAACTAGTGCTACTGTCTAAAGAATAAGTGTTAGTTTCCTTTGCAGCTTCAATCAGCTCTATTTGATTGTCTTGAATCACAAAGGGGTAGTCGAGACACTATTCATCCACAACTATTATTAGTACTTTTAAGATGCTGCCCTTTATTTGATTCATGATAGTCTACTATTTCGCTTTTCTTTTTTTCCCTCTCAAGTTACCTTTTGATGAGTATTGATATGTTTGGTCTGATTGTTTTTGTTTTTTTTTTCATTTTAAATAGAGATCTTACTCACAACACCTTAATCAAAAGGCAGACTAAGTCTTAACATGTGCTTTATCTAGTTCAGGAAGACCATAAATGCATGTGAGGGCGCGAAGTCAGACCCAAAGCAACCTCCAAAAACCCGGTTAGTCATCAGTTCTAACATGATTGTGTTACATATTAAGTCATCAATCAAGCCTGATCTCTGTAATTAGTTGAATGTCTCCTTGATTTCTCCTATAACGATGTACACAGATTCAGCCAATCACTATCGTCTCATCAAAGTTTTGCAGCTCCTCGCACTAGACTAGGGCAGTGTGGAGGAAAAAAAAATTACCGAAAACAATGAGGGTCGGCAATAATCATGAAAAAAAAAGGGTTTGAGCTGAAGCCCTAGTGCCAGAAGTAGATCTCATAATGTGTACTCTACGGCTTAAAGCCTGTACAGACCTATCAGACTATTTTCCCACCCATCCATCTCGATCTCTAGTTCTATGCGGCTGCATCACAAGGGTAAACAAAATAATGAACTTCAGCAAGATTAAAAAATGTGGTTCGTCACTGTTCATGACCATTCTAAAATTTAGCAAAATTAAAATTTCACTGTTCATGACCATTCTAAAATTTAGTGAAATTAAAATGCTTTGTGAAAACGTCGGAGACAGCAAGCAATATCACCAGCCGAGTCTTGCAGAAAGTGCTAAGGTTACTATTCCGAAGACTTCATGTTTGGCCTGATAAATAGTAATGCAGGCAGTGGTGCACTCAAAATTGGAAAAGGGTAAATGTCATTGCACTGTGATACACCGATGCTTACAGAAAATGCTGTGCTTACCATTCCAAAGAGTTCGAATTTACTCATATAACCATTTCAGCCAGCTTCAGGTAAACTTGCGCTTAACATCCAATTTTTCAAAAAAAAAATTATTTTCGAAAACGCAGATTACAGCTCAAAAATATTTGTTTTCTTCCATCAGTGAATTTTTTGTCGAAGATTTTCCCAACCACAGATTTCCGTGGATCTGCGGAAAATTGTGAGGCCTGGCAGGGTTATCGGCATTGCAAATTCTACATGGAGGCCAACCTTAAGATCTAGTCTGAATCTAGGTCTGCTGAAGATGAGCTAGATGTTTTTGGAAGGACTGGACCGAAGCTCCTTTAAAGGTAACAGCATTACTCAACTTGTATCTAAGTTTGCTCAAGATGGTCAAGGACTGGAATTATGCTTAAAAATGAGTAAATACGAGGGCTCTTTCATAATTAACCGAAAAATGCCTGTAAAATCCGCGTTTTTTATGCCATCAACAAAATTCTTGCACGTGTTCATACCTTGACTTGTCCTTCATTTCTCTACGTAACAGCCAAGTCTGTCAACACACTTCTGCCAACGCCGCACCATGGAATAGATACCCTCTCGGAAGAAACTTCCGTCAAGGTTTTGTAGCCATTTCCGCACATGGTCAACAAGCTCTTCATCGTCATCAAAGCGCTTTCCTGCCAGCTCACGTTTCAGTGGCCCAAAGAGGTGATAATCAGATGGTGCGAGGTCTGGACTGTGTGGTGGGTGTGACAAAATCTCCCATCCATATTTCTCTAGCCAACCTTGCGTCACTCGTGCTGTGTGGGGTGTAGCGTTGTCGTGTTGCAAAATGACCCCGTTGGTCAACTGCCCTGGGCGCTTTCTGCGAATGGCCTCCCTAAGCTTGTCAAGAGTTTGGCAGTACCTTGCAGCATTGATTGTTTCTCCAGGTTGTAAGGTTTCGAACAGAAGAACACCACGACTGTCCCATAAAACAGTTCCCATTATTTTCTTTGCTGACCGCATGACTTTGAATTTCTTCGCGACAGGTGAGGATGGATGTTTCCATGTCATCGAATCTTGCTTTGTTTCTGGGGTGCAATGGTGCAACCAAGTCTCATCACCGGTGACTATGCTGTCAAAAAAGTCACATCGTACCCTAGAAAGTCTCCGCCGGCGTTGGCAGTATGCCCTTGAACCCTGCGTGAGCTCTTGCTTCTTCTCAAAAGTTCCCTGCAGATGTCCAATCTTTGTTCTTTATGATTGTCTGTCAATTGCTTAGGAACATATCTTGCGCTGACTTTTCTGTAGCCAAGTTCATCAAATACAATTCTATGGGCAGAAGTTTCCGAAATTTCAAGACTGCTTGCGATTTCATGAAGTTTCAACCTCCTGTCTTGACGAATAAGCTCATCAACTCGCTTCACATTGTCTTCTGACGTCGCAGTTATCGAACGCCCTCTCCCTTCCCTGTCTGTCAAGTCGGAATGGCCGGCTTCAAACAAATTACACCAGTGATAGACTTGTGTACGGCTTATAACATGCTTACCATATACACTCTGAAGTTCTTTATGAATTTCGGTAGGATTCAGACTTTTGGCGTTCAAAAAACGTATGACAGCTCTGATTTCCTCCTTTGACCAAGTTTCAAGGTGGGCCGCCATCTTTAAAATCGTCTAGACATTCATTGTGCAAAATGATGCACTTCATAATTTCTGGGAATATCCGTAAGGAAATAAGGAATATCATGTCGTTTACAGAATTAAAAAAGCTCCACTGGTTGCTGAGCAATGGGCATTTTTCGGTTATTTCTGAAAGAGCCCTCGTATGTTATTGAAATACGACATAGACTATGTTTGTGACACTTATTGCTGGATCATAATACACACAGAAATTATCCCTTATTAAGATATAACATAAATGGGGACATGTGGCAATTATTGACTTACACTGTTATCTTTCTATTAGAAAACAACCCTGTGCAGTAATGCCTAATGGGTATACAATTATAGGCTTACTCTTTTCATTGCTCATCATCTTTGTTCTTAACTATTAGAAATTTACTTTAAATATTTTTTTTGGTATCCATTCAATTATCTACATTAAAAATCCTTGTATAGTCAATTATCAGAGGAAAACAGGTTTGCCTTCCCTGTGACAAAAATTTAAAGGATAAATTTCAGGAAAGTAAAATCATCAAACACTTTTAGAATTCATTTATACCACAATTTGGAATACCTTTTCTTCATCTGATCCTTTATAGGACAGGAATTGATGAAAGGCTCAGAGATTTCATTTTGGGCATCTACAAATGCTTTTGTTTCTTTGCAATCTGGATCCTCAAGCCACCTGTACGGATCTGCAATCTGGAGAGGTGAAAATGGTTTTGAAGTTGAAGTATTTGCATCATTTAAAATGCCTGGTTGCTCAGCTGACCCTATATCTTTGCTATCTATATTGAATCAGAACAAAAAGGGTAAATTAAATGCCTTTATTGGTTTCAAAGCCTCTTGATAGCTGGTCTTTCCATACCAAGTCATTACTTTTTGGATCCAAATTTATAATATACACAAAAATTTTTTATAAGAGCTAGAGTTTTAGGTAGTGCTCAGCAGTGTTTAGTATAAGGCTTCATGTGAAAATGACTGAAAAATGCTTGCCATTGTTGATAGAGAACCATAGAGTTATAGATGCTTTTGCACCCATTGCCTTGCCACTCAAAGAGAACATAGGTTATACTAATACGCCACTTAAATTCCCTTAAAAGTAATATTGCAAGGACTGAACACTACTTGCTCACAAAAAGAATGGCATGTTTTCCATGATGGTTTTGCCTTTATGGTGGAGTAGGTCAAAGTTCTTTAGATTTTTTTTTTATTACTTTTTCATTCCATTGAAGTAAAATAACATTTTTTGATATTTTAACACTTATGGACCCAACTTCCTTTAAGCTTTAAAATTGCATGTTTCTCCATGACTTTGATGCGCTGTACACAAATATGAAGGTTTTACTCATTGGAAATAATCCTTTTCAAGATATAAACATTTTTGTGTTTCCTGATGTTTGTCCCAGTTCTGTATACCAATCGGCTTGTGCTTTTGAATAATTGTAACTGCCTGCTGCACTTATTCTTGACCTAGGCAGTTAGCCTATACCTACCGCAGTCCAAGCTCATGTGCACAATCTGGAAACGCAGGCACTACTTTCTGATTCCGTAGATGAGGACCCAGATCTAGATGAGGCTCAGTGAGATTGAACTTGTAGTTTAATACAATTTTTTCCCTTTTGTGTGTATGCGTGCTATTCCTTGTCTTTCACTTTCAGTGTTTATTTTGCCTAGATTAATGCATTTTTTGGTATGATAGTTGGCCTTTATTGAGTCACTTCCTATCATTTCTTCTTTTTGAAATTTTTGAGGTAGGGTTGGGGAGTCTCTAACCTCCTCCCCCCTCCCCACCTCTAAATTTGTCAGGATTAATTTTATTTAAGTTTTAACTGTTACATACTTTACTTATTATGTAATTGCAATGACTTTCACTACCAAAAACATTAATTTAGACAAAAGAAACATTAAAAGATAAGGAAGAGTTCTCTATCAGAGTTGGGTCAATATAAGTAAATTGTAAACCCATTTTTTAATTAAAATTATATTTACAATATATAATTTGTTTTAAAAGCGCCATTGTAGCACTTATCCAATTAATAAGAAACACAGTTTGAACCTTTGGGTTTTCTGGTTTTATTGAATTATTAAAGTATCACCCGACTGTGTCGAGATATAAGCCTGAACTGAGAAAGTAAGCTCTTAGTCTCCTCAACGTCTCTATGGGGAGCTCTCTTCACAACGTCGGATGTATACATTCGTCACAGGTTAGTCTTTATCATTGCCCAAGATTTAAAAGTCCAAACGCCCCACAGGCCCCCCCAATGACACCGTAAGAGTCACTGGTATCGCATAGGCGGTCGAATAGTGCGACCTGTACGCAAAGATGTCTGAACAGTAGGGCGCGACATAGCTTGCTGATGCTTAAAGGCGGTGCTCGAGTCTGATGGATGACTGCGTGAGGGATGACTCTGTTTGGCTTGAGGGCGACCACGTGGAGGAGGTTTAGCCAATATGACCGATTGAAATGGATCGAAAAACGCTGGCTTGATGCGATCGACTGAGATTCATTCAGCGCAACCGCCAATGTCTATAAGAAAAGTTTTGTCCCCTGGAGTCAGAACTGCATAAGGACCTGAATAAGGCCTCTGTAACGGCCCTTTAGTGCCATCTCGTCGGATGTACACATGTTTTGCGGCTAACAAAGATGGGCACAGGTAGGGTCTAGCAGAAGTGTGATGTGAGGCCGGACGAGGTGCATAAAGCGGGATGTTCAGCCTGAAATTCAGCAGTGAGTCATCCATAGATTTTGCAGATTTAGGTGGAACTAGTTCACCTAGGATTGTCAAAGGCTCACCGTAAACAAGCTCTGCTGAGGAATAACCTAAGTCTTCTTTTGGTCTGGTTCTGAGCCCGAGAAGTACCCCAAGTAGTTCTTCTACCCAATTTGGACCGGTGAGACGGGCTTTTAGAGCTGTCTTGAGAGTTCGATGAAAATGTTCGATCATCCCATTTGCCTGAGGATGATAAGCAGATGTATGGTGAAGCTTGACTCCGAGGCGAGCTGCTATCTCACTCCTTAAAGATAATGTGAAATGTGACCTGCCATCTGACGAAATATCTCCAGGGACACCGAAACGAGCAATCCAGCCAGTAATGAGAGCATGCACACACTCGGGTGTTGTAATGCCTCGTAGTGGAATAGCTTTTGGCCAGCGTGTGTTGCGGTCGATAATTGTCAGGAGATATGTGAAGCCAAAAGAAAAAGGTAAAGGCCCAACAATATCAATGTTTATGTGTGAGAATCTTTTCTCAGGTACAGAGAAATGTTCTAGTGGAGCTTTTGTGTGGTTTTGAATTTTCGAACTTTGACCATCTACTGACCTGCTTCCGCATCCCGTGCCAAACAAATTTGTCTGAGACCATTTTGATGGTGGCTTTGACTCCTGGATGTGAGAGATTGGAACAACGTCGAACACTGTGCGTCTGAAATCAGGAGGTACAATCGGACCTGGACGGCCTGTTGAAACGTCACACACAAGCTCTGGTCCTTGCTTGTTCAATATTGTATTGGTAATCTCTAGGCAAGTGAAGGCTGTCTTGTAAGCTTGTACGTCAATACTAGCAGCTTGGGCTCTAGCCATTGCTATGTAATCTATGCCCAAGGAAACTGCGTTGGTTGTTCTGGAACGAGACAGACAGTCGGCGACGATGTTGTTTTTACGAGAGACGTGTGCTATGTCGGTGCTAAACTCAGAAATGGCAGAGAGATGTCTTTGTTGTCGTGCTGACCATAGTTCTGTTATTTTTGCCATGGCGTGCACTAGTGGTTTATGGTCTGTGTAAATGGTGAAATTGCGTCCTTCAAGCATGAAACGGAAGTGACGAATTGCCAAATAATTATACTCCAAGTAATTATCGGTCGAAAGCACTGTATTTTATTTCTGCTTTTCGTAGTTGTCGGCTGAAAAAGGCTAAAGGTTGCCAATGACCCTTGTTGAACTGTTCGAAGACGGCGCCGACGGCCACATCTGAAGCGTCAGAAGTAAGAGCTAAAGGGCAGCCAGTGCAAGGATGGACTAGCATTGCTGCATTAGCCAAAGTAGTTTTACCGTTTAGGAAAGCCTGTTTCATCTCTTGTGACCACACTAGCTCTTGTCGAGGCTTAGATGACTTTAGTGCCCCGTATAGCGTAAAGAGGACTGAGGGTGGCAGCAATGTTAGGCAAAAAACGGTAGTAAAAGTTAATCATACCTAAAAAGTCTTGTAGTCCTTTCACAGTTGATGGTTGAGGGAATGTTTGGATGACTTTAACCTTGGCTTGGGTTGGACTAGATCCTTTCTTTGATACTTGGTGCCCCAAGAATTCCAGGGACGAGACATCGAAAGGACATTTTTCAAGGCGAATTACAAGTCCATGATCTATCAAACGTCTAAACACAGCTTTTAAGTCATCCATGTGTTCCTAATCTGTCGAACTTGCTATGAGGATGTCGTCAAGATAAACAAAAACTGAATCAATGTCCTGGAGGACAGAATCCATGTCTTTGAAACGTTTGGGCATCACTTTTTAAGCCGAAAGGCATCCGCAAAAATTCCCGCAGACCAAACGGAGTGATCACTGCTGTCTTAGGAATGTCTTCAGGGGCGACTGGAATCTGATGATAGCCACAAACTAGGTCGATGCGTACCGATCTGGCGCGGTGACATCGTTTAATTTTCTGTAGTCGCCGCATGGGCGCCAGCCACCGTTTGGTTTGGATACCATATGGAGAGGAGATGCCCACGAGCTGCTTGATTTCCTAATAATGCCCATCTTTTCCATCTCAGAAAACTCCTTTTTTGCTATTGCTAGTCTGTCTGGAGCAAGGCGACGAGCTCGGGCGAAGACAGGACGGTCTTTAGTTGGGATGAAGTGAATAGTGTGATGTACACCATGTTTAACCTCCGCAGTTGAAAATGTTGGTTTCAGCAGACCCGGGAATTCATTTAGGAGCTTTCGGGACTTATTACTTGAAGGCTCGACAAGCACGAGTTTGGTTGGCGTAACTGTACTGACATAGCAGGGAATGCCTGAAAATGTGTCTGCTTCTATCAAGCGACGGTTTCTCATGTCGACAAGCAAGTTGGTGTTCGCAAAAAATCAGCGCCAAGGAGCGGGCGGCTGACATCTGCTGCGATGAGCCGAGCTTGCATCACAGTTTGTAAAGGAGTCCTCTGGATCCTGTTTTCTTGTCTAGTTTAGACGCTGGAGTAACAGAAACTTGAGCTCCTTTGTCAACTAGAAAGCACCTTTTAGAAATACTGTCTGTGACAAAAAGCTGCGTATGTTTGTGATTCTCTGAAGTTGAAACAGCACAATGTAGCGCATTGGCGTTTCTCTGCCTGTGATTATGTGTAAAACTTGAATAGTGTTTGCAGGTGCGGTCACAGCGTTGTGCTTTCGACCCAAACCGTCTGTGAAACCAGCAAACTGTGCTCACCTCAGACGATTCGCTCAAATTACACTCTGGACTCAGTGAGGCCAGAATTCTGTCTGCTTCAAGCGACAACATTCTTAAATCTGTTTTTGGTGAGTTTGCTAGGGGGACACGAACTTTTTCCGGTAATTGTCGAAAAAATATCTGTTTAAAAATAAAACAGGGTTTATGGTCTCCTAAGAAAGCAAGCATTGAGTCCATGAATTCTGAGGGCTTTCTATCGCCTAACCCGCTAAGGTCTAATAACGTATTAGCCCTTTCTGTTTATGAAAGCCCGAAAGCCGAACATAAAAATGATTTAAGGGCCTCATATTTGTTGGTTAGAGGTGGATAGGCGATCACTGACAAAGCTCTAGTTGCTGTTTGTGAGTCTAGAGCAGCTACAGCATGAAAGTATCTCGTGTCATCAGATGATAGGTTGCGTAAAGCAAACTGTGCTTCGGTTTGCGCGAACCATGCCAGCGGGCACGTCGTCCAAAAAGTTGGAAGTTTGAGTGCTACTGCCTCGATAGACATAATGAAATGAAATGTCGGAGGCTTATCACTAGATCTAAAAAAATCCAGATCAACTATCACGTCGGGGTCACCAGTGTAGCACTAATCCAATTAATAAGAAACACAGTTTGAACCTCTGGGTTTTCTGGTTTTATTGAATTATTAAAGTATCACCCGACTGTGTCGAGATATAAGTCTGAACTGAGAAAGTAAGCTCTTGGTCTCCTCAACGTCTCTGTGGTGAGCTCTCTTCACAACCTCGGGTGTATACATTCGCCACGAGTTAACCTTTACCATTGTCCAAGATTTAAAAGACCAAACGCCACACCATCTAGATTGAAAATTGTAAATCCCTGTCAGCTGTCTTTTAAATGTAATTTGGTTCATCATAATATATTAGACAAAAAATTTTAATGATTTTAATAAAAGATATGATGAACTTTCAAAAGCACTTTTAGTCTAAACCCATAACCTTTATTTAATCTTTTTTTTTTGTACCACATGCACTGATCTTGGCATATCAAAGTCCAGTAAAATTTTATCACTGTTCATTGAGTGGTTTTGGAGGAGACAGCAATCAAAGAAATCAAAGTTATCTTTTATAATGATGCTTGCCTGTGTTGCAATAATCTACCACTTGTTTTGTCTTTTTGTAAGAATAACTATTTACATTCATAATAAGATCTAGTATTTGAAAGTATCATAATATTGGCTTGGATCTCTTGAAATTATATTTAGAGATCTAGATCTAGATACGGCTGATGGTATACACAGCATGTTACCCTGCAAGGAACACGAGGTTGTAGACATATGCTTCTGGGATCACAGGGTAGAAGACAGCGTGTTATGCAGTTGGGAACCAGTATCTACGCACCATTTTACCGGAGGTACTTGATTTTCAACTCTTTGGTGCTACGCTGCAGGTAATACGTGGTGGTAGACAGAGCTGCTTTGTGGGGAGAGTAAGAAGGCCCAGAAAGATCAGTCTGTAATGCTTTGGCTTAGCGAGCAAGAGTTCCAAATCCTAACTGGTGCTCCCCATCTCCATTGAACTAATTGATTACATTTTGCACTCTGGGAATCATCAGGTCATTGGAAGAAAACAACGATGCCAAATTACATTCCACTGAATGTAATAAATACAACTTGTCTCCTTTCTGTCTTCCTTCCTTTTTCATTCTTATCTCCTCCCACTCTGTTTTCTTTCTTTCCTGTACCTATTTCTTCATGTGCTTCACGTCCCGTCATTTGACCCTTCTGACCTAACGTTACCTTGACGGAAGGTACAGACAGATTTTATTTACAGCAACCAGTATATCCCTTGGCACCACAGTGGTTATCTCATAGTAGTTTCTCCTATCCTGACCATCTCACATTAGAAAAATTTCACGTGAGGATTTAAGGTTGCATTAAAAGGATGCCGTCTTTCTCGTGGCAACTCAGTGTCTTCCAGAGTACTTCAAATTACAAACTACAGTTGAGTCCAAATAATTGGAATCTGGATAGTTCGAATTCTTGGATATTTTGAAGTTGTTTAATTTTACCGAATATTTCTCTATTTAGCTTTATTAAAAAATATTGGTTAGTTCCAATTTTGAAGTAAGGATCCGGTTAATTCGAAACAATTTTGGCATTATTTTTTTATTCTGACACAGTGAAAGCACTTTTCCAGGCTTGTAAAACAAAGTACATGCAGTGCTATGCTCCGCGTGCGGCGTGGATTCTGGTGTGTGTGTGCCCACCTATGTAACAGGCAAGATTCTGCAATAAGGCTACAAGAGAGAAAGGGGTTAGGCCCACCTCCACCCCCCTGCACACTTGTATGACATTTCTGATCTGTCATCCACATTTTTTAAACACTCTTTCTGTATGTATTCTGATAATTCGAATTTCGGATGATTCGAAGTCCTTTTTTTTAACAGAATGACTTCAAAATAAGCGGACTCGGCTGTATATTTTCAGCCTTAGATGAAAAGTTTCCAAAAATTTGTTTCAAGCTAGGTTTTCTATAATTTATTGAAACTTTGTTCAGTTGGAGAAAAATTTTTTTCTTTTTATAAAATATACATTTCTCTTTCTTTTCATTAACATCATTGATGAAGGTATACAATTCTCAAAAGATACACTGTAGCTGAAAAAAAATTGGTGAACTGAATATCACCTTTGGAAGAAACGTCTTCTTTTACTCTGAACTAACTCTTCAATGGCGATGGGATTGGAATAAAAGTGCATTATCAAAGTATGTCTAGTCCCAACACTTGACATTAACCTAAGCCACCGTTTGGTGCCTCACTACACGTTAACGAACGACAGCTGCACATTTAGAAGACAGATCCACTGGGTTTGCAGTTTAACAAAATAAATTCAGGTAAATGTGACGTCACAAATCTCAGGCACGCTTTGAGGAAGCCATTCCATGCATATATATATATATATATATATATATATATATATATATATATATATATTATGAATGACTCATTCTCAAAAGGTGCCTTTTTCAACCATAGTCACAGAGTTTAAAAAGAAAATACAGTTTTTTAAGTCACATACACTAAAGGGATATCTCAAACAACATTGCATTGTTCATGTGTGTCTTGAAAAATTTATGAGATATTCAAAATTAAAAAGCAGTTTTTCTTGTGGATTTTTGTTACATTTTTGGGAGTAAAATGGTAATTGGTTTCATGAAAGGAATGATTAAAGATCATAATTCTTGATTTATCATTGAGGGAAGGAACACTTGTTTTGCAATGACAAACATATTTTCCTGCTTTCCTTAGACGTATTGCATTGTGTCATCATGGCCCATTTAAAAGTCTTTTACAACACTCAACGTGATATGATAATTGATCCAATCTGATTCACCCGCATTGCCATGCTTATAATATTACATTAAGTGAGCTGAAAATAAACGCCTGTTCCTCGGTATTCTATGCTTGTGTCATTGCAATATATATGTGAGATCGCTGCTGTCACTGATTCACCAAGGTTTATTTTGTTTCTCTGACATTGTCATTCTGTGTAAATGCCTCTGACTTGCGATACATCAGAGATCAGCCATACCTCTGAGATATAAATGTGATAATTAAATTGATATTTTGGTGTGATTAAGCTTTATACTAAATCATATGGTTTAAAAATTCAAATCTTTCATAATATTCACATTTAAAAATCCATACATTTAACTGGGCACCATCAAAGCAAAATGGGTACATATATGACACAAGCTAGGTTTCAGTCATTGATACATCTGACTATGAGTATCCTAGAACTATTTCATCCATTTCATCTCTAGCAGACTTATCTAAAAAGCAATTTAAAAGGAATTTTTAAGTACAGAGAGCTTTTGTTTTGGATAATAACTAGTTTGAATGAGTATGAGGCAGTTTAGATCAATGCTACAACCAGATCTAGATAAAATCTTGAGCTTGGATCTATGTTACAAATACCGAAATATTGATAGGTTTTTGTCAATTTGGTGCTTGTAATTTAACTTCAGTAGGCTTAGATCTGTGCTAGATTGTACCATAGGGCAATTTTAAGTGACAGAGTTCTATGTTTTGTCTATGATGGCGCAATATGTCATAAAACGTCTGAGAGCAATCTGTTTTTATAAAAAGAAAAAAAAATTATAAGCCTAGATTCTAGATAACGAGGTAGGGTCTAGATTCTAGATTAAATCTAGATTATATACACCTTATCTGGATCCATCCGTCAAATGTTTTAATTAAGATATTCTCCCCAATTATTTTGGAGATTTAACGATAGATGGGGATCGAGAGAGAGAGAGAGAGAGAGAGAGAGAGAGAGAGAGAGAGAGAGAGAGAGAGAGAGAGAGAGAGAGAGAGAGAGAGAGAGAGAGAGTCTAGTTACCATTTGGCCGTGAAGATTTTCAACACAAGATTCATCTCGCCTCGCTATAGGATAAGAAAATCGAGTGGTCATGGTGGTGTTTGTAGATTTCGACCAGTGTTTTCCTGATAGAAGATATATCAAGAGTGAAACCAGCAGAATGACTACTGAAAGCGTCAAAATGCTTCCTCGGCTTCCACTTAACACGAAAATAATGCTCATAATATACTTTTTCATGGGTGCTATCGATACTCTATTGCAATATTCCAGCCAATCGTCGATACTCTGGCTTCAATTATTTCCCATTTCTTTTGGATACTCTTATGTTTATTGGTTTGACCAATAATTATGAGATTCAGATGAGGCCTATGGAAAGCAAGACAGTTAGGACCTTTCAATAAGTATATCCATACAATGTATGAGACCATAAGATAGCCCGCGTCTAAATCAGTAGAAAGAAACATTTATACGAAAAAAAAAACCTGCCAATGCTACGATGATGGCTGTCGTCTTGGATATTAATTTGTGTACGTTTTTTTAGCTAGTGGATATTTCTGTACCAGGTACAGATATATCATGTGCTTTATTTCTATACCAAGCTCTTTACGCATGCGCCACACGGTAATGTTTTCCGGTTTCTGCGGCCAGTCTTATTGCCTAGACCATTGACTAAGCAATCACAGAGTCAGTCATAACAGAACATACTTATAGTTAAATTCAGTGATTGCAAAAATCCTTTTAAATCACATATAAATTATTTTTTTTTTTTTTGTAATTTCATCTTATTGCATTTATGACATAATTATTTCATCTTATTGTATTTCTGATATAATTATTCGATCTTCCTAAATATTTTTCTTAACTGTAGAGTTATATTTTAATGAAGGCAGTAGGCTATGTCTGTTGTCATGTTTGAATATTTATTTGGCAGAATTTTATAATTATGAAATGTTTAAATCTGCATAAATTGTTTTATGCTGAATCATTAGAATACTTTTCGTTTTAAAACATATCTTCTCTTATCATAGTTTTAGCAATACTTTAAATTGTGTGTAATTAAATCTACAATGTAATTTTCTTGTCTTGTTTTCTATTCATGTGAAAAGCTATTTCTTAGTATTAAAAAAACAACAACAACATGAAATAAAGGAATACATAAAGCAATCATGCGTGAAGATTTCCAAAATACAGGCACTCAAGTCCATGGGAGTGTTGGGTCTTACCTCAATATGCCCATTGGTAGTATTAAACAATAAATGCCCCAGTACTGTAGGCAAACCAGAGGTATTCACCATAAATCAGAATACAAAATATGAAAATTTGAGACATATCAGATGTGAACCTAATTCTACTCCTCAAGCAAAGTTTTAGAATAGAGATGTGTCGAGGAATGTATGTTCTTAGATCTGAGAAAATTACTAGTACTTGTATAAGTAGGAGAAAAAGCTGCCACTTGAACAAAACATGTACTTGTTTGCTATCTAAGCTATGAAGTTAGTTAGTTATACAAAAACTTTAAAGAAAGGAATGTAGGCAATAAGAGGTCCTATATTTTTCATTACAATCAAATTGCAATGTAAATGTATCAGTACTATGTAACAATTTACAAATTACAATAACAACAACAAAATGTTAGGATTACCGGTACACTTAATTTTTCGAAGATCATTCAACCATAGTAAGAAAAAAAGGGCTTCAAAATGAAAAGAACTAAATAAGATGGGCGTGTCTTCAAAGTGGGACCTAATGCACTCTTTAAAAAATCAACACCTCGGAGTCAGAATAAGCAAGAGTTGACGTTGACCTTTACATAGATATTATATTTATATACATAAAGGAAAACGAAAAAGTGATGGCTCAGAGGACAACATTAAAGCAAAGGTGTCCTTTCAGTGATTTGACTGTAAAAGGGTTCCCCTGTACATGAACTGGACGTGCCTGTCATGCAACTAGTAATCAAACATTGCTTGCTGTAACTGGTAAGCCCAATTGAAAATCAGAACAACACAGCTGTAGGCTTCTAAAAGAAACACAATCACCTCTACAAACAATTCTAGTATGAAGCATAGTTTTACAAAAAGCAAAAGTATGTTTAGTGCAGCTTCTAAATATACAAAACAAGGAAACTTTCGGCTTTACGCCTTGAAAAATTCAAGAACAAGAAACAATTTATGAATATTCACATGCAAATGCTGAGAAATACTTCTACTTCTATAAAAATTGAAAAAAGGAGATATATGTAGAAACTACCACCAAGAAATATCAAACATGCAAAAATTTACACAAATAAAACACAATTAAGAAGGAATACAACAAGGGAAAAAAATGAATAAATGAATGACTGAATAAGTATTTAAAAAGAAATAAAGAAATGAGTAAACAAGTGAAATAATGATAATAAAAAAATCCAACAATTTAAATAGATAAGGACCTGGAAAAAAAACGGAAGAAAAAGAGAATGAAAGATAGAGATCTAAAGAGAGAGGCGAAGGAGGGGAGGCGGCAACCCAATACACAGGCAGACCAAAAAATATAAAAGACAATACAAACATAGATAGAAAAAGAGTCACATTAACCCCTATGTCAACTAAAAATTTGAAGTTAAAAGCCCATGGACTATGTTATCCTATATCTTTATAACCACAGTTTAATCGATAACTTTAATCTCCCAGGAAGTACATGTAGAAGCACCTTGACCTGGTACAGAAATAATATTTCTGTACCTTGTAGAATTATATCCTGTGCGCTATTTCTGTACCTGGTACATATATATCCGCTAACTTATATATACTTAAAGGCTGTTTTTACAGTTTCCAATAAAATATCTTCAAATTTTGACCATTGAAAGATGTAAATCTGCTTTAGAAAACGTTGTGACCATTTAACGTTGTACCAGTTGTCACCCCTTGCGTGTCAGATCATATATAGGTATCAGTAGACTAATGAATATGGAATGTATGCAAAAAAAGAGAATTTATTAACATTGCTCGGAAATTATCATTCTAATTTCCACCGGTTTATTTGCATTATTGTTATTATTATTGAACTGATTCTTAGATCTTAAAGCCTTTTGTATCATTTTCTTGGCCTGGTTATCGTCAACAATTGAGACAAGGGGATATGGTAGGCCTTATCAGGCCTTTCAAAAATGTTCTTTCTTAGGTCTATTAGGCGCGCGCATTTTATGTGGAGAAATTGCAAGAATGCATCGAGGGAAACATCCTTAAGACACGAATAGACCTGCCCCAATCAATTTCCTGACACAATATATTATCGCTGCAAATGAAATATTGGTCATTTTTATAAAGAAAGGAGACAATATTTGAGAAAGCCACAGGGCTTACCAATTTGCTTGATTTCATCAGCGGAAGAAAAAAACAAACCTGCCGTAACTTCCATCTTGGTCCTAAATCGAAAACGGAGCATCGTGGTTAACAGACTGTATTGAACTTCTTGAAAAGTATATATATATATATATATATATATATATATATATATATATATATATATATATTTACACACTATCTTTTATGTTGAAACTTTCTGGTTAATTTTTATATTTCCGAGATAATTTCACACGAAGAAACATTTTTTTGTTAAAAAGGCACACTATTAAAATCGAACCTTGATTGTTACCGTGTTTCAATCATTTTCGTCTTTAATTTTTCTCTCATTACATAATAATAATAATAATAATAATAATAATAATAATAATAATAATAATAATAATAATAATAATAATAATAATTACTACTACTACTACTACTACTACTACTACTACTACTACTACTACTACTACTACTACTACTACTACTACTACTACTACTACTACTACTACTACTACTACTACTACTACTACTACTACTACTACTACTACTACTACTACTACTACTACTACTACTCCTGCTGCTGCTGCTGCTGCTGCTGCTGCTGCTGCTACTACTACTACTAATAATAATAATTATAAAAAATTATAATAATATTAATAATAATAGTAGTAGTATTAGTAGTAGTAGTAGTAGTAGTAGTAGTAGTAGTAGTAGTAGTAGTAGTAGTAGTAGTAGTAGTAGTAGTAGTAGTAGTAGTTGTTGTTGTTGTTGTTGTTGTTGTTGTTGTTGTTGTTGTTGTTGTTGTTGTTGTTATTATTATTATTATCTAATGAGAGAAAAATTAAAGACGAAAATGATTGAAGCGTTCCGTAAGTTACAAAAAAAAATTAGCGTTAATAATAATTGTGTTGCGTTTTTAATGCTGTTCAGTATAGTAGTGATTTGATTGGTCATCACTTTAAGAACAACTATCATCTTCGCATTATCTTCCGGGGCTGCGGTTGGGGAATGTTAACACCACTTTTGATTCTTTCGCACGCGTTTCGTACTTCAGCAATCCAGGGTAACCCACTAGATTTTTAAAAATCCGGGGCCTTAATTTTTTTTTCTCTGGAAAATTGTCTGAACATTTGCACGATTTGTAGATCACTACATAATGCCGTGTATCTTTAAAGGGTCATCCGCACCACAATATGGTTTTGTTGGAGGGATAAACTGACAAGAGGTCTACTTAAAAGATTGTACTTTTGAATGTAGTTAACTTTTTTACTTGGGGTCTCTTCTTCATTTAATAAGTTTTTATGACAAAGTGAGAAGAATTTCAATGCCTCAAGGTTCTATACGTTTTAAAACTGTAAAATGTGTGGCTCTGGAGCAGATAAATATCTATTGTGGTCATAAAGTTTGCTTCACTTTATTGCCATGGTCTTCTCCACCTATTCAAATTTGTAAAGTTTGATTTTCTTCAGTGCATGTTTATGGTTCTGAAAGATGTTAGTCTGTTATTTTTGTGAAGTTTGAATTTCTTCAATGTAGTTGGCTTCCTCACCTGTTCATTTGAACGGGCATTTATGCGTGTAATAATAATAATAATAATAATAATAATAATAATAATAATAATAATAATAATAATAATAATAATAATAATAATAATAATAATAATAATAATAATAATAATACTGAAAAATACCAACAATAAAAATTACCTATTCATTTGTTTTGTTTTTATTCAATTATATAAATATATTTACTTATGAAGCGGTTTTTCCTCCTAAAAAATCTATAAGTGTCTTACATAATCATTCTGATAAGTTTTTGAAGCAACGCCTGAACTCCACCAAGACGGTTTTCAACATAGCAAAAATAAACATATTATAAATTTATAGACACAAAACATTGTGTATTTAATTTATGCCTGAATCGTATGATTTAAAATGAAATTCACGATAAAATTAATTTCCTTTACTCTTAGATACTGTTTAAAAAGTTGCTTCCTTTATCTTAAATTAGACATGCTTATTAATTTTTAAAAAATCTCTTTATAGGGGAGAATGTGTCTGTAGTCATTTTGAAAGAAGAAGACCCTCTGATCAAATTTTTTTACTCTGTTGCCAAAGTTGGACGTCTCTGTAAGCCGAAAGCAAGGCTATGTAGAGCCTGACAAATAGACGATAGGTGAAAATAGAAAGATCGAGAGAGAAACAGAAAGAGAGAGAGAGAGAGAGAGAGAGAGAGAGAGAGAGAGAGAGAGAGAGAGAGAGAGAGAGAGAGAGAGAGAGAGAGAGAGAGAGAGAGAGAGAGAGAGAGAGAATGTTGAGGATTTCGCGGTGAGCCGTCCTCAGTACCATCTGTCTAGACAGATGGTAATGGCCGTCCTCTATAAAGGCGACACGATAGCAGCCTGTACATAATGGAAAGTAACTGGAAGCTTAGCGTCAAACTCTATTCATCTATATCGTTATGGGGGCGCTTTTTTTTTTGTCTGCCTAATCGAAACTATAAAGAAGGATAGTATTAGAGTGCGACACCTACATTTGGCTTGAGCTTTTTGTGTGGTTTCCCGGATTCAAAGACTAGATATTTCACAAGAGATCTTCAGTTTAGGTTAGTTGCCTAATCGTAGCTCCCGAATAACACTCAGAGAGCAACTAGAAGACGACACCTGTACTGATAATTAAATTCACTTCAATTGCCCGAGATTTTCATTTCCTTAAGATTTTGTTTAATTTGGTGTTATTCATTTCTTTCGCTATGTCTTTAGCGGACCCACAAACAACTCGAGAAATGCTAGTTTTTTTTTGGTCAATATGTCCTTTTTCCCCAATTAAGCATTACATTGGTATGATGGGTAATCAAGAAATCAATTTTTTAATTCAACTCTTCTCACTCAATAATGCTCCACCAACCGAAAAGGCTACCAGAATATTTCATTAGAAACCGAAGATTTATCACCCATATAATAACTAGCCTACATTTTTTTCTGACAAAAAAAATGCTATTGACAGAAAAACATGGGTCTTGCACCTTCTGTAAAGGGCTACATTTTTATCAAAGGGTAGATTAAGGGGAAAAAAAAAAACAACTAACATTTTAGTCTTATTAGCACATCAAAAGATAAGACGAATCAAGATTTTAGCCGCTAAGTCTTAACACTCGAAACGATGTTGTTTACACTGAGTAGGCAAACCCTCAGCTGGCGCTAATGCCAATTCTCAAAGGTGCGCAAATTCAAGTCCTAAAAACAAAAAAAGGAAAGCATATGAAACGCGCCTGTTTGCTAGGTGCAGCCCGTCCGCAACGAGGTTGTGACATGTTTTTATTTAAATGAAATGTGCAAATGATTAAAAAAAAATAAAATACAAGGATTTTAGTTTTTACTACATACAAAATAATTTTATGATCGTCCTAGAAATGCTTTTCATTGTTGGAAAGACTTTTTATTGCTTGACAGAGACCATGTAAGTTCCTACCATAACACTTAGTGATAACGGGAATGCCAGCTGGTTCCGCAGTAATTAAGAAATCTGTGAAGGTATCGATCCAGAACATACAGGCTGGCATAAATTAACATTTCTCGCAGTCTGATATGTTATGACTAGATTATAGTCTATAGCTTAATAAGCTGTTGTTTGTTGTTGTTTTTTTTTTATTCGTGGTTGTGTGAGATTTTGTTGCACCAAAAACACTTATAAAACAATAAAATTTCAAAACGTTTTCTTTGAATGATTTAAACTTCTTACATTTAACGGCAAGAAAATTTATTTTTGAAAATAAAATATGCTTTCTTCATTCTAATAAATGTTAATAGACCGAAAAACAATTTTTTTTTTTAAATCCTTGGGTTGGGCTGCTTATTAAATTTCCCTTTTATTGAAAACTTTGTCCGCAACAATAATTAGCAAAATGATGATCCACTTACAACTTTAAAGAACCAGACCTATTACTAATGCGAATATTATAAAACTATGTTATAAAAATCAACTTCGGTTTATTTCTCCGCTATCTCTTTCATATCCATTCACTGTACAGTCATAAGATTTACTGAATTTTCATCTGCCGAAACCAGTGTTTTTCGCGGTACAAAAAAAAAAAAAAAAAAAAAAAGAAAGAAAAATTATGTTTTTCAGCTAAAAAATTATTTTGAAAGTTCATTATAAAATCTTTATTGTAACTGCTGCATCAATTATTTTTTTTTGGGCCAAAATTATTTTGATGACTCAAATAACCCTTTAAAGGCTAATATCAGCGGTTTCAAAGTTTCAAAGGGAAAGAAACTTTTAAAAGAAATAGCTGTTATTTAGTAAGTAAAAATATGTTATTTTAATGAGTGAAAAACTGAAAAAAACAAATTAAATGAAATTTGACTCCTCCAGCGTAAAGACAAAGGCGTAATGGAGAACATGCCGTTCTGTACAGGAGAGTGGCAGTGGTCATCAGCATCAGTAATTAGTTTTAAAAGCTTCATCCGTCTCTGAACATTAGTCTCAGCATTAAAACTAACGAGTAAGCTTATTTTAGGCCCAGGCTCTGTTTATCAGGCTTTCAAGGCAAGTAACTCTCGCTGAAATTTGTTAAGGATATCGTCTGTTGCAAACATGAATAAGAAAAAAAGAGGGGGAGGAAAAGGAAAAAAGAAAGGAAACGAAGAAAAAGAGAGATGAGGGAGAAAAGGGGCAGAGAGTACGGACTAGGAGGTAAAGAAATATAGATAGATAGGTAGAGGTATAGGAATAGAGGAAAGGAATGTGTATGTGTGTGTGTGTGTGGGGGGGTGGAAAGATGTCTGTCACATGGACAAGAAACACCAAAGTAGAGATAGAAGAGAGTGTTTGTGTGTGAGTGAGAGTGGTGAAAAGGTAGTGGTAGAAGTGCGCGAACGTAAAATAGAGACAAAAAGAGGGAAAGAAATAGAGTAACAGAGAGAGAGAGACAGACAGACTGACAGGCAGAGACAGAGAGAGAGACAGATTGACAGACGGACAGACAGACAGACAGGGAGAGAGAGAGAGAGAGAGAGAGAGAGAGAGAGAGAGAGACAGACAGACAGACAGACAGACAGACAGACAGACAGACAGACAGACAGACAGACAGACAGAGACAGAGAGATGCAGATTAACAGGACACAGAGAAAGAGAGAGAGAGAGAGAGAGAGAGAGAGAGAGAGAGAGAGAGAGAGAGAGAGAGAGAGAGAGAGAGAGAGAGAGAGGGTGGGTGGGGAGGAAAAAGAGTGGGAAAAGAAACGCAAGCAGCGTGAGATCAAGAAGGAGGGATTGGTTGAAAAAAGAATAAAAAGAGAAAGGGATAAAGATGAAATTATAGGAAGAAAGGAAGCCAGAGATAACAGAATTCTAATTACGGTATTTCGCGAGAGACACAAATGACAGTGAGTGAAGAAGGAGGGCCTGTAGATGAAGGGAAATAACAACAATCAATTCAAAATGATTTAAAGGAAATAGAGAGCAGGGTAAAGAGAGAGAGAGAGAGAGAGAGAGAGAGAGAGAGAGAGAGAGAGAGAGAGAGAGAGAGAGAGAGAGAGAGAGAGAGAGAGAAACTCTGTAAAATATAAGTAGGTGAAAAACTGATTGTGTTGGTCTGCGAAAATTTAAATTACAACAATTATAAGCTTGGTAATATTAACTTGAACCACACTCTATGATGTTGAAGCAAACACTGCATCAAACATGGCTGAGGACTTACTACACAGATCTGCGGTGATGCTCAACGCGATCAACTAGCACCATGATTTATAAGATGACCTCGGTGTTCACAGATGGCCAAGGGCAGTTAACTGGTCAATTTTAGCTCTAACAAGTACATTGTAGTGAAATAGATTTCGATGGTTAGAAATTTTTTTATTTGCACTTGGCCTGGCAATATGAAGTCTACACATTCAAATTAATCTTATAACGGATGTAAGTTTTTAATAAATGGGAATATTAATTTAAATAGGAATAGTGCTTTGAAAATTGCATTTATCAATAAACTTTCTTTAAAGCTGCGCGAAAAACTGCAACTAAAGGACTTTTGAAATCATAACCAGACAAAAATATATCACGTGAAATGAAGTGAGATGCAAATCCCTTGCTTGAAAGCAATCAACTTACTACAGAATACTAGAACTCGTGTACTATAGTATAAAATAATAGTAGACAAAGGTAGATAGTGCAAATTATTAATGTCGCCTGAAAAAAAAAATATCCGTTTCCAATTGGTGCATTTCTCTTGCATAAATAGATAACTTTCCTTATGACTGATCTGCGCACAGTGACGGAAAACAAGTTATATTAATGGCAATCAATGTACATCCCGTTAGTTAAGATGTATCTTTATAGTGTTACGTTTCAGATTAATATACCCGTAATAATCATTTAAAAGTCGAAGATGCTAATAATTTCTGAAACAAAATTCTCTGAAGTTAAAAATTTTCAAAGAATTAAACGTAGCTCAATGAATAAAGGTACTGGGTGGAACTTCCTGTAATCTTCTAAATGGACGATAGCCCTAATAAATTTCAGCGAGAGTTATCTTCCTTGAAAGCCTGACAATCACAGTCTGGGCCTAAGCTTACTTGTTTGTTTTTGCATGCAAAGACTAGGCTATAATTGATTAAAGACGGCTAACATTAAGTTTGATATCTTGACTTTGAGGAATTAATATATCAAGATTAAATCTAGATATCATAAAGGCCTGAACGGATAAAGAAAATTTAAAAAGAAAAGGTAAAAAATTAAAAGAAAAAAAACGGTGTGCCATTTGTCTCAGTTCACATGTCATTTTCGTGAGAAGCACAAAAAGAAGAGACAAAAAACAGCGCCTATGGCTCTCCGCGATAACAGTTCTATTGAGGTTTAATCGACTACAGGCCGAGATTTCTTCACTGACGTCGGTTAACTCTCTCTCTCTCTCTCTCTCTCTCTCTCTCTCTCTCTCTCTCTCTCTCTCTCTCTCTCTTCTTCTTCTTCTTCTTCTTCTTCTTCTTCTCCCCCCCCCCCCCCCTCTCTCTCTCTCTCTCAATCTCCCTCTCTTTTCCTTTCTCTCCACATCTCCTCCCCTCTCTTTCTCTCACTAACTTTCCCTCCCAGTTTAGTCTCTCCTCCTCTGTCTTTCTCTCACTATCTCTCCCTCCCTCTTTCTCATTCTATCTCTCTCCTCTTTCTTCTCTCCGTCCCCCCCCCCCCCACCTCTCTCTCTCTCTCTTGATCCTCTTTCTTCTCTTTCCCTCTCTTTATCAAGTAGTAAAACATTGTGAATTACCTTGACCTAGCTCAACCATGCGAAGTTACTCTTGTGTTTTTCGTCTTAGTCTTGATTTTAACAGCTTTTTTTCGCATTCATTAATTATTGTTGTGAATGAAATCTTTTAAAAAGTAGTAAGTGATCTAATTATAAATCATTTCATCCCAATTTAAACGGATTACGATGATGGCTATTGCATTAGAATAAGGAAGAGGTACAAATTTAGTAGATTTAGATCTATCTGTATTGGAATGGCCAAGTCTGCCATTTCCCGCGATACCAAACCTTCACTGGGACATAGGGTGTTTAGATGTAGATCTAGATTCTAATTGTAGCTATTTTCTATCAAGTGAGAATTTGGAATTATTATCAGAGATACCCATCAATTGTAGGTATATTTTGAACTTAGGTTACATTACACCGTGTGGAAAACAATTTAAATGCTAGATCTAGATCTAGATTGTAGACTAGGGTATTTTTTTTTTTGACATTTTGGAAATCTAGAATCAAGATTTAGATCTAGATCTAAGCAGAATCTAGATTAGATCTAGATCAAGATCTTAAAACCCAAGTAGAGACTTTAAAAAGTATATTTCACTGATCAATCTGATTTTATGTGTTGACAACAAATTTGAAACTATTTTCTACCATGAATTCATCTAGAATCTAGTTTTGAAGGTAGGCCTATATTAGGTTGCATTAGAGTTTTAATTTTTTTTTGTTTTAGATACATGAGTAGATCTCTTTGAAGTGTAAGTAACCTAGATATATGTAGGCTAGAGATCTAGATCTAGATCTCTAGTTGAAATCCTTCCACTTTGTGAGAAATTAGATGCGATATTATTAATATTTACTAGATCTAGACTCTAGTACAGATTATTTGATAGCTATTCTGTCCTCTAGATCTGAAAATTTTAAAAATTTACTTTTTATAACAAAATATTAACATTTACAATATTAATATTATTATTAATATTATAATAGCATTGCAAACAATAACAGTTTAGTTAACTGATAAATGAATATAGATAAAAAGCAACAAATTTTTTTAAGGTTCTGGCAGTTGAAGGTGTAGGGCTATAAAAATATAAATTTTACATTTAAGAAAATCATAACTCTGTGTGCACAAAAAACCATAGTTTTGAACATTTGATTGTATTGTTGGACTGTCACAGGAAGTTCTTCCCTCTAAAATCATATAAATTACCGATTACTGAAAAACCTACAATTGGATATATAGTCTAATTTAATGAATATAGTAGAGCGTGGCTCTTTCAAGTGTTTTATAAAGTTTAGGATCACTCCTGAATGTTGCTGAAAGCAGGACTAACTGGGGCTAATACGCAGAAAAATCAAAATCACACTGTGACACTACGTCTCAAAGTACATGAATAATGGCTAATATGCAGTTCTAGATATTTTTAAAATTTGAAAATAGAAGTCATTTAATCAAAATTAAGATTTAAATGTTGTAAATTAAATATTTAATTACATTATGATCTCATGAATCTTTTGGAATCCAACAACATAACATATTACAATTTCCTTTTTTCAGTTTCAATTTCAATTTGCGATCAGAATAAATCAATGACAAGAGTTCTAAACTGTTTAAGAGTCACAACAGATGAACAATTCTCGATCAGCATTCGTGATAAAACTTTTCCCAATTAGAAAATAAAAATTCCAGGATCATTGCATTTTTCTGTCTTGTACTGTAGGTAATACAATTTATTATTTTCAAAACTTGTCATAATGCTGTTCAAACAAAGAATATTTTCAGAGATGCCACTTTTCCAATTTTAAAAGTTCCGGCATATGCGTGTAAGTATGTGTGTGTGGAGTGGGGGGCTGAAAAAACTCCAGGCAAAATTTTCAGACTTGAGTGGCATCTCTGTATTTTGTGTAGGTCATACAGTTAAAAAGTTTCCACTTTCACTGATTTCCAATTATGTTAAAACTGATGCAGCAATATTTTTTTTCCTACATACACATTGTTTGGGGCATTGTTATTTTTTTTTTCATGGTGAATTCAGTTTTAGGTTTAACCATTAACGATCTTCAGTGCCCACCATCCCCCATTAATGCCCAGTTCTCTATATAGTATCACTAAAGTAAAGTACTATTGGATTGAAATATTAGGGACCTGTTATAATTCCTGAATAGGGTTATTTAAAAAACTAAGCCTAAATAGAATACTCTTTCTTTTAGTTTTTATTGAAACGAAATTCATCCACTCATGGCTGAGCTATGATTTTCTGAAAAAGGCTTTCAATTTTTTGCAAAGTTTGACAGCTAGGGGACAAAATGCAAATGAAGAAGGTACCCCAGTTGATGAATTTGACTATGATTCTGATGAAAGTGATGTAGGTCTAGATCATAGTGATCTACATGACTGATGAGGATAGTGGGGACATAGATACATCAAATGAGGTTGATCCTGATCAATCTAATGTTGATGATGGCTTAGATCTAGATGAAAGGGATTCTTTTTCTTGGGGTGAAGACCTAAAACCTGTTGAAATCAACTTATTTACCAAACATGTAGGTCCTAAAACTGAAGATTTAGAACTTATCCATGAAAGTCGGCCTCTTGAATTCTTATACATATTCTTTTCTAGAGATCTAGTTGAAACCAGAACAACCATACAAATATGTATGCCACACAGTGATGTGCAACAAAATTCAAGCCAGTCACAACTCTCAAAATAGATCTATTTTTGTATGTAAGCACTTTCTTAGGGGCGGATATGCTTAGGGTTCTTAGTGCGGATGGTTAAGTTTTCTCTCTTTCGATTGTCTCATAGAATGAAGCCAGGATGCAGTGTCTAAAGATTTATTTGCTCATTTAAGTTAGATGCTCCAGATCTACAGTCCAATGTGATAATACAAGCTTAAAATATATTCAAGAAACTCAGGAAGACTGAGTAAGGATCAGAAAGGCTCAGGAGGGCTCCCCCAGCGTTGTCTGTCTCTGTACATTGGTCCAACTGACGGTCGTTCATTAGATGGACGAATGTCAAGTTAGTTTGAGGGATACCCTTTTTATGTAATTTACGGAGGGTCTGCTATGCGTTTGACTCTACTTTAAAATTAATATATGATGCTTAACTTAATTGTGGGTGTCATTGCTGACTCATATGGAAGGATGGGGTCTTGGGACAGGTTTTGGCATTGCCTTCGGGTGTTTATGATCTTCCTACTGACGTATCTATTGCGTTGCTAAGCTGATTAATTGGGCTTTGATGTCACGGATTTCCCAAGCGTCTCTGTTCCATCTCTTGCACATGCTGACTCATAACTGCTGGGGATCATTGAGTAAAACGTTTTGCCTTTACCTCAAGACTTAATAACGAGAGTGGGTGGACTTAAAGAAGTAATAAAGGGAATTAAAGAAGAAATAAAGCGATTATTAAGACTATTAAGTAATTTGTAATACTATTACCATTGTTTTATCAATAAACCAAAGGTACCTATCCCACATATATATGAACTTCTTGTTTGGCATCCACAAATTGCCATGCTACAATCACTACTAGTCAACAGCCTCTCTTTTAGCGTATCCCAGGTGGCTGAAGCAATGTCTAGGAGATACATATTTTATACTTCCATCTAGGGAAGTACCTCCACATCAATGACAACACGAATGCACTTGCGGCTGGTCAAGATGGATATAATCCGTTATTCAAAATACAACCTGTCAACAACACTGTAAAGAATGCTTGCAACACCCTCTTTAGACTTGGAGCTGCTTTTTCTTTCAATGAAGTCATGATACCCTTTAAAGGAAGTCTCTGGTTCCGCAGCACACAAAGGTGAAGCCCCATCCATGGGGTGTCAAAATGTGGTGACTGCAACATCATTCCAACTCAACTTTGAAAGGACAAACAAATCATCCTCATGGTCTCAATTATCATGTCATTTGGAAGCTAGGACAGCCTTACCTAGGAAAGAATCACCATTTTTACTTTGAAAATTTTTTTCCTCTCCCACATTAATGATAGATCTTTTGACACATGGCACCTATGAATGCAGAACTGTACTTTCAAAACGTAAACATTTTCCCAAAGATCTGGAAGACCAGTTGCAAGTCAATGAGTGTAAGATGAGGTCAGTAGGCAACCTTGTGGATACACAATGGAGGCACAAAAGAGTCATGCACATGCTCTCAACAGATGCATCCCCAATGATGCATACAGTTTCTTTTCACAGCAAAGGTGGCCCCATAGACAAACAAATTTATCAATGTGTTGAGGTCTACATCAAAAACATTGGAGATGTAGACAGACAAGACCAAGTTAAGGCCTACTTTAGCACTGGTCAAAAAAAGTAAGAAGTGGTGTTTTTGGTTTCTTGTTCAAACCTCATGATTAAGAACATGTCACGCCCACCCTACACCTCAGAACCCATGACCCATTTCCAATTTCATGTGGAAATTGCCAGATCTTTGTTATCAGGCAAACTATTAGAGAAAGTCCCACTCCAGAAGTTCAAACCATTGGAGGAATAGCAATCCCAAAAACCTCACGGGAACATCCGAGGGTTCATCTACCAGGTGGAAAGAAGGAGTCCTACGCCAAAGATGTTCTAATAGCAACAAGCAGGCACCCAGAGACTGTATTTAGATGTATTTTGTGTAACACTCACTTTTATGGTAAGCTCTGCTTTGTTCAGTTTCATTCCCAACTAAATCAACATTGAATGAAGTACAAAAAGAGGAAGAATTGATAAAAAAAAGCAACCTGAATTTTTTTTTTTTATAGATGGACAGTATTAAAAAAAAATAACATATTATCATTTCTCAAAGCATTCATTTTTCTAGTGAAGGAAATTGGTTGGTTTCAATATCATTAAATGATATTTATCCTTATTTATCTCTCAGGTTTTGCCCAGCTTGAGAAATTGATGATAAACCTCTTTGATAACCATGGATGAGGATAAGAAGAGAGCGGTGTTTGAGCAATTGAAAATAGAATTGCGCTCCATACTGCTCAGCTCAAAAGATGGTGTTCCAGAGCATCTTATTCTTAGTAAGCCATAAATTTATAACTATTTATGCTTAATCCAGAATTCAAGTGCCCAACTGAATGTTTTCAGCAAAAATAAGAAGACGTCTTTCATATTACCAAAACTAGTTAGTTTGAAAATTACCTGTATGCAAAAATATAAATTATTATAATGAGATGCTTCTCTCTTGGTTACTCAAATAGGATACATTGTGTGAGATTATTGCATGAAGACTAGAGATGCAAAGTTATGAGGTGATCTTTTTTTTTCACCATGGTAATTGTTATCATATAAAACGTTGTCAGTAAGCCAGATTTCTCTGGGACTAGATCTTTCAAGGTTTTAAATGTCTTATGTTTCAGATGCCTGAAATTAATTTGTAGCCTATTTTTACAATCACCAAGTTTCCTGAGGTTCCTCATTTGCTAGGCAAAGACAATTAACCTCATGTATTTAAAAAAAGTATTTAATTGCTTAAGCTTCTATTTATTCAAGTTTTGGTGTATTGAAACAACATGAAATCATTTTCAGACCCGATTAAAGTAATAAAACAGAAGGAAAGCTTATTTGTTACAGTTTTAAAGCATTTTCATTCAATATGTAGATACAGCAGTTGTAATGCTAAAGGCTTGGTAATAAAACACAAAATCCAAGCAAAGCTCGTATAACTTTTCATTTCTTTTGAACTTGTAATGAAAAGTTCTGTGACATTTTATTTGTATTATTGTTTGTTTAGACTATGAATGAAATTATTGTTCAACTTTTTGTAGATGAAAGCACAGAATCAAAAGGTGTCGAAAAGGGAACAATTTTAATTATTTCGACTTAAAACATTTTGATACGCCAATCGCAAAGAAAACAAAGCAATCATAATTTAAAAAAATCAATAAACTTAAGTGCTTTGGAAAAAAAGACATAAAGATAATTTATGACAAAAAATGTAACCTTTGCTTTCCTCAGGTGATTATGAAATGCTTTCATGTCAGCGCCTCCCTTACAAAAACCTTGGCTACAAAAGTGTTGCTTCATTGCTTGGAGACATGCCAGATGTAGCTAAAGAGATAAGGTAATTTTGGCTTTCAGACAAGGGCACAAACTTTTTACAAAATAAAATCATTGAAGAAAATATGAGGCAAGCTCAGAGTGAGCCTAAATCTAGAAAATCATTAAAAAAGAATTTTTATTTCTGCTTTCTACTTGACACTTAACGTAATATGTTTGTATTTAGTATTAATAGAAGAGCTGCTCAAGGGTGAGACTACTATAAACTTTTTTACTTTAGTATTTCCCTTCATAAATGTATGCTTCCATCCTTAAATAAATAATTTGACCTTCATACAAGCTGTAAATCTTATTAGCTGGCTTTGAGTAGCAAGGCTTTGATGAAATCCCTGATATGCATTCACAGGTGACATACTGACCCACAGCATTAATTTTTTTTTTGTTGGAAATAGTCATTAATTTTGTAAGCCCATGCATTAACTTGTGTGTATTGTTCCTCAGAGCAAATTTTGATACAAAAGCCTATAATTTTTTAATGGAGCATATAAGTCTATTGAAGTGTGTACAATTTCAGTGTTCATATTTCAATTGATTGAAAGTCTTGATCTTATGACAAATTTTCTCAAGAATTTGGCTTGAAAGCACTCAAGATGGTGGCCATCACTACAGCAAAAGTGATGAATATTTACTTAGATTTAATTAATTTCTTAATCCTCAACCATACTGAATTGACTTCTAAAAATATCTTATTTGCCATGGATGAAGACCTTCTCTCTTCATTTGCCTTTGTTTTCTGTTTCTTTTACAATTTTTTAGATCTGTCTATCTCAATACTTGCTTGCATTTCAGATGTCTCCCTTGATATTGTAATGCGCATGAATCTATATTATAAAAGACAACTTCGATTTCTTTCTCCGCTTTCTCCTCCAAAACCACTCAATGTACAGAGAAAAAGTTTACTGAATTTTGATCTGCCAAGATCAGTGTCACACGTACAAAAAAATTGAAGAAAAGTTATGTATTTAGGCTAAATTATGCATATGAAAACTCATTATACATTTATTGTAATTAATTTCATAATTTTTATTGCCAAGTTTATAATGATAATGAAATAACATTTAAAAGAATAATCTCAGTGTTTTCTATTTTTCAAATCTAATGACTATTTTAAAACACATTATTGTTATTTTTAAATATAAATATATTGAAAAAACATCTTATTTTACCTAAATGGGAGTGAAAATTGAAAATGTTAAAAGTTAAAAGAAATTTGACCTCATCTATCATAAATACAAAGGCATAGGTTTTGTACTTCTATACTGTTTCATACCTAACTAAAATATCGACCAGATCCACTTACTCTCAACAAGAAATGGAAGAAACATTAAAGTTAAGATATTTTATTAACTTGCCACTCTTAATTTGTCTTGCATGAGTTATATAGATTGTAATAGGTTCTAGAATAATCATAAGCTTCAGCAATCCAAAGTAACCCAATAAATTTTTAAGAATCCAGGGCATTAAAAATTTTTTTTCTCTCTAATATTGTCTGAGCAGTTGAACGATTTTACTTTGTATTGAAGAGCACTTTTTCACCACATCAGGTAGAGTACTATATGGCCCCTGTAATGTGTCATCAGCACCACACTATTGTCTAGATGGAGAGATAAATATAAAAGAGGGCTGCTTAAAAGATTGCACCCAAATTTAATTTACTTTTTTGCTTGATATCTCTCCTTCATTTAAAGAATGTCTTCAGAACAATGTTAGAAGAATCCCAATGTTTAAGGTTCTACATATTTAAAAACTGCTCTGTGAGTGGTTCTGGAAAAAATATATATATTATCTGTTATTGTTCATATGTTATTTTGTTTTGTACTTTAAATGTAGTTGTATGGTTTTGAAGGAGATATTATATCTTTTATTGGCTTTTCTTTATTGAAGAAGTCTTCCCCCACCTGTTCATTATTGTAAAGTTTGTTTCTCTTTAATGCAGTTGTATAGCTGTAGAGGATATAAGTCTGATATTTTTGTGAAGTTAGCATTTTTTCAATGTAGTTGTCTTCCCCACCTGTTCATTTGAACAAGGAATCATGCATGTTCAATATTAATGTTTCTCTTTCTTGTTTCTCTCTCTCTCTCTCTCTCTCTCTCTCTCTCTCTCTCTCTCTCTCTCTCTCTCTCTCTCTCTCTCTCTCTCTCTTTCTCTCTTTCTCTCTCTGTCTATCTATCTGCCTGTCTCTCACTCTCTCTCTCTCTCTCACACACACACACACACATTCATAATACATTCTCCCAAGCAGTTTTGATTTTTGAGGCACACTTTTTTTCTCTTGATTTTCATGCATCTGAGCTTTTCAAAATTATACATGGCCATTGGTTGAAGACATAACATCTTCTTTTGGTATCTGCAGGCTAGCCTCAGGAGATGTTATCTACAAAGCTGTGAGCAATGAGTCCACTGCTCACATCCAGAGGTTGGTCGGAAATCAGAAGAGTGCCAAAAAGAAACTTGGCCGTGGTAGAGGCAGCTTTCGTGGACATGGAGGCATGCCTAGAGGAGGAAGAGTAAGTACTGAGATTTTAAACAGGCTGAAAAAAAATGACATCATTGGGGGACTAAATCTTCAACAGGTAAAGGGAAAATGTCTCAGAGTGGTCAGGACAGATTTGCTAGCTGAATTTTGTTTATGTTAAACTTCTAAAATGTTTGGCATACAAACTTTTTGAAATTTGAGTTAATAATATGGAACTGAAATTGAGCTGAACAGTTCTAAAATGAAAATATTTGAGAGGGCTAAATAGTAGTGGCTCGTGAGAAAAGTGAACTGTAATACCGATTTTCTTACTTCCCGCATGAATGAGTTTAAGCAAATTCAGTACCAAGCTATGTGTTGTCCACGTAGCATCTCTTTTGACGTAGCATCAATTGCACCAGTTAAAAATGGCTCATATAGTTTTGTCAAAAACATGATCTATTGTTGATTATGAAACAAAGGTTGTATCTTAACTTGCACTCTTGGTTGTGTAGGGCCACAAGTGGTACATATGTAAGGGAGTGGAGATGTTTATTATTAATGTGAGAGACAATGACTGATGGCTGTCTTAAGATAGGACCAATCCAACCTCACTGCTACATAGCACAGCTCTTGCTTGCAAGCTCTCTGTGTTGTCTTTTGATTGAGCTAAATGCTCACACCATCCTCCCCTTTTAACAAAAAGAGATAGAGTATTGCTCATGTAAAGTTAGAAAATTTATACTGAGAAATGGAACATCTAGCATTTTCCCAAACCAATTCTCTTCAATGTGATTGAAATAGCATAGCAAATACTAGCCTTTGGTCCGATAAAAATATTCTCAATCTATACTTGGGTTAAAGAGGGATCTGCATCTAGATCTTGATAATATTTTTCTAGATCCAGAGTTGCATCTTATTAATATTGTGGGCCTTATAGCCCTTGTAGCAGTTAAACATCGTCACTAAACAGTATGTTATTCTTTTTTCTTTTCCTGCTTTTTGTGGGAGACAGAGAAGTGACAGTATACTTTCAGAAGCTCTTATTCAATCTTTTTTAATCTTCTTAGTTTTAGAAATGATTTAGACTCATGAAACACTGAAAGGCTCTATGAAAATACCAATCTCAAAGCAACCAGTATGTGCCATGGGATTGCTCTTTATACTGTTACCAGGCTAAGGCACAATTAAATATTGTGTTTCATAGTTTTTAAGCATAATGGGTAAATGAGTAGAATATATTTGTTTTTGATTATTTACTGTTGTCTTACATTCAGTATTTTTTTCTCAAGGGAAGTTTTAGGGGCTCACTCACATCCCGATTCTATGGCAGTGAAAGAGGCAGGGGTGGCAGTTTTTCCACAAGAGGTGCTAGAGCCAAGGGTGGTGGCTTCAAAGCTGTTCAAAGTTTTTCTTCCAGCAAAGAAAATGTAAACCCACGCAGCTTAGGGGGATCAAGAGGTGGAATTAGAAGCAGTGACTTCAGCTTTGCAGGTGATGTGCGTGGCAACTTCAATAATAATTCCAAAGGATACAGAAACAACAGTAACTCTAATCTTACTGGTGACGTGAGGAACAAAGATGGGAAGATGCCCACCACCAAACACAGTGGGATGCCGAGCCAGGATATGTGGCAAGCCTCTGAGAATGAATGTGATTCAGGACCTGTCCACTCGTTGGACAATCAAAGTAGTCCAGAAAGCAGGCAGCTTTCCTCTCCTATGATAAACCTCAAGATAGGTTTTAACAGGGAAGGACAGAGGAAAATTGTCGCAGGCAGCCCCATCAAGACCCCTCAAAAACATTTTGAATCGAGTGAAATTGATGCTGTTACTCCTGGAGGTCAAATTGACCTACGTGGGTGGCTTAAAGAGCAAAAACAAGCAAAAGGAAATACATTTGCGAGCAGTGCTCACCCTGCATCCATGCCAGGGCGCAAAAAAGTGGTAAGACATTTTGTGAAAATTAGAAAAAATTGCTTTTTTGTAGCAGAATAAAAAAATCTATCCTTGTCGTTTAGAGCTCTTTGGAAGATAAGTATGGGACAGAAAGCTAAGGCAAGTGTGAAAGGTAACAGCAAAGTTGTTGCTTTTTTATTGTAGGTTGTAGCACATGACAAAGTTCAGATAATAATTTAAAATTTAGGAAGGTTAATCGACATTTACATTTATCTCTAAATTGGTTCATCAATTTGTTGGTTTTTGTTTTTTTTTAGTTTTGATGAGAGTCTCAGACAACTTAAACATTTTCATCACATATCACAATCTTGCATTTGAAGGACTTGCTCTTTTTATTTGTGAATTTGAATAGTTTTGCTATATCTTAATGTTGAGGAGGCATAGTTTCAAAATTTTTTAGCCATCGAGGAGGAATATACATATACATGTATACAATATTTTAACTTCTCCTGTTTTATTGGCTTTATAAGTTTGTTTAAATAATTTTTTCAACATTGCAAATACATTGTACTTCACTTCATTTTTTGTTCCAAGGATGATAAGGTAAACACATGTTAAATAAAAATGTACTAAGACATACTTATTTTATTTTTATTATTATTATTATTTTTGGCAAATTTGTCTGAATGATATTTCGTTTTTTATCTGTAAATAAAACAAATTTTATCCTTGGTCTACTCAACAAATCGAAAAAAAAAAAATGACTGAGAGATAACAAATAATGTGATAAATGTTGAGTAACATCTTTGATACAACTTTTTTAGTTTTTTAAATGGGAAGTCAGTTAAGAGAAGAAAAAAGTTTGTGTAATGTGTAAAAAGAAATGGTCATGTGAATTAAATCAATATATTAATTAGGATCAACATAAAGTAAAAAAACTTGCAGATGTTATTTACTCTGAACCACTGAAAAGAAAGAAAGAAAGAAAGGTCAAATCATTACTATTGTTGTTGCCTAAAATACTAATCAGACTTTAATTGATAACATACAAGTCAGCATGCTCTTAAGTAGTAAGCAATGAAGAGTGCATTAAGATCATTTCATTTGCAACCATGCCTTTCACAAGCAGAGCTAATGATCATCCCTGGCTTGACAAATATAAGCAGGCTCTGCTTTTCCACCTGTGGAATCTGTTACTTTTGCACTGCCACATTCACTCCAATTTACATATGCTGTGTTCATGTATAGATACGATTATTTACTTGCTGTATTCAGTGAATGTTTATCAACAAAACTAATATTTAATGCAAAGAAAAGTAACAGGGGTTGAGACCAATGAACATATTTTGCTGTGTCTATTTTATTTTGATATTATTTATGAGATTAGGTTTTTTTGGACACCGATAGATTCACTTAAAAATCTAGAATATGATGTAATTTAAAAATGATGATTCCATGAATGTCAGAGAATATAAAAAATTTGAAACAAAGAAATGAGCGGAGCCTAATGAAGACGAAGGTAGTGTTTATGTTAGAAAAATTGTCTTTGACTATGTGGTTGATAATTTTTTGAGAAATGTGTTGTAGATACATAGACACTATTTTGAATTTAAACTAGGATATGCTTTAAATGATAATTCCGTTAATCTTGTCAAAGGAATACAGAAAATTTGGAACTAACCAGTAAACCCTCCTTACCCCCCCCCCCCCCCCCCAGCCAAGAAAATGTTCTTGCAGCTTCTGTGGTCACTAATAAATCTTGTAGTTATAATTTCCTTTTTCATGTTCAACAGAACCAATTTTACACATTCTTATTGACTTTTAATTTCAGAGAAAACAAAATATAAGTGAGAGTTTTGGCTTCTTATATCTTTTGCTTCTAGTACAATTTAAACTTTTGATTGCAGGCTAGAGGATTTTTTGAAAGATGTTTGTGGTCAGTCGTTAAGTTCAACAAAAAGAAGAAGGTAGTTGACAGTTTGTTTGCTGAAACTGTTTGCTTTTATGAAGATTTTCTTCCTCAGTATTGGTTACCTATTATTAAGTTCTTGTTATTTTTTTATTTGAAGAAAGTTTGAGTCGGAGATAAGTTTTATCGCTCTGAAATGGGAAAACATTTCTTACTGCCATATAAAATCATTTCATATCACCTCTATTTGATTACCAGGCAAAGTGTGGGTGAAAAGATGAGCCTTAACTCATCAATATGTAGTGATATGTATTGAACAAGGAAATCCTCATTTATCTCAAAGCATATGAGGGGACTCGGCTAATTCTCAACCTTCCAAACCTATTTTAGATATTTTTAAAACTCTAATTAAAAGGCTATGAATTCCTGCAAAAGCGCCCAAACTAATCTTTCAATAGCTAGAAAGAACCACATAATTTTCAAAAGATTCATAATACTGCTAAAGACTAAGGAACAAGGCTGTTACTGCATTTCTCTTAAGCTCAGATAGACTTTTTGGGTGGATTTTAATATTTTTTGTTTCAATTTTCAGTTTCTACTTTTCAAATTTTGTTATTACACCAACTTTTAACCTAGACCAAAAATCATCTTGCATATTTTATCTTAAATTGATACTTTACTTGAATTTGTTAAGGGTTTTAAATGCAAAACGTGATTCTGAACATGAAAGGATAGCTAGAAAAATCCTTTGAATCTGTGACCACGATAAGCAAAATTTTAGTGTGGTCAATGTCCTTAATTTTTCAATTTTTTTTAATTGAAAGATACGATGATGATTATAATCTTTGTCCAACTGTCATGCAAACCTTTTGTTTATTTCCTTTTATTATGTTGTCCCTCTTCATGGGATCCTTTCTTATATTTTCTTAATTTGCTTGTGTCTCATTTTTGTTTTTGTTTTAGTTCTTTTTGTCTAGTATAGTTTGTGTTTGTGCTCAAGTGCAATACCATATAGATTGGCAAAATTTGTTACTTACCTATTTACATTATCCTTTCCAGGCTCAGCCTCCATCCACTCAAAATCAAGTTGACTTTCAGAGGAGTCTTCCTCCTAGGTTCATGAAACAACAGCAAAAATTGAAGAATGAGAATCAGAGTAGAGTAGGTGAGACATTCTCCTTGTTTTCATTGTAGTAAGGTAAATTCAAGATTTGAGTCATAAGAAATATTTATCTTCACTTTATTCTTGAAGTGGGTTCTGATCTGCACGCCTAGAGTATTGCAAGACACAGTGAGAACCATGGGTTGGTTTTAGAGTAGTTTAGATTTAGATCTTGCACGCCTTGGTATCAACCTAGAAGTGTATCGGATGCGCTCTCTTGATCACTTTTAAGATCCAGTGTTTTTGTAAAATTGTATAAATACTGATGGTTCACAAGATTTAACATTTCAAAGCAGCTGACAATATTGCCTCAAATTTGATTGATAAATTGCATAATGTTCCTGTAGCATTACGCATAATATCTCATCTATCCATCTTTCTGCTCAGCTTTCTAGCTCCTTATTTTTTTGTCTTTTTTTTTAACTTTTCCTTTAAAAAAAATAATTTATTACACAAGCAGTTTTTTCGTATAGATTTTGTGCTAGTAGCCCCTCATTTTGAGCCTGCATGCTAACAGCACAGTTCATTTATTGCCCAATAACTAGATACTGTTTTCATGTCATGGCTAGGCTCTAACTCTGTTAGGAGTTCCTTCATGTAAATGATAGTCACACGATTTTTTTTTATAATCCTCGCTTTACACTTTGCGTATCTTAACTCTTATGTATCTCAACTGAAGAAGGAAACTTTAAACTTTGCATTTTTTGGAAGGATACATTTTAACAATTTGGAGAAATTTGCTGAATGGTCATTGATGCGTTCTTGAGAATCTTTGTGGCAAGAGTTTTCTTTTTCTTAAAGAGCTGTATTTTATTAAAATTAAGCACTGTTTTGGGGGCAGAGGATATTGCAAAGATTAAGTCGGGATTATTCTATTTATCATTGAGTTTCTCTACGCTACAATCTGGGATTTTCATACAGTGGAACCCATATTTAACAAAACCTCGAATAGCGACAACCATTGCTATAACAACAGATCTGAAAATCCCCATTTTTTCCTTTATTTAAATCATTTAATTTATTTTTGCAATAACAAGTATAGATACCGCTTTCCCCCCTGTAATAACGAAGACTAGATCTGAGGGTAAGAAGGAAAGAAAGCACCAAATTTTTTCATAGGAAAAAGATCTTGAGCATTTTGTCTTGCCTGCATTGCTACGATGCAGGCTTTCATGCCTTTTCTCTACTTAGTTCCTTCGGTTAAGCATAGTCTAAGCTTAGTATCAGTATCACCAGAGCTCTGGTATCGCACAGCGTATGGTCTAGCGAGCTGTGCTGGTATGCAAGACATGCATCTCGCTCACTGTAAAGATTTTCAAAAATCAATTATCTCTCATTCATCACAATGAATTCTTCTTTATTTCCTTTTGCGGGAATAACTGCAACCTTTACTATAAAGATACTTTATGAAACGATCAAGAGATCTCGTTATTCCTGAGTTCCACTGTACATGCTTTTCCTGGGGCAAACTTTGAGAGTAAATTTATTTGCAACTAATTGTTTTGCTTCTAGACAAATTTGTTCCTGAAACATTTATATTGAAGCACCTGAAACTTTTTTAAAGGAATAAATTTAGTAGAGGTCAAGAATTTTTTATTTTCTTAAAGATGTTTTTTTTTTACACCATGGAAGCTAAAGGCTCTTATAAGCCTGAAAAAATCTCCATGTTATCTATGCTTTTCTCTCATCCAAGGTCTTTTGCAAATTTCAGATTTCTCATCTAACTTTTCAAGGGATGAAAACCCAATACTTCAAGAGCAAAAAGGTAATAATAGCTTTCCCTCACATTCTATTTATTGCTCTAGCACTTTTTCCTTTTTTTTTTTTTCTTATTTTCTGTAACCTTTTTTTGCCCTGTGCTGTATCAATCTATTGCTCCCTTGCCTTTTCCTTTTTTTTCTTTTTTCTTATTTTCTGTAACCCTTTTTTGCCCTGTCCTGTATTTTTTCTTCACAGAAGAGTCACAGCAAATGATTAATAAAAAAAATCATTAAGAACATGCTGGAGGAATATGGCTGGCATATTGTTTTTTGACTACCTTGTGACATAAAACGTACGCCGCACTTGTGATTTTTTGTGACAAGATGCATCGCCCAAGTACATTTTACATCCTCTAATTCGCAGGTTTCACCGTTCCCCATGACACTTAGACGTACAATGTATGTCTAGTTTTTGACTGTGTAAAAGAGGCACTGAATGCAAAGCAGTTTAAAATCCAAATTCAGCTGTGTGGAAAATGTATGAATCATACCACTCTTCAAATTTCAGAATAAGCCCCGACATGGCTATTGAAAATACCTCCGTCACGAAGGGATTAATCAAGCTTTTCAACTATTTTTGCAATGCCAAACTGCATGGTTATTACTTTGAATTAAATAAAAAATTGATAAACATCTTTATTATTAATAAATCAAATCTTTTATCCTATCAATGTTGTCACAAAAAACTACTGTTTTGGTCGATTCAATTACTCTTTGGACTCACTCTCTGTCACCAGCTTTGCACACTATTGTTTCTAAGAACTGGGTGCCTCCTGAAGATGGGCCAAGCTATCTAGAAGCATACTATAAGTATTTTGTTGATCGTGGAGAGCCAGCCCCTCAAATCAAGGTTGTATCAGGGCGAGTAAATAAAGAAAAAGGATTCTATGGCCAGCTACAGTATGAGGGTATATGCCATTTTCCTCTTGGTGAGTTATTTTTTTTCTTAAAGGATGAAGATAGGTAAAAAGGAAAAGGATATTTGTCCTTATTTTGATAGGTCTAATTCCCATTTCACATTGATGTTTCTTGAGATATGTTTAATTCTACATACTTTCTTTTTTTTTGAGAGAAAAAGTCCCAGGTTAGGGCTCTACATGGAACGCTTGAGAGGGCCTTTGCATGAGGCATACCAGATAACAAATAGGCTGAGCAGTAGATCTTTGAGCATTAGCATGGGGTTGACCTTCCTGTGATATCTTTTTGGTGATAGATTTGCATCACATCCAACTGTCTTATTCTAAATCTCCTATGGGCTCCGGTATTTGCCATGCTTTAATTAACTCACTTACTCGCTGCTTTACTCACAATCCTGAGGCTGCCCCTAATTTAGAAATACAGAGAAACCTTTCAAATCTTGTTCTTACAAGTAATTAGTTAAAGCAAGAGTGTAGCAAGAAACAAAAGAAATGCCTATAATCTTAAATTTAAATCTGTTTCCTGCGCTTTATTTCATCAGCATTTAAAAAAAAAAAAAAACAACTCGAAGCATCAGCAATATGAGAGTCAGCTTGGCATACTACAGTGTTTAACAAAAGAAGTGTGATATGATGATTGGCTTAGTGTATTTTACTAATTGGTTGCAGGGCAAGTTATTCCTCACTGACAATGTGGATGCAACCCAAGTTAATAGTTGAAGAGGCCACCAGTTGTAAAGAACTTAAGAAAACCGGTTATATTCGCGCCCTGTTAAATTGTAGAAGATAACATCAAATTAGAGACAGGTCTTTTCTTGGGAATTTATCTACAAAGGGTATACAGGGTATCACTGACACTTGAGTTGCAGCAGAGAGTGATTCTTTTGACCTTAAAACTTGTTTACAATTTGTGAATTATATTGGTAGGATCCTAAGGTATTAGAAAATGTAAAATTTGCTATTTCTACCAGCTGATTCACAGAAATAATATATAACATTTCATTCAAATCATTGATTTAAGTACAATGCTTCACATTCAACTCAGATTTTATTGTAAGGATCCTCATTCATACCCTTTCTTTCTAATTTAGCATTAAGCACAGCAAAGTTGTGTTGTTGTTTTTTTCTGTGAGGACAGTTGCATTAGTTTGATGACACAGAGTAATGGTGTTTTACATCCACCAAAAGTTACAGGAGTAGTTATTGAGACCAAATCTTTAGAAAAGAGTTAGAACTCTGTTTTATTTGAATTATGAAGGGCATTCATACAAAAATTGGCTCTGACTCAAATATTGAGTGCTATGTGCATAGATGTTATGGCGACAAATCATTTGTTCCTCCTTTTTTCTTGCAACTTTGATATACCTAATCTTTTGTTGTAAATTTATTCTATTAAGCAGATTTGTTTTTTTTTATGCTCTGTGTGAATTTTTTTCAAGCTGGATAATAATCGGCTGAATTAATATCTGCTTATTCGCAGGTTTGTGATGTGCTAAATTGTTACCATTAGTGCTTAGCTTGATTTAAGAATCATGAATGTAGACTTGAAATACATTTTTATTATAGCATGATATGTCCAAACAAAATATGAGCTTAAATATTACAAATAGAGGTAGGACTAGCCAGTAGCAGTTGCTGTTGTTGTTGTAGAAAAATTTACATCTGTATTGGTTGCAGTAATAGAAGTAGTAGCAACAGCAGCAGTAGTTAATGTAGTTGTAGTTGTAGTAGTAGTAGTAGTAGTAGTAGTAGTAGTAGTAGTAGTAGTAGTAGTAGTAGTAGTAGTAGTAGTAGTAGTAGTAGTAGTAGTAGTAGTAGTAGTAGTAAGTATAAGTAGTAAGTACTAAAGACTTATAAGAGCTGGAGTTTTAGGTAGTGCTCAGCAATGGTTTGGATAGGGCTTTAAGGGAACATGACCAAGAAATGCTTTCTATTGTGGCATTAGAACCATATTGATGCTTCAGCACCCATTGTCTTGCCACAAGTAAATTGAACGGCCTAATAGTCACTTCTTAGGGCTTTTTAAACAGACATTCAAAATCTGGGTTTAGATAAATAGCTAGGTCTTGAGCTATATGGAAAGAATTGATATCAGCTGCATTTTTTTTTTTAATTCAATTAAGGAGTAAGTTTGTCGATATCTCATATTATTTAAGATTAGTGTTTTGGCTTTTTTTTTAATTACAGTAATGAAAAAAAGGCAGTTTAAGTAATCTCCAAATGCATCAGATCAAAGCAGAAAGGCATCAATTCAGGCTGTAATTTAGGTACAAAAGACATAGTTTTTCCATTTTTGTGTATTGTGAAGCCTGAAGAATTGTTGACTTAAATAAATGTAAATAGAAAAGGAGCCATGCTAGCTGTACATTTTTATATATATTGACCTCGAAAAATGCTGGTAGAGTACCCGTTTTAAACTTGTCGTGGAAAAGAAGTTTGTTGTGAACAAAAGTTATATGGCGGCGACTTTAGAGACAACAAAAACGAAAAGACAGAAAAAGTCACGTATTTGCTCAGTCGGGGTATCAGTGTGTCTTAACCTGTGGTAAATACCTTCACCATGAACCTCTCTTTTTATGTACTGTAGCCTAGTGGTGTATTGGTGTAAGCTATGTTCGCTTTGTGTGGTAAGGTGATGGGTTCCAAACATCTATAAATCGATGGTTCTAATGCCACAATGGTAAGCATTTTTCTGTCGTTTTCAATTAAAGCCTTATCCAAACCACTGCCGAGCCCCACCTAAAATTCAGCTCTTATAATTCTTTTACTTATAAACTTAGTGGATTGCCCACTCTAAATCTAGTACCAGTAGTCTTACGAGAAGTAATAGTAGTAGTAGTAGTAGTAGTAGTAGTAGTAGTAGTAGTAGTAGTAGTAGTAGTAGTAGTAGTAGAAGTAGTAGTAGTAGTAGAAGTAGTAGTAGTAGTAGTAGTAGTAGTAGTAGTAGTAGTAGTAGTAGTAGTAGTAGTAGTAGCAGTAGCAGTAGCAGCAGCAGCAGCAGCAGCAGTAGTAGTAGTAGTAGCAGTAGTAGCAGCGGTAGCGGTAGTAGTAATAATAGTAGTAGCAGTAGCAGCGGCAGCGGTAGTAGTAATAATAGTAGTAGCAGCAGCAATAGTTATAGTTTCAGTATCAACTATTGATAATGGTAGTAGTTATGGCCGCAGTAGAACTGCGTTAGAGATAAGCAGTGACATCCACAGGTTTTAAAATCAATAAGAGAAATATCTCAGAGTAGATAGAGGCTCCACTCCTCGATTTCAGTGTAATTGGGTCAGACATCCGTTAAACAATGTCACGCCGTAAAGTTTATTGTCCGTTTCGTTTTACCGCACGCCGTGTGTGGTCACAGGAGCTTAGGAGACGTTAAACACCACCTTTCTCGAGGTGTCTTGTCACTCCTTTTTATACTCTGTTTATAAAAGGAGTGACAAGACATAACATTCATTTCCTCTTCTCTCACAAGACGCAAAATGATGGAGTCGGAACAAACTGTGCTAGATGATGAACAATATAAAATTAAATATAATTCAAAGTGGTGCAGTGTCATGATAAATTGTACTAATTCAAAGATTCGTTGTCCTGATTTGTCCTTCTTTTCGTTCCCTTTGGAGGCAGAAAGGTAAGTTGAGATTGATCTCGTTTGGTTTTAAGATCTGTTATACTTTAGTAACTATGGCATGGCATATCTTAAGATCAATTATTGGTGACTGAGATGTGATCTAGGCCTATCTATATCATCAATTGGTAAGATTAATAATAAAGAGGGGTGTTTATTAATCTCTTATAGTAAATGCAGATCTAGATAAATACTCGATGACTGTTATGTAACGATGACTAGGTTGGTTAAAAGGCGGAGATCTAGATGGATTTACAGCTACCTATAGACCAATTATGGCTGACTTTGATGGTGATATTGAACATTATGAATTTGACGAGGAGGAGGAAGTCGGGAAGCAGATGATAGTCAGAATCAAGCTGATTGTCACTGTTATTATTAATACTGTATAACTACTATCACTAGATGTTGCAGTAGTAGAAGTTGTATTAATAGCAGAAGAATGGTAATTGTTGTTATTTACTTTTATCATAATAAATTGTGCAATATAATCTGGCCGATTACATGTATTTATATTATTATTATTATCATCATCACTACATGTATAATTCTTTATAGAAAGTATCATTGATGTGAATGAATATAGACTTTAAAATATAAAGTTAACTGATAAATGGATGGTCATAAACCACATTGAATTGTGATGAAAAGAGATTGCGACACATTCAAGTTCCCTGTAGGCGGGCTAACAATGCCATCATCTGCTCTGCAACACTGCCTCCAAACTGCTGAAATCGCGTTTCGAGACGCAATCAACTCCCTGCGTGTTTCCACTGGAGTGAGGTTCAGACTGGTGAAGAAGATGGTCGAGGCTACGAAGAACAGTTCACTTGGCTGCAGAAGTGGGAAAAATTGCTCGGCAAAATTTCTTTCATTGAATCTCTACACCACAATCAGACTGCACCATTTTTTGAGATGTCAAAACCGAGAGGCTGATATTGGCAGCCACCAAAGAGGGAGGAAAAGAAAGGCTCTCACTTTTGCTCACGTATAAACAATAAAAGCTAACCAAGGCAATCTCAGGTTTTTTTTTTCCATACATCTTTCTTTTTAATTGCTTTAATAACCTCCTAGGTTATATCTGCCTGTTCATTCCACCGTATACCACGAGACTATCTTTTTTTTCTCTGCCTCCCTCTTTATTTTTCTCGGTCTTTACATTTATGTATCTACCACAATATGACTGTGATTAAATTTTTATATGTATCCTTCATCATCTCATTCCCTTCATTAATTCTTCTTACTGCTTTCATCTCTTGTCTTTGCCAATATAAAAGTTAACTGTATAATAAACTTCAAGTGCCAGTGCCAAGAAGTATAGAAACTATAAAGCGAAAAAAGAGCCTGTAAGAAACAGACTATAACTTATACGGCGTGACATACTTTTGAGGTGGCGCGAGACCGATTACAACCGTTTAACACTGAGCGAATGGGGCAATCCCAGCAAGTAGAGCCTTTGTGTGTCTTTACTCTGTGGAAATATCATTAACTACGAATTGCTTTAATATGGGAAAAAATCATTAGATTGATAAAAGATCTAGATTCTATGTCGTTTTTAATTAAGGTGGTGTTTTTTTTCTTCACCTCTAGTCAAGTTGTATTTTGGTTTGGGCAGGATAACTACATAATAATTATTAGTTACTCATATAAAAGACTATCGAAAGTTGAAAGTAACAAGCATGCTATCGAAACCGACCTTTTTTTTTCCCCACTTCCTCACATTGGATTTCCAAGAAAACGATGTAGGTTATATTTAGGCGAATGCTGTGTAGATCTACCCTTGGGATCTACATCGCACTAAACCTGTAAAGTTTGATTTTAAATAGGCTTAGTGGCCAAATCTTATCTTAAACGTGTGTTTTGTTTTACGATCGATATCGGGTTTCAATTTAGATCTAAATCTGTATTTCTCACTATAGGCGTCGATGATGTAGAATGTGAAACTGAAAGAATTCCAAAACTTGGAAATTCCGGTACATCTTTTTTTTCCCTTGTCCGAAGTTGTCGATGGACCTACTCTTCTGTTTCCGATTTTCCTATGCGAGAAGCAGAAACAAATCCCTGTGGGTCTGAATTTCTAAGAAACACAAGCTTTCTTGTACAGGCCATTGCTCTTCAGTAAAATCGATACTAAAAATCGGTTCTAGATCTAGATTAGGTCTATGTTAAATCTTATGCGACACTAGATCTAGAATCTAGACCTAGATCCATTTATGGGTGTTTGTCTATCAAAAGTGTCCATTCCCTTGTATTTACACCTTTCTCGAAAGTAGGTAATTTCTATGCAACTGGTTTTACAAGATGTAGACCTTTACTCCGACAATTAAACTGATTTTTTGAAAGACTTGTAGAGTAGACGCTGAGGATGCCTTGAGGGACTATTCTGAAGTCTTGCGGACATGAAATGAAACTATATTCTAGATCATTATGTACTGGAGAAGCATTCAAAGTAAGCTTTGGTATTTCACCACGCTTGGTTATGTAATTAAGCCAATTATATCAACAATTTAGGGAAAGGTTACTCCCCTGAACTAAAGTATTTTTTTTTGTTTTGACACGACTTTATATTTAAATCTGCTGTTTCTGTTCACACAGCTCAACCACTGGGACCCACTAATCGAATATCCACAAACATAATGTTTTGTTTTTTAATGGTGTCAGGGAGTAGGTTCTGGAATGTAAATAGCTTTAGATCTAGATTTTATTCCAGGTCTACCATTTTTTTTTTTTTCATTTTTTAGGTTTTATTATTATTATTATTATTATTATTGTTTTTGACACTCTTTTTTGCATCAGGTCATGTAAATTGAAAAAAATACCACCTTCCTGTTATTAAACTTATAAACTTTCTCTACTTTGATTAAAATTTAGTGGTATGTTTTGCATGTTTGCAAGGCTTGATTTTTATGAGAAAGGTATGTGATTATTATTTGATAATTACGGTCTATAAGGTAAGGATGTTTCCCACTTTTATGTTCATTCGGATTTAGACTTTGAAAACAAGAAATAATTACTTTTCAAATAGAAAGTCTCAAAATATGAATCATAAAATTCTATTTGGAGTTCAAAAAATGTTTATAAGGTCATTAAACACTTAGATTTGTTACGACTAAAGAAAAAATTATTGAAACTTATCAGATGTTTCAAAAATGTACACATCAACAGTATATCTATATATATTGAAATAAGTTTTTGCCATTTGGTTTAGTCTGTTAGAGCCTATTTAAAATTTGTAGTGGTTGTCAATCCAGTATATGAATATCATTTTCTATGCTCACTGTAGCCTCTTCAATGCCAATTTAGCAAGTCTAATTTTTTTGTACATGTATTATGGCATTCATTTTTTAAAACTATTAATAGTGAAACTAGGCTCTGTTGGTTTATAAATATATTTTATATCATTTTTTTTCTCCCATTGTTCACTCTTTATCAAATTCTTTTCCCCCTTCCTCTTCCCCACTTCCTTTTTACTCCCCTCCCCCCCAAATCTTTTTTTTTTTTTCTGTTGTCCCTTCCTTTTTTAACAGAAATTCTCAAAACAGAGGAACAGGCCAAGCAAAATGCAGCTCGCTGCTTCTGCATCACCAAGAACATCCCCTGTAAACTTTTTTATTCTTCAACTATTACAATAAGACCATTTCAAACTCTTTTCTTAATAATCATCCGTAACATGCAGATACCATATGCTTATATCTTAGTGGTCTATTTTAAAAAAAAATCTTACTACAATTTTAAAAAATCTATTTCTCTGTATTGAAGTCACACTGAGGCCTTAGTGTGCTTACTTGAATCTATTTTTTTAGTATTTCCCTTGCACAGTGCTACCCTGGCTAATATAGAAAATCCCAAGATCCCTCTGCAGTGAACTGACATTGATCACAGTCTAACAGTCACAGTTACCCCCTCTACTGCTTATCATCCCTCCTTATGATTTTTCCATGTTCTTCCTCTCCCAATTTTTAATATTTCCTTCCGACTTGCTCATTCCTTGAAATTACCATGCTCTCCTTTACATGGCTTACTTTTTCTTCACTTCTTTAATTTCTCTTGAGTTTTTTCTACATCTCTTCTTTCATAATCTTGTCTTACCTTTTCTCATAAATAGTGTTTGTTGTAAAGAAAGTCTGTAGCAGACAAGATTTTTCCTTTTGAAGTCCACCTTTTCTGCCTAGTTTATTAACTTAACAGATCCTTTTGGTTTAAGCCGGCTTGTGAGCACTCATTATATTTAGTTTTGCCGTGACTATAACCTGGGCTGTGCAATGCCATTAAATGTAAGTGTTGAGGCTCCCAGCTGGGTGGTAGGCGCCATTATTATTAGTGGTTCACTGGCAGGCCTATATTAAATGTCATTATCTTCTAATCTCCCCATCTCGATCTCATATAGTTGGCAGACTTTAAATCTTTTCTAAGAATATCATCCAATGAAAAGGTGACAATTTCCCCATCTTTGAACTTTTGGTAGGAAATCCAGAGCCCCTCAGGTGTGAAGAACAAGTTGCAATTTAGGCACATCTGTCAGAACCATGTTACAAGATGGGTACTTGAAGTTACTGACACATGGGAAACCTGCTTTCCTTCACATGTGGTTGTTACAAAGAGCAAATAAAAGAACTAGACAGCGTTGACTTTGCCACACGTCCCTTTCCTTCCACCTTACTTGTCCCCACCCCACGCACACCCTCCACCCTCAATACAGAGTCCTGACAAAGACTTGGCATGATTACTGCCCCAGACTTCCTCAAATCATGTGGATTGCAGCTAGTAGTGGTGTTTGATATAACATAATGTGATTGGCCAATTTTTGTAATAGCATTAGACCAAATCAATCTTGTTACAAGTCAATTGCAGCCTCTTGTTGCTGTAAAGCCGAAATAAGAAAAGGAGTTTCTGAGATTTAAAGAAAGGCATGAGTTGAGAGTGTGTTGTATGTATAGGGTATCAATCCTCTACCTTTGTTGTTGGTGATTTTAGTATGCTGTCAGCTATCACTATGCGTCCAGTAGCAGGAAAGCATAATCTGACATTCACATTGTTGAAGAAGTTTTTTACTTGAGGTCTCCTTAGTTGTTTGAGACAATGATTATGGAGGTGCCTGACAAGACTCGAGGGTGGACCTTGCCGTTTGGTCTGGTTGCTTTCTTTCTCCTCTACTGCTCACTATATCATCCCTCCTCATTTTCTGTGCTTAGTTATAATGCAACTGCATTGTACCAATGTTTATCTGAATAGTTACATTTTTTTTTTTTTGACAAAAAGACTATGCACTGACTCTTGAGGCTTTAGCTTAGATGAAAAACTGAACTATACTCACACGTTTTCTTGTTTTAAATGAGTTATAATCTTTTCCTACTTGTTTCTCATCCCCCCATCCTCTCTCTCTCTTATACACTAAATTTTACGTATGTGTTTGAGATACATTTGAGTCCTGATTGCTAAAAAAACAGTTCTGGAACAAACTGAAAAAACTTGACAGCAATGGCAGACGCAAAACTTATTAACACAAAAAAGTAATAATCTGATTAATATAGGCTAGTGGCATGGTATACATTTACAGTTTTTTGTTTTGTTTTTTTTTTTTTAACAGGAGATAACTACTTGATTTACTTAACTTGATTTTTCACATGAGCAATGTTAGTTATGTCCCTTCAAGATTGAGTGAAGCAGTGTTGACTTATTTTTTTTTTGTAATTAGAATATCATTTAATGAGATTTCTAAAAGATTAATGTTTCTATATAGTGTGTAAAAATTCAACATTATTAATCTCCTTTTTTTTTAATCACAGTGCCCCCAGCTCAAAGTGACGGGGAAGACTATGTCAAGTTTGCGTCTAGCGAGCCATTGAGCCAACCATGTTCACAGCCTGCATGGATGGCAAGTTTAACCCAACAGATGCGTGGCAGCATTGACCTAAGTCCAGCAGCAAATCAGCAACCCTCAAGTCCCATGGCTTCATCTGCATCATCCTCATCATTTTCATCCTCTATTCGAACAAAAGCTGAATCATCTGTAGTTTGCTCACAACCATCAAAGCAGTCTCAGGAGGCTGTGCAGCAGTCTATTCCAGCTCATGTGGATCCCAACATTGTTAAGAAATTGGAGAACATCCATAAGGTACATTTTTGGGAGGAAGTATTAGGCCGAGAAGCTTTCTTTTTTTCAATGTATATAATATAAAATCAGAAGGAATAGGAAAGATGGCCAATTTTTGCATAAATCAGGAAATCCAAATTTTTTATGTTTGAATTCTATCTAGCTTGAGGAAACGCCTAGCCAAAAAGTGGGAACTTATTTGATTATGAAATAATGCTTTACATTATTCCAAGACTGTCAAATGCAATATGTACTGTTTGACGATCAAATTGTTTGTAAACTAAGCTGTCAGGTATAAAAAAGAGTTCTCGGACTTCCGAAAATCTTTTTAGTTTTGTTTACAGCTTTTCACCTTCAATTTTTGTTATATAGTTATCTAGTAAAGATTTTTGAAGGAGTCTTCATGTCTCTAAATCTCACAAATCCACCACTTGGGCTCTATCAATAAAAAACAGTGCCAAGTTGATCAGGAAAGGGGTCTGGAATTAGAAGGGTCTGTAGACTCAGATTTAGGTACATCCAAAGGTAATAAAGAACTTGATATTAGGAACTAATATCTAGTCGAGATATAAATCAGTCGTTTGATTCAAAGGCTCAATCTGGATTCACAGAAGACTGGAATTTTCATGTACTTCATTTTTTTATTTAATGAAGGTCTGCATAATGATTATATATCTGTCAGAGAACCAATCATTTTTCTTTGCCATCACCCCTTGCTCATTAGTTTATCCCAAAAAAGAACATTTTTGTTTTTGTGAAAGAAAAGAATATATTAGTTATCTTCCCACCTTTATAATTTAGAGCCAGTTTATGTGGAAAGATTTAATAATCTATTGACAAAAAAATCTCTTTGAAATAGTGTTCACAATTTTTTTTTTCATATTTATTTCTGCAAGTATATATTCTAATACATTCATACCTTTTGTTACCTTTTATTTTGACTCTTTATGTATGTTTGAGAATAATTGTGTTTAAATTTGCAGTCTCTCATTAACATTTTGAAAGTCTGGGAAAAATTCAGGGTTTTTTTTCATAGCCATTTGGGACTTCTGAAATATATGGACCAAGGCGACAAATTTCATTGCATATTAATAAATAACATAGAAATCTGACACTGTACAATTTACTTCATGTCTGAGAGGTCTTTTTTCCAGTAACATTTTTTTTCATTATTTTGAGAAACTAAGGAAAAAAGAAAGAGGAAAGACACACAATCTGACTAACATAGAGACTAAGAAGTGGAAAGAGAAGCATAAAAAGAGGAAAGGAGTGGGCAAGAATAGAGGAAGATACAGATAAAAAGAGAGGTTGAGGGAGAGATACAGAGTTTAACTGGTTGAGAATAGAATGAAAAAAGATATGGTCATCTTTTGCTGAACTCTATGAAATCAGCAAATTGATCATAGACAATCGAACGATCCATTCTCAATCAGAGAAAGAAAATGTTCGCCATTTAGGAAATTTGACAGACTGTGACTTTCATCCCATTCACAGACCTTAAATTTCGATCAAGTACTCCACACAGCTGTTCTTATTCTTCAAACAAGCCACCCTCTCCCTTTCACTGTGTAGAAACAAAAGCCTAGCCTTTTGTCCCTAGCAAACAAAGGAAACAGAGTCACCAGCAAAAGAGACACCCCCTGTCCCACCCCACCTTACTGTGGCTTAGTCTGATGTACCCAGTGCCAGTTGTCTGACTTTGCCTACGCTAGGTCTACCTGTCACTAAGACTTCAAAGGGGCCGATTGTATCCAAGATTTGCTTGTTACCCACGTACAAGATATGGGTAATGATCTGTATGGGCCCACCCCTTGCTTAATTAATCAGTTTATGGATGTGAAAAAAGGCTGGTGGGACTGATCTCTTTATTGACTGTTAGGATTGCCATATAGCTCAAAAGCGAGAATGTTGGACTGACAATAGTAAGCTCCGGTGCAATCCTTGATCGGGTCCTCTAGCAGGATTAGGCCTAGTTCTACCTTGACAGATATCCCTTGTCAAGGTTAAAGATTATTCAGGATCAAGCAACGTTCATTGTATTTGAACGTCGACTTTAGACAATGTACCCCTAGCTAGAAAGAGATTTGTGACCGCAATCTTAATGTAGACCTAGAGTCTAGATCTAGGTCTATCATCAAGAGTTAGAGATCCGATAAGCGCTTGGGTATGGAGAAAAGTTGTTACATAAAACAAGTTGGGAATGACAGATTGGCTTGTTTGGAGGTATCTGTCTTCCGTCCGCTATTTGAAATACTACAAGAAGGGAAAATTTGGCTAATCGGGTATCCCCGTAATGCTCGGAATAGCTAGGAAGAAGCAAAGAAAATAGGAAGTCTCTATACGTTGTTAACGTACTTAAGAATATTCATGAAAACTCCAGCGCCCGAGTGCTAAGAATTGAATTGTTAGAACACGGCTTCCTCGAATATAACTAAAATTCCCCAGCGAATTTGAAGAATCCATGCTCTTTTGTACATGAAATGCCGATACTATTTCACTTTTTTTAGAAAAGTCCCAGAAGCAAACATCTTAAGATAAAATTTACTCCAGATGAATGTACTAGTTGAATTGCTTCATAACTTTATCAATTTAATGAAAAGATAGAGAAAAGTATGTGCCATTTGTTTGAATATAGATTTACCAAATTATGTGATTTTTAAACTTCTTCCTTTAACACATGAGCTTAAGTTATTCATTGTTTTGGTGTGAAAATTAGGCCTAATTACTAGAGTTGTGAGGAAAGGGGAATTCCTGTTTCGCCTGGTAGTTAATCTCATGACCTGATCAGGTTATGGGCTGTTACACAGCAAACTAAAATGTCGCACTCAAATAGTCATGTATATAGTTTAATAGATTCCTTATTAGGCCAAGACTGAGCATGAAAGTGGGAAAAACAAAATTAAATCTTGTATATCAAAGACATATTTTGTTGAGTAATTATACTATACATATTAACCCTGCTTACCCCCGCACGCTCTTTCTCTCTCTCTCTCTCTCTCTCTCTCTCTCTCTCTCTCTCTCTCTCTCTCTCTCTCTCTCTCTCTCTGTCTCTCTGTCTCTCTCTCTCTCTCTGTGTGTGTGTGTGTGTGCCCCCACTGAAGTTAGTCTCTATATGTGTCAATCCAGATGCTGAAGCCAACAGGAGTGTTTGTGAAGAGCTTACCAGAGCTTTACCTAAAGACTTATGGAGAAAGCCTGGGCCTTGATGTTTTTCCATATCTTCAGGCCAGGAAAGACTGCTTCAATCTAGAAGAGACGTTAGTTTGTCAATGTCTCTGTTATCATCATTCACAACATTTTTAATTCCTCTATTATCATAATTATCAATATTTGTGAATTTGTGTTGATAATAATTGTCTCAACCTTTTTTTTTTATGGAGGGTTATTTTTAATTTGATCAGGAGTCATGATTACAACACAATGATGAAAATACAAGGTGTAGTTAAAACTGAATGCATACTATTTTCTTTTAATGTAAATTAGTCATCACGAACTAATCAAATGAATGGAATGGATAATTGAATATGCACATCATTCTTTCAAGGACAAAAGTAATTGATCATGAAATTTGCTGTGCTTTAAAGCAAATCACATTTACAATTGTGTCGATAGTTGTGTTTTCATCGAAAAGTCCTCTTTTGCCTCACATGAATAGGCATGTGATATCAAATTTTCGTATTTATGCTTTCATGCAGCTTGTCTAATTTGAGGTGATTTTAGACCATTTTAAAAAGTAAAATATAATTTCTACAGGTAGATGAGGCCTCCAGAGGATGTATTTGTGTTCATAAAAACATTCTTGCATATTCTTGTGCAGAGTCTTTGGCAACCATCTTGTAAAATATTCACATTTTCTGTGCTCCTATCTCTCTTGTTTTATGTAGGACATTTTGCAAATTTTTATCGTTTTGGTAAAAAATGACTTTTTGTGGCAGAGAAATGTTTGGATCAATGCAATTTTCCTAAAGAAAGATTGAAATTTCACCTTTTTATCCCACGGTAATTGCTAACTTTCACATTGTGTCAGAGGTAAAAGCACTTTAAATAGCAAGGATTTCAAGCCTACTTGAGAAAAACATCGTATTTTGTGGCACCACTACACATTTACCACAGATTTCTTTTAAGTTATTTGCATGATTAATGTGGGCAAGTGAAAGGAATATAAGATTTTTAATTAAGTTTGAAAATATCTATTCTTGAAATCTTATCAGAATCCCAGGTAGAATCATCGTTTGTCCAGTCACCGAGGCTACTTTCAAAGTTGAATTTAACAACAATTGCAATAGCAGAAGCAGTGACAGCAAAGAGGCAACATCAAGTCCAGAAAGCTTGGCAGCCTCCCCAGCCTCCTCCGCTTATAGTGATAACAGACAAGAGCTTCAGGACTCCTCGGGAGACACCCGGCTGCAGCTGTTGGAGAAAGGGTATTATTCTAACTATGACTCAGCTATTTTATTGTGTTATCAAAGGATAGGGGAAGGATTTTCAGTTTAATCCAAAAGTTATCATATAACTATGATTTTTTATTTTTTTTTTTAATCTTGCTTCAGGATGATCTTGCCTTCCACAGCATTTTAGAACTTTATAAATCTCTGATCAAAATTTCTCAATTTATTTTTCAATTTTTTCATGTTTGTAATAATTTGTACACAGTTCTTGTTTTGTTGTGACAATATCAAAAAATTACTTTCAGCAATGATCAAAGAACATCATCAAAAACTGCTGAAATAATTTTTGTCTCTTGGCAAAATAGTATTTCTTCTGTTTTCTGTGCCGCACAAAAGCTTGTCAATACTTTCCTCGATTACATTTTTACTTACATCTTGCTGAATCATTTGCTGTATATTTCATCCTGACCAGATCGGAATTGGAAGTTATATTCAGCTATGCTTACTCTTCATCAGAAGTCTACTTCCAACTTGCCTTGTCAGAGGATATAATTTATGAGATTGAGGAGGTGCTCAGTCAGATTTGCGTTGTAAGTTTTGTTCATAACATAATTAGATTGTGAAAAAAAAATTTGATATGCAGTCCTAGAAAATCGTGTTGTATGTAATTTCATGTACATTTAAAAACTTGACCGAGTGTGCTAGTTTTTCCAACTTTTTAGATTTTGTTTTGTATTCTATTTGTTGACTTTTTTCGGGAAGGTTAACTCATGACCTAGGAACATGAAATTAGCAAAAGAGTTAAGAGTAAAAAGTTGTCTCGTAGTTACAAAGATTAAGAGAAAAGCTTGATTAAAATGGAAAGAAAATTGAAATTCTAACATTTTTAACTTATACACATCAGTAAATTGTAGTTTTGAGATGTGAGAAGTATTTCATTTTAATTTTGTTAAAACATTTTATTCTTTTATTTCATGGATTTTCAGAGTCTTTTTCCTTCAGGAAATTTAAGTTAATAGAAATTTAAATCTTTGAAAAAACCATGTTGCACATAAATGGTTGAAAAGGTGACTTTTGAACACTTTATTTTTAACAAAACAATGTTATTCGCACTTTGCAAACATTGTAATGATGTTCTATTTTGTCTTCCTTTTCTTTCTTATTTTTTTTTTGTTTTACTCTCCTTCATCCAACCAGACTCCTGCACCGTCAGACTGGGCTGTACCCATGGTAGGAGACATGGTGGCAGCAAGTTATCAAAATGGATGGTACAGAGCACAGATCTGTGAGGTCAACTCTCCTAAGGTACTCCCATATGCAAATATGCTTCTAGCGATATTCATATCTGATAGTTAAAAAGTAAAGTCCCTGATAATCATTGAGCATGAAAATAGCCTATAAATAGTGAATAAGGCCTAAGTCTTTCTGTATTTTCTGGGTAAAAGTTTTTTGAGAGACTAATGACATGAAACTATTCAAATCTGCCCTTTTTGTATTTTTTAACTGATCAGGCATGCAAGACAAAAGGCTTCCACCAGATTCAATACTGGTTTTCTATCTGCAGGTCAAAGTGTATTTTTTTGACTATGGCAACACAGAAAGTGTAGACATATCTGAGCTGCGCCCCTTGCCACAAGAAAAAGTCACACAGATGACGCCGCCCCTGGCTCTGAGGTGCACATTGACCCCCAAACAAGCAAGCTTCTTCAGGGTAGATACACATGCTCGCTTAGAGGAATTGTCCACAACAAATCCTGTGTTGAGAGCTGTTGTGTTAGATAACCCTGGTGAGATCTCATCCTGTAGTGTCAACTCATGGAAAAGAAGAAGTGATCACAAACATGGATCTAGCTGAAGACAGACATATAGGAAGAAATATGTAAAAGTATGAGACGAATGGTATCAATGGGAACTGAAATGGCACCTCTGTATGACACCCTTGTAGATGATAAAGGCTCTGTGATCAGAGTCTCAGCATGGCAATGAGTGTTGTACAGAGATGCAAGTTCAATCGCCAACCATACCATTTGTTTTGTGTGTTGTTACATCTTTTGTCCTACTTGTTGGCATCAAGCTAAACCTAGGTTTGGGATTGCTTCTCTTATTCTATTTATTTCCATATTAATCAATTGCATCTTTAGATCCTTTCGTCAAGCTACGCCTGACCCAGCTTCTATCATTGTTTGACTGCCATCTCCATTATAAAATGTTAACTCATGTTCAGATCTTTGCAAATTTTCATCCCTCGTATTATTAATTGATGTTTTGTAGTGCCAATGTATATGGTATGGTATGGTATTGCCATAAAATATTTTTCCCTACTGACCTTTGTGCAATCCAGTAAGAGTCAGAAGTTGTCAAAGATACAGTGGAATCCATTTAAAGTCAACTCGCTTAAAATCAACTTTTGCTTGAAGTCAGCACTACACTGCAGTCCCGTTTTTTTCTTCTTTGTTTAAGCAACTGATTTTCTGATAAAGTTAGCGGCTTAAAATCAACACCTTGTGGTGGATGGGAAAAGGTGAAACTCATAAACGCGTGGGTGGGATAAAGCTCTTTTTAAACCCAATACAGTCAGTAAGTCATTTTGTATTAATAGTATGTTGCAAGTTAGTGTGGTCTTGCGAGGTAATAACAGTAACAAAGATGGGTGCGTAGGGTGTGGACGGGAAGGAGGTTGGGCGTGTCTAGATCTAGACCTAACCTATCATTGGCTTGCATCATTTGTGGCGAACAGTGCATTGTTTTTTTCCCACCGCAGCTCGCCTTAACAAATAGCATTCTTTTCAGAGCCTCCAATAATGTTAAACGATGTTTTTTTTAATTAGGCTATTATTTTTGTCTAGTAAAAACAGAATGTAATGATGGTTCTAAGCCCCTACCAACATAAGGCAAAGCTGAAAAAAAATATAGCAGGAATTGAAGGCTTGTACGCATATTTTATATTTGTTTATGTGGTACATGTACATCAAGTTGTTAAAATAAACCTTGTGGTTTTCTATTTGCCTATTTAACTTGTATAAGTTTACCACACTATATAGTATAAATAATGAAATGGAGACACTGCAAAGGGAGACCACTTTCATTAGTAACAAAAGGGAGACAACCTGTTTTTTTTTAATAACATGAAATCATGTACTTGTTTCCTGGAAATGGATAAAGTCAACCTTGCTTTAAGCCAACACTTTTTTTTGGTCCCAAGGTGTTGACTTTAAGCGGACTCTACTGTATTTCTAGTATTCATATCAAAACAGCTGATGTTCAGGAATGGTCATGGTGTCCAGTGCCTTTTAGAGGTTCCGTCCTTTATCTAATGAAAAGGACCAGTTGATACTTATCTTAGTGGTAATGTCGTGCAGTCTTTGAGTTGAATATTTCTGTTGCTTCCGTTTAAGATTTTAATAGTTTTGAGATATCTATCTCTTCAAAAGCATAATGGTCTTTTAGCTGAGCATTAAGTACATTTGTGACAGAAGACAGGCCAGAATCACCCGATGACACTCAAAATGATTGTGAAGTCATTGGTTTCATATTTATTTTTTTTTTACAAAAAAAATTACTGTAATCTGGCACTTGAAAAAAAAATTTTTCTTGTGCGAATACAGATCATTGTGTTGTGGAGCTCCAGCTGCAAGATGGAACACCTGTGGACCTTCATTCAATTCCAGACCCCTTGAAAGTGAAACAAGAACAGGCAAGCCAATTGTCATCCTCATCAGAACCTGGTATTCATATTTCTCACTTTTCTTTACTTTGAAATTTAGAGACAATAATATAGCTGCTCTAAACTTAAACACATTTGGGTTGCAGCTGATCTTAGGGTTTGATATCCCCTGAAAAAGCAATAAAATGCACAGGGGCAGAAGAAATTTAAGCCAGTTTTAAATACTATAAAAAGGAGTAAAGTAAAAACAGCAGCAAATTTCAAATGATTGTGAGGGGATGGATTGCCTGTGTTGCTTGCACATGTGTATCTTGTCGTGTCAATTGTATTTTATAAATTGGCATTTAGATGTTACAGAAGAATTAGAGCTAAGTAGGCCAAAAAAATATGCTTTTTTTTTAAAATTAAAACATTAAGTAATTAGGTATGATGTTGCTTCAAAAGCATTTACATCTATGCTGACCGTTCATATTGTCAAAAAATTATTTGTAGACAGTTGAGGATCCCAAATTTTCTTAGAGTAAATTTTGCGGTCTATAGAATATTACGTGAGATAACAAGATTTGTAAAAAAAATTTTTGACTTTTTAATCTGGTTTATAAATCCTTTAATAAAAATTATGTTAGTTTTAAAGGATTTAATGCTCCCTCAACTTTTTTCATAATTCAGTACATATTTTCTTATTCTATTTCTTTGAAATAGATACTTTTCTCTTTCTCTACCTCATCTCTCCCCTACAAGTAATTTTAATATTTTAATATTTAAATGTTTTTGTTTCTTGTTCCAGGGTTTTCTTTGCTTTAAAAAATATATATTTATCGATTCCTGATGATTTTTTTTTTTACCGTATCACTCATTTTATTTACACAACTAACAAAATTAAAGATAGATGGAAAAGACCCACAACTGATCAAAAACATGTACAGGGAACAAATATCAGCAATCGCAGTTGATAGGGAAATCAGCTCATTTAAAAAAAATAAAGTGGTGTGTCAAGTGGTTCCTTCAGAGAATGCAGCGAATATCATGGACTGCAAAGAAATAGAGTGAAACAGTGTTACTAGAAGTAACAGCAACATCACTCATTAATAGAATACAATAAATGCTGAGCAACATTTTTTGGCCATGTGATGAGAAGAGAGAAACTAGAACAACCTGGAGAGATTGAGGGAAAACACAGTAGGGTAAAAATGTGAAAAGATGTTGGATGTACTTACAAAGTGGCTCAAAGTAGCACAAGAGTGAGAGCACTGAAAGCAGCAAGGGATAGAAATGCGTGGAAGGTCATGATTGACTACACTAAAGAGCAGGGCACCCAATTGATTGATCACTTATTTTAGAATGTTGTATAGATGTTAAGAATTATTATTGAGTTCTTTTTTCTTTTCTAATATTATCCTGTATCTTCTAGACAAACTAATCCTTCCTGACACAGACGCATTTGCAGTATACATCTGCCAGATCAGGACAGAATGCACTGTCATATTACGTGTAGTGGATACCAACTATTCTGTGAGTTTGTATGAAATAGTAACTTTTTATATCTTAGAACTTACAAATTAATTTTATTATAGTTTTTCTAATGTACCTTAATGTCTTTTTACTGTGGACTTAATAAGGTATAATCACTTATATGATGATTTGCTTTCAGTTTAACTAGTTTTATCAGCATCCTCATTGCTGTAACAGGTCAAAGTGAGTGGAATATTAGCATAATTAAGAAAGAAAAAAGTTGTATGGATAGGCTAGAGCAGATCAGATATTACCATTTCTATGTAATCTCTCTCTCTCTCTCTCTCTCTCTCTCTCTCTCTCTCTCTCTCTCTCTCTCTCTCTCTCTCTCTCTCTCTCTCTCTCTCTCTCTCTCTCTCTCTCTCTCTCTCTCTCTCTCTCTCTCTCTCTCTCTCTCTCTCTCTCTCTCTCAAGGAGTTAAGGAGTTACATCCTAGAAATATTGTTTCTGATAGAATCAAATTATGGTTATGTACTTCCAAATAGCAGTGTTAGAACTCATGACTATAAATTTCAATATTTTTTGATGGAAATGTTAAGGATATGAAACCTTTCTAGTTGAAGAAAAGGCATTTTCCTAATTTTTTATTAGAGTAACCATACTATATGTGACTTTTCAACAACAAATAAAAGAACATATTTAAAGGTCTAGATTCTAAACTACATAAAGTTCTTGTGGAAGTGACATTAAAGTTATTGAGCGAAAGTCCCAGCATTCTTGTCAATTTTAGACACAGAAAAAAAAACCCTGAAAAAATCACTGTCTGAATAAATTCCACTTAAACGCACAATGTGCTTGCCAGGAACATTTCATCAACACTTCAATGAATCTTGATTATTTCTGGAAGTTTTATTATTATTTTTTTTTAGTAGTTATATAGAATTATAATTAGGATTGGTGCAACAGACCTGCAGAATCTTTGACATACAATGTCTTTTGTTGTGGTCTAGGATGCTCTTGATGAGCTAGAAAAGGAGATAGCTGATAACTTCTACTTGTGGCCGGTACCGGAAGAAGTAAAGGAGCGTCAGATCTTTGCTGCAATGGTTCTGGCCACGGCAGATGAAGCTGAAGATGAATGTTCTATAGATCAGAATAAATACCACAGAGTTCTAGTTCAGCATCAAAACAAGGTTTGTCCTCTGATTTTGGTTTATAAGTTTTCTAAAGTCCTTTAACACCTTCACTGCCTTTCTGTTATGAATACTCTGTGCCAGGTAATGCCCATTCTTTGGATGCATCTTCTCATTGCCCTACCTTTAGCTTTAGATCTGCTCCTTCCAATATTTTTATCCTGAGCATAAGATCGAATTGGTTGCTTCTAGATCTAAATCTAGATTTAGGTCTAGCTTCCACATTATCAACCAAAATCATTGCTATCCTGTGCATTTCTTGGACGACATCTAGATCTAGGTCTACGATAGGCTTCCAAATCCAATTTATTACCAATAGGGCCTATAATATTCATATGAAGGCTGAGGCAGTTGCTAGATTTAGATTGACCTTATATTGTTCTAAAAACATCAATATAATTTTCCATATTTCCAAAAAAAATGAAAGGGAATGCACTCTCAAAATCTTCCTTGTCAAGATTTTTACAATTGCTTCCCATTGAGAATGAGCAAAAAAATTGAGGATTTATTAGGCCAGAGTGACGCTAGGACCATAAGCAGTTTACAGAACTTTATAGGCACAACTGACATTCAGGCAAAGCAGAGAACGGGTTAACAACCAAACTCTTGTGGTAGAAATATCATAGCTCACAATCCCATCAGACTGTATTTAGATGAGCATTTGAAAACATTTAAAAAACTCAGAATAACTCCAATATTTCAAACTTACCCATTGTATGTTTGAAAAACAAAAAAGTTTATTGTCTACTGTGTCTATGTTTATAATTTTGTTTAAAACTGTCCCTTATGTTCCACCTTGATTTCATGATCTGATTATTGTAGGTGGCGATGCAATTTTTGTTCAGATATTTACCAGGATGGTAAATTGTTAAGATTGTCTTATTTTTTTTTTAAACCTTTGATTGAACAGGATGGAAGTTTGACTTGTTACCTGCCAGATCACGGTGATGAGGAGACTCTCCACAGAAATCAGTTGAGAGAAATTGACTCATGGCTCAACAGATCTCTGCCATACCAGGTTTTCCTATGTCTTTCCTTTCTATCTCATGCACTCCCTCTTTTTTTCTTTCTATGGTGCAAGATGGCCAGCTGTCTCCTGCATGGAGGCAAGTTTAAGCTAACAGGAACACTTGCCAGTCAGTTGAATTTTTTTTCAATCTAGACCAGGATCTAGATCTAAGCTTAAAGGGTTGAAATCTGATGTTTTAGGTGAAACATTGTTTTTTTGTGCAACGTCATCAACACTATGAATATCTTCCCATCCTCATCATGTTCAATAACATCATCATCACCATTAATTTCTCTTTTTTTTTACTCCGTTCTCCTATGTACACAGACTTTCACTTTTACTCTTCCTTGAAATTTCCCCTTTTTATGCTTACCCTGATTCCAAAAAAAAAAATAGTTTAACTTTCACCTAAATGATCAAACTTTTTTACTTTTGTTACATAAGTTGGATTTATAGATTTCAATTTAAGGAACAAAAAGATGAAAAAAATTGCTTTGCTTTAGCTTTAAGTCTGTTCAGGTTATGAAAAAAAATTTAAGGTGAGCTACATCTTGCAGGCCTAACAAATTTTATCAGCTTGCACATATATCTTTTAATAACAGTTTTGGAATGAAACAAAATAAAAGGGTCTAAATTAGAAAAAACAAAAAAGTAAACTTTTAACCAAATGAGGTAATTAGAAACTCATATTGTCATCTTGCGTTCAAAGAATAAGTTTATAGCATCATTCATGGGTATAAGATTATTCTTGGCATGTTTGAAAGAATATGACTAAAGATTTTCCTTGTCATTGACAGGCTGTTCTGGCCACGCTGCATGGCCTAGACCATGTTGAGGAGGCTTTGAAATCCATTACAATGGAGATTCTGCTCAAGCTTGTCAATTTTACCTTGCCTGTGTATGCTGTTCGTTACAGGAATTCTCAGTAAGTCAACTTTGGTGGCATAAATCAAATAAGGGAAGTTCATTATTTTTTAACAGCTTGGTTTGTTTAGTTTCTTTGACCTCATTGAGGAACCTGCAGATAAGAGCAGTACTGCAAGACCAATATTTGCATTGGCAAAGATCCAAATACTTAGTAAATTGACACTCTTTATTTATATTATAACACTCTACAGTGAAAGGAGGTAATCAAAAGAATTATTTTATATGCTTTAATGTAATGAATTATTTCTGAAGAAGTTTTGCAAAAAAATGTTTATCTCTGTGTTTATTTTCATATTTGGACAGTATTTCATAAAAATTATATAAATATAAAGGAACTAAATTATTTACAGTGCATTTTGTGTATTAAGCATTACTTCAAATTACAAAAACAAAACTTTCTCAAATAAATGACACCTTGTTGAGGGATATATAGTTTAAGTAATCAGTAATTTACACACAAAAAAATCACCTTGAGATTAAAGAAGAATAAAAATCTTTTGTGAAATGCAAAACATGAAAATAAGGATAATCCTGAACATTTCCAGAGCACTTGAAATTGACATTGTAGACACGGATAAGGATCAAGAGGTGAACGTGAATGAGTCAGTTAAAGCCGCTCTAGAAGAGGTGCGGGAAGGATTGTCACAGGGGAAGACTCTAAAAGATATCATGCATACAATGTTCGGATCCAATTCGGGCTCCCAGGCAGACAGCAGTAGTGCCACCACACCCAGTGCAGCAACAGAGGATGACACGGATGATGTTCAGGTTGGTTGCTTTTTCATGCCGACTTTTCAGGCCATGCTCTATTTCTTCTATTTGACTTTGTATTGTATAATTACTAATGAACACAGCTTGATTTATTTCTATCTTTTAGAAGTACTTATTTCATTGTTGCATTTAAGTTTCAGTTTCTGTTTAAGAATCTTACTTACGATACAGATCTAGATATAGATTATAAATGCTATGAAAGATTTTACTTGGCGTAGAATAATCCACCTTTAGATTCCAGATCTAATTTCTTGTGAGGTCAAACATGTTTCCATTTTCTTTAGAAATCTAGATTTTGGTCTAAATCTATTTTAGACCAGCTAATTGAATAATAAAAGCTTCATTCTAAGTTTATTGCCCTTAAGGCAAATCTAGATGTAACTTGATTGAGATTGTATTTAATTGCTGATATAAGTAGTAACCAGCTTATCTTTAAGCCTCTTTTAAGATGAATAAAAAAGAACTTTATTCAAGGTGAGGATAGGTTGGGAATTTCAAGACATTGATATGGAGAAGAAAAACAAGATTCTTTGGTCTAGGGTGTAATAAGACTGGAAAATGACCTCTTCTTAGAACAAAAAAATTCATTGTCTGTTGTTTGATGGTCTTGACTGCATGGTCCTGATCAATTGTGTAACTAATGAATGATCAGGGAAAAGTTCAAATTAAAGAATTTCTCTGGAATTGGCATTACTGTGTCTTTTTAAAGTGATGTGGGGTTCCTATTTTGATTCTGTTCCATGTTTGTTGAAAATTACCTTTCAACTAACAATATGATTAAATCCTTATATGCATACTTTCTTTTAACAAGTACACACAGAAAAAGATTATCTGAAGACACCCCTTTTTTTTACATTGCTTTTGGCTTGGTTTTGAGTCATAGTGTTGCAGACCTGCTAACATTACAGTTTTTTCATAATTTATAACTCAGATTGCAGACAAATTAAGCTTTACAGGCCATTCGGTCAAAATTACAGCGAGGTTGGCCATTAGGGCTACTACATCACGATCGTGATTTAGCCCTGTTCGTTTTGATTGTTTTGCCATCTTGTTCAATACAGTATTATTGAATACATAGTTTTTCCAATCTTTCCCTTTTTTTGATATTCAAATTTAAATTAGTTAGCGATATTAGATATGTGATTGTCTGGTGTACAGTTCAGCGAGCTGCATTCAATAGAGAACACTTTTTGTGCCTCTCCTATGTGTTGCACTGTTCACAATTGGCTTTTTTTGTTACACTCGTTAGATCTCTTCTTGTGGCAACTGGAGCGTTTTCAGCTAATACTGAATGAGCAATGTATCTGATATTGTAGAAATGAATGAAGATTTATTAGCCTGGAGTAGCGCTCAAGCTTCTCAATCCCATTGTTCCCATTGATAGTTCCTGAGTTGGATGTGTTCACTTAAGTCTTTGATTCCGTGCCCTAGATTCACATTTGGACGAAGGCCTTAAAAGGAAGCGCTTTACAGTACAGGAATTTTTGATTTTATTTCCTTACAGTGTAATTATTATGAATAGATATTATATAGTGTAGCATATCATATTGAAAGTAATTGAATAAATTTTATGGAAAACAAAAAATTGATTCTGTATGTCTTTCACTTCACTTTGTATACTTGGCGATAAAATAAAAGCTTCTATAAAGAGTCTATCTAGCTGCCGTTGGCTACGGCCGCTCGTCCAAAACTGAAACTAGATTGGCTGTACTCTGTGGCGGCTTGGATTCAAAGAGTTAAATTGGGCATGAAATTTTGAGACAATGCATTGTCCTTTCATCCAGATGCTATTCAACCAATAAAATTCCATCAAGAATACATCTAGATTTATATCTTCAAGATAAAAAGCACTTTCCAAATTTTTTTAAAGAAGGGATTCTAGAATCCATAACTACTTAGGCTCTTAGGCTTACCTTGAGATTTAGATCTAGATATAGATCTGAATTTATCCCTAGTTCACTGTTCATATATAATCTCAATCTAGCTCTAGTGTAAATGCTTAATTAAATCAAATTTTTACTGGAGGGAGGGGGGGGGGGGTTGTTTGTTTTTTATTACCCAAGGCTCTAACACCTTAGTCTTATAATGTATCTTGGAATCAAATATGAGCAATTCTCAAAAGGTCAGAAGTAGCCTTATAGGATGATTTCATGCACGTTTTTTTTCCGATTTAAAAAAAGATTTTCTAATGAAAATGATAATGCATTCTTCAAACACATGTTGAAAAGGTAGCAGGTATAGTTTTCTGTACCTTTAAAATCACATAATTTAGTTTTGTTCAGTTTTTTATTGAATCAGTTACCATTTCGTTAATAAAAAAACGTCACATAAAATATTGCTGTTTTTTAATGTATCTTTGTACAAAGGGGCCAACTACGTTTGTAAAACCCATATATTTTTTTCCCCTTTTTTTCGTCAAACAATAGCTTTTAACTAAAAAAAAAAACAAAAAACGGAACTAACAGAAAGCACAATTCATTTTAAATCTAATCTTTAACACCTGCTTCCGGACGGTATACTCTATGTCATTTTGAGGCCTATTTTAAGCTGTTATAAAAGCCTAGTTAGCTTGCTACATGCTTGCACAGAGAAGGATGCTAAAAAAAGAAATCACTTCCCTATAATAATTCTGCCCTCTTCCAAAAATAAAGGAAGAATATAGGCAAATTGGCCATATAGACTTTTTTTGTACTATGTGAAGGGGCATGAAAAGCTGCATCTATCTAGGTTGGCCCCAATACTGTGAGACAATATTTAGACATAAGAATATGCATGTGAACCTACTTTCGGAAGCATACTTTCAAATCACGCTAATAAACTTATGAAAGAAGGACAAATATCTGATTCACTATTGAATAAAGGTCGAACATTGTTATATTGGCCCTTTTTGTAAACAAAAAAAAAAACTCTTCCAAATGGCTAAATTCATTTGAAAAAATGACAAATGCATCGATTTTCGTTGTTTTTTTTGTACTAAATAGTCTTGGCAAGCTAGTCATATATGATCAGATATATTAAAAGTATATAATTATTTGATCAAAATTTTGCTTAAGCCTGGCATTTCCTCTTTAAATGTCTCTGTTTGTCGTGAGAAGAATTATACAGGCCTAAAAAGCAGTTTTGAATGAAAATGGTGTTGGAAGTACATCTTCAGGTGATGACTGCATCCCACAAGAATCGAATTGTAGTAGTGATTCATCTTTTTTCGGTGAAGAGCAATATTCCAGTATGAGAACACACTCAAGTGCATCCTATACGATCAAGAACTTGACTTGGCATAGATCAATCCAGGTTGGCACAAATCAGCCCTTATTTAAGTATCAGTGAGTTTAAACTGGACAATGCTAATGAAGTTTCCGAGTGTATACCAACAAACCAACTACCACGAGAGAGGAGCGTAAAACAAAAGAGCAGAGAGATGAAAAGGCTAAAGATGACAAAATACAGCGTGCTTGAAGTATATTTGTGGAAGAAATGCCACTTGAAATGTCATGATCATTTTGACCAACGGTTGCAAGAGAGCATTAGCGATACCTTTAGGCGGATTGACTAAATTGCCCAAAAATTATTTATTAGACATTTTGTCACCTTGAAAGAATGCATGGAAAGAGCAAAAAAGAATGCTGATGTTCACAGAAAAAAAAAGTACAAAAATGTATACCTTTCGCAAGGCCCACAGGTAATATCAGAGGGTTTGCAACTTTTTTTCCTGAACACTGGGCCTGAAGGGAAGCAGCGACAAAATTATAAGGAAAGCATTCAAGACTGTAGTAATAGAAAACCAAAGCACCGCACCAAATGCAGCTGACCTCAACGACAAGCGTTGGAGCAGGAATCTATTCGCAAGATCGACCACAAGATAGTCCACGAAGACATCAAGCAGCACCATCTATCTGTTCCATATTCCAGACAGGAATATGCTCCTCTCAGAAGATATCTACCCTGTGAGCTGAGTCTGCCTGAAAATGTACCAATGCTTCATGGACACAGGCAAAATGAAGATGTCATACAACACCTACTACAAGGCAAAGAGTTGAACATCTCCTTCGTCAAGCTTGGGAATGAGGAATGTGAAACTTGTGCAGAATATGACTTGCATAAAAAGAATTGCCAATGTCTGAAGGTATGCACATTTTACAAAAAATACTTTGGGCACACAAAAAGTACACAAATGCAAGACAAGCTTATATTTCCGATTCAGAAAAGCCAAACGCTCTTTTTAGTGGTCTCTTATTGGTTCAATAATCATTCATCAGGCTAAAGGGTGCTCTTACACTGGCAGAGAAAGTGACCAATTCATTTATTTTGTTAGACATTGGTAGGTGACCATTGAGAAATTTCCTTTCTCTCTTTAAATTATACAATGGCTGCTTGTTTAAAGTACATGCATATAACGACCTTCTTTACCCATATGAATATAATATACATACAGACATTGAAACACACACGCACACAATAACAGTAGCCTCGTTGGGGCATAAAACAAATATACTACAAAAAATAATCTAAAAACCTTAAAAATTGATAGTATGATACGAAGGGAAAATCTATTGGTTTTTTTTTTTTTTGTTTTTTTATGAAATGTAAAATGAGGCTATTAAATCGACATGGATCAGATGAAAACCTATGAAAAAGGGCGAATAATAGAATTTTCAAGGGGGAAAAGGACTAATATCCACATTCTGTTATGGAAAAAAGACGAATATGGACATTCATCCTTTTTCCAGAAGAATAATGATCGATGTCATTGGTAAGTCTTTTGAAAGAAGGTTTATGTGATTGTAAAAATAAAACTGATCACTATTTTTTATTTTTATCCCCAACAATTTACTAAGTGTGTTTTACAATCTGTCCAAATCTGAGTCAATAGATTAAGGGCCAAAAACATTTTTGTACCTGGTAAAAATGTGCTCAGGCGGATATTCATCCTTTCTTCGTAAGAAGGCAGAATTAGGGTGATTAAAACTTTTAAATCTGATTGGGCCTCTAGGTCATTTCATGTCATATTATAATGTCCAGAATATACTTCGTTCCTTGTTTATTTTCACTTTCTGGACTAAACCATCCATTAGACTAACTCTTGGTGAGGAACCAAAAGGCAGCCAACTTACACAGAACTTTAAATAAGTTTAAAAGCTCCAAACAGAAAATTCTGGAACAAGTTCTTCCCAATGTTACAATGACAAAAACTGAAGTCCATTACCACCATTAATTTTGAGTCTTGCTATTCAATTATCATATTTGAATGACTGCTAACATCTATTATGTCCCTCAAAGTAATAATGGCTTGAGGGTTTTTTTGCTTAAAACTAAGGTAGCTAAACTGCAATCTTTTTATGTCATCAGTAATGTTGGGAAGAACAATCTATCAGATTATTTCTGTGTCCATCGTCAACTTTTCTTCAATCCTAAGTTGGGTAAATTGATTTGTGCATGCCTATAAGTTTGATAATTATTTGCAACAATTTGTGAACTAACAAGTTCTTAACAATCTTTCAGATGTTACAATGACAGAAAATTGTGTCACTGTAACATCCAGAAAGGCAAAATGCTGATTGATTAATTTTTAGAACCCTAATGAACACTGTACACATACTAGACTGTAACTCTTAGCTAGGAATTGAATGCAGTCAGCTTAATATTAATTCTAAATAATTTTAAAAGCTACAACCAAAAAGAATCTGGATGAAGTTTTTTCAGATGTTACTATGACACAAATTGAATCCATTTACTACCATAAATTATGAGTCATTCTATTGATCTTTAATATTTTAATGTATAATAACATCTATTTTTTTTCTCTAGGTATTAATGGTATGATTTTTTTGCTTCACAGGTAGTTAAATTTGAATCTTTTTGTGTTATCAGTATTGTCAAAAAAATCATCCTGTGGTTATACAAAAATATTCTTAAAAAGTATCTCCAAATCTTTTTTTTTTCAATAAATTTACACCTTTCTTTGTGATATTGAACAATTTTGAGACAAAGAGAGACAAAATAAATTCCAGGTTTAATGTAACACTTTAGGGTTGACCTCCTGAGATTTGCTCATATCTAGAATCGTGTAGATATGAGTTATGAATTTATAAATAGAGAAATCTTTTAATGCCTTTTGAATCTATCAGTCTGATGCATCTGTAAGTTTGTATTGTATTTTTTGTTTATGTTGCTTACTCCGAAATGTCAAAAATTACTCTGATCGGCGGTAGACATGTCTGGTTTTGTAACTAGTAATCATTCACTCCATCTAATACCACAGGCTTCGCTGGGACGCTTGTCAGTCACAGGAGATGGAGATGAGGCACAGTCCAAGCTGAAGCGTGTGCAAAATTATGTTGATGATCTGCTCATGAACTCTCCTGGGCAAGGTGCCAAGCTTTATACTTGGAACAGCAGCAAGCAAGAGTCACCTGCCACAGCACAACTGAAAGCTCTACCGCCTTTGCCTAGCTACTGGTCTTATGCTTTCTTTAAATCTGTGTCCCTGTACATCACTTGGGTAGAGAGCCCCTCATATTTTGTGGTATGTACTCCAGAAATCTACCAAAGATTTTGATGCTTAAGAGTTGATTTACTTTCAGAGAATTTGGAAGATTAGAATTTTTTTAAAAATCAATTTAGTCATTATTTTTTAAGACACTTGTACCAGAAACCATATGTAGAAACTTGAAAGCAATTAAAACAGAAGTATTGCACAGCTTTTCAAACGGCAATTTGAAAAGGCTAGGCATACCTCATTAAAACAAAAGTCTGCAGCATTTGAAAATATCTGATTTGGCTAAGGAAGAGGTAGCAATAGATTCCAAAATCTCTTTCATCTGGACAATTGTAAGACATGCTTTTTTTTTTTTTTTTTTTAATCGGAATAGTAGAATCTGTGTGATGGTTCAGAAATTTTTTATTCCCTATTTTAGTATTTTTTTTTAAATGTGTTACACTTCAGCAGAACAATTGCTTTTGCAATTGGTATTTTGTAGGTTTTCTCTAAGGGGGAAAGTTAACTTAGATTTTTTAGCACTGTCTACAATGTGAATTTGGTGCTGCTGAAAAAGTGTTATGATTTGCTGTTTGTGCAACTTTTCAAATAGAAAGATGGAGAACAACGACTATTTAATCTAAATTTGAGCTTTCAAAGGTAGAAATATGATGCACATAACAAAACTATTCTCTTTTCTATAGACAAGTTTGTTTTAAATCCTTTTTTAAGGACAAGGCTGATAGGCTTTTATTTAATTTTAAACTGTTTGTCATGCTACTGTCAAGCACCATGTTATGCTATTCCTAACATTTTAATTCATTTTGAAATTGTAAGTATTGAAGGAATTTTACAGATTAGTACCAGGATTTTATTGCAATTGTTTTTCAAAATCTGTCTTTTTTCCCGATGCATCAGGCAATCCCACTAGAACAACAGGGTGCGCTGGAAAAGGTTGAAGCTGCGATAGCCCAGTATTTTTCTTCATCAGCCATTGTGAGCTTTTACTTCCTTTTTTTTTTATTGTCTTTTTTTTAATTCTTCAAGTTGATTAGCAGTAGCTTTTGAAGATCTGAAAAATCTTAGTTTTCTTCTTTTTTTCTTCTTTCAATTTCTTCTTTTATTATGAATTTGCCTCACATGAGTTTAGTGAAAGATGTGAGAAATGAAATTTGTACATTTAGAACATAAGTTTTTTGTTTTAGAAAGCAAAGATTGAAAAGTAGGGGTATGTTTCTGTATTTGATTTTAAGTTGTATATTTTTTAAAATTTTAACTGTCTTACGATATGATTTTTTTTTTTTTAATTTCAGGCTGCTGCAACTCTTTCTGAACAAGGTCTTTATGCTGTGAGGAGTGAAGGGAAATATCGTAGAGCTCTGTACATGGGATTGGTAGGAGGAATGGTGAGCATTAGTTTATAGAGCTTATCCTAGTTTATACAGCTTGTATCTGGCTTTTGGAGATTGGTTTGAAAAAAAGAGCCCCCCACCCCCCACCCCTTCCCCCTCTCATCTTTTACTATTTCTCCTTCTAAAATTCTAGCGGTTGTCTTGAAGTGACTGATGGTAATCCAATATAAAATTTTTCTTTCTGACTTTATGTAAAAAAAAATTTTTAAGGCCTTGGAAGCTGTGAGTACTAACAAGTTATTGAAAGGATGGGAGTTATCAGAAAATTTTCATATTTGATTACAAGGGACATTTTGTCGAAATTGATTATTAGTCTCTAGAAATGTCAAACAATCAAAATTCTTTGTAACATTCTTCAGCTTCTTTTTTATTCACTTTTTTCTTCTCTGTTACAGAAATGTACTTCGCAAGATCTACAGTAAAAAATCATGCGTGCGTAGATGAAGTTTTGGCACTTGAGAGGGTATAAGTTTAAATGGTTTTAGAATTTCCTGATTGAGCTGAAAAATATCTACTATGTATAGTGGAGTTAGTTCAAGTTAAAATTAACCAATTGTTTCTGTTCAGATTCACTCCTCCTTCCCTCTTTTTTCTCTTTAAGATAGAGCAGAACCCATTTCTAATCTATGTCAAGATTTCTCCATGAATCTAGTCAATATTATCTTTACTTCTGCAGGCTAAAATCTTCTTTCCTGACCACCATTGCTATGACACAGTGGAGATGGGGGAGATTTTGCCACTCCCAGAGCAGTTCTACTCTCTGCCTTTTCTTGCCTACAAGATGCGTTTGAGAGGTAGATGATTTTTTTTAATTTTTATGAAAATTTGTTGTCAATGAAGGCTTAGAATAGTAGAATATACCATGACAGCCCATCTTGTTTCCTTACAAGTCCAGGTTAAAGCACAATATTCAGAGCCTTTAAGGTTTAGATACACCGTGCACAAAGACTTTTCCAGCATGAACTTTTTTAAGTCTCTTCTTTCAAATAGATGTTGGTAAGTTTTCTCAAAGATTTTGAATTGGCGTAAATAAATTTAGAAATAGTTAATGAGCAAAGCAGCATTTGCCAATAGATAATAAGACAGGTTAACTTAGTTACATTATGTAAAATCTGATGCTGAGAAAAATTTCTGACCGAATCTTCCAACTTGGGTGAATAAAAGAACAAACCTTTTGAAGTTCTGTTGTACACTTTCCACATGAGTTAGGCTGGCAACTCTGCTCTTTTTGAATTTATCAAATGCTGCATAATGCCAATGCCATGATCCATTTTATAGAATCTCTTAAAAGTATTGTAAGTGCATAAAGTAGTTTTGATTTAAATTGAAAAATTCATGGGAAAAAAAGATCTAGATCTTAAGATTAGTTAAAATTCTCACTTTGACAGAATTACAAGCTAATGTTCTGAGAAACCTTGTATTTATCAGAACTCAGCCAGAGCTATAATGATGAATCAAAGACAATACTATGTTTATTGTAATGTATGCTGCGTAAATGTAAAAGGCAAAATAAAGCCAGTCATTCATATTTTTTGACATATTTTCTTTTCATGGAAAATGGCAGGTCTCTGTCTGGTATAGGATTTCCTGAATTTTGTAGCATAAACACACTCTCAGGTCATTATATTTTACTTTAAATGTATTGCTTTGTAACATACGTCTCATCAGTGTATCCCAGACATGGTTACAAGGGTTCGTATAGCCTCTTTATATCTACTTTCAAGAAAATGTTTCCTCTATCATTCATTTAAGGATTAACTTCTCATTTTTATGTACTAACGTGTTGGATTTTTTTTTGTGTATGTTCTAATTTTAATAAGGTCTACAATAATTAACTTATCACTGAATATTTAGGGCTCAGGAATAATTTATATTTCGTTATTTCTTCTTCATTTTAGTATCCAAATTTGATTTTTAGATACTATTCTTTATAATAGTTGTACTGATTGATCATGATACATATTTTCCAAGAAACACTTCAGTTTCAGCTATAAAAGACAAAGAATTGTCTGAATTTAAACTGTGGAACAAAATTTTAAAAGTTTAGGTGTGAAAACTCAAAAATATGAGCAGTGTCTTTACAATTTCTATTTAAAAGTACATAAATTTCTGTTTCTCTTTCCAGAATTTGTTTAAAAGTTATTTGTCGTTGATACTTTTCATGAATTCGTATGGTGTATAATACCAATGAACCTCATATTTAACAAGCTCGGATCCAACGAGACCTCGAGCTCAACAAGGGATTGACGAAGTCTGTTTTTTTTCCCCTCTTTGCCTCAATAAATTAAACTTGGATCCAACAAGTCAAATTTACCAACCTCGGGTTAAATGAGATGAAGTAAGGCTGTATTGGGCCTCAATAGAAGAACAAAACCACTTTAAAAGTCACCATATACTATTGGCTGCACTACATGTCGGAATCTTTGTCTGGGCGGCAATAAAAATTAGATCCATGGGCATGTTTGATTGAAGATGTGTGTGCGTGTGTACACAGACGGGTGTATCGAGAAGGGAAGGGCCAGTGCTACAGAGATTTGGAGAAAACAAAGCCACCTGGGCACTCCAGACCTAATGCTAGGTGCAAGAAAAAAAAGGAGAGATAGAGGGAGAGGGGGTGCGCTCCACATGGTAGAGCTATAGTTTGGGGGGGGGGGGGGGGTTATAGGGTGTGAAGTTATGTGGCTAGATCTAGGATTTAGGAAGGTCTTGAGAGAGAAAGGGGGCATGATTACGCAAGATCAATACATGTAGATCTGATTGCATGAGAGACAAATGAATGTCCTTTAAAGAAGAAATACATTTAAAAACAAATGTGAAACAAAACTTCACTTCCTCAACACTTGGCCATGTTCATGTGGTTGAGAAATAAAGGGAGGTAACTGATTAAAAGTTTAGTGTTAGGTAGGTTCTCTCCCGTGAAGATATATATATTCATATAAATATATATATATATTAAAGTTACCTCTCATCCAACGAGACCTCAGGTTCAATGAGGAAATACCGTGAGACCTGAGTACTTCGTTATATGCAAGGTTTACTGTCGTGTTATTTATTCACAATTTTGATTTAATTATGTTTTGTAATATTATTAAATTTTGATGTAAAATGAGATAAAATTTAATTTCTTTAAGGTTGAATGAATCATAAATTAATTACTAAAGGTATTGTTAAGGGCTTCATTTTTGGGCAGTGATCAAATGATTAGATGTTAGAAAGAAATGGATAGAACATGGCTGAATTTTAATTTTGATAGCAAGGTTATGTGTTGTGTGTATAAAATCTGTATGTTGAGACTCTGAAGTTAATAATAATATCCTAATATACTTTTCCTAATTTACTGAATGTTAATTTCTGAGAGAGTTGATTATTTTGCTGGTTTGACGAAAGGAATGAAACTTTCATTTTTTTTTAATTTAAAGTTCAAAATAATGTCTTGTACAATGTCTACAGCAATGAAGCCTTACCAGTGTCAAGATTGGCCAGACAAGACTGTTTCATGGTTTAAGGAGAACTACAGCCACAGGGCCCTTTATGCTGTCATTTTCTCTCAGGATGGCCGCTCAGCCAGTTGCAAACACACGAGTGGCAGTGCAAGCAACATAGCTCCAGGAACATTAGCAGTTCGCCTTATAGACACCAGCGGCAACGATGATGTTATAGTGGATGAAATGATGGAGCAAATGGAGATGGCTGTCAACGACTCTTCCCAAGAGCAATGTTGATAATTTTGGCGCTAGAGGATGCAATGTTTGGTTTTTATGAAACAAAAGGGAAATGATGGGAATTTGAATGGGCACCCATTTTTTTTTTGATCAATGACTCAATGAAATAACTGCCATGAGAGTCCACGCAGTATCTGGTGTCCCAATTTTCATAGTGCCATAATTCCTATTATAGACAATATAGATCTTGCTTTCAATAAAATCTAGGTTTTTTTTTTTTTTGTAGTACAGGACCCACCACAAGAAGAATAGAGCTTTTTTTAGTGCACTGTATAGATCAAGTTTAATTGTGAATTATTTTAGAATCAAAAGCAAGCATTATTGACACAATGCTCAATTTTAGAGTTCGCAGTGAGTCATTAATCAATTTTGAACCGTTTCAATCATCACTTGCCTCCAAAGCAAGATTCTGTTGAATTTTATCATATGAAAATTATTACCAAAACAATTACTATGTTCAGTGGCAGTGCACAAAGAATATGGGTTTCCTAGATTGTCAATGTGGCAAGTTTTGTGAGCAACGATGCATCAAATGTTATCAGTTATTTCAAGCCTTTGTTTACAGTTATGTGGCTACTTTTGAATTTCATGTCAGCGCAAAAGCTTTATACCTGTATGCTGTGTTGACTGTTATTAGAGAAAGGAGCTATGTAAAACTTACATATATAGTGTTCTGTTAACTTTTTGCAAATAAAACAGGTCATTTTGAAACCTTGTACACTTTTGAACACTTGAGAGATTTTGAATTGTGTGTGAATTACAGAATAGCTTTGTACATTTCATTCAGCTTTCTAAGAGTATTTAGGCGTATATTATAAGCTTATGTAATATATTCATTTATTTAAAAAGATCACTAGTATAGCAAGCTGTAAAAATCAGTTTTGCCCTAAGGATGAAACACTTTTGATTTCATTATCGTAGTATGGCCACGATATTCAAAAATTCTTTAACTGTGTTTTCCGTTCATCCCAAAATGTCTTGTAAAACATAATGCTCTCTGCACCTTAAATGAAAGATTTTTTTTAAATGTAGCTAACAAAAGAAAAATTTCAACCAAAATGTTTTAAGTACATGCCAAAATTTTCTGTGTTTGACCAAAGCAAAAATGCTACCTGTACTTCATTTGAAATATTTTTTGTTGTTAAAAAAAAAGTTAAAAAAAAATAAGTGGACATTTAAGCAAGTTAGATTAGGATTGACTGGTCTGCACTTACGATGACTTTAGCCCTAGATAGATGCTTTTCTTCAATGTGGAACTTGAGAATCAGGCTCAATTGAAAAAACAGTAATAATGGTAATTAAATTGATAAAGGAAATCCAGGGACAATGCTGAAATTACTGGCTGTTCCCACTTACTTCTTGGAAATGTTGTGCATTAATTGAATATAAATTATATAAAAAAGAAAATCAAATGAAAAAACCAGATACCTTTCTTTAACATATTTTTTTTAAATCATCAGTGGTCCAGTAATATGAAAATTGAGGATTTGTCCCTATCAGAGTAAGGTAAAACTTGCTTCTTAAAAAAAAACCAGATAAATATTCAGCAAATCTACAAGCTTTCTTGCTCTTATGTCGGGCAATGGAAAATAGGAGTATCCATGTAAAAGTAAACTTATGTCTATTCATTCAATTTATATGTCTCATAATGGGAGGTTCTTGTATTTGATTTATACATTGTTTCTATTCCACCCATGTTGCTTTCACGAACCTGATATTCCAGGATGTACATAAAATAATATATCTCGAAGCTGTGGGTCTCCCGACATGTATTATTATCATTCGTACTTACTACTGTTACTGCCTGTATATTTTCCTGCATCAGAAAATACTTGTTTTCTAGTTGAATTAGATAAAATTTACTTGATGTAAATTCCACGATCAATTTGTTCAAAGATGGCAGAATTTGAATGCAAATGATGGGATTTTCAAGAGAATGAAGAAAAAAATCAATGTGCAAACAAATGTTCAAGGGGAGTGAGTGAGTGATCTTTGTGTACTTCCAGTTGTAAAAAGAGAAGGCAAGTGCATTGCCTTTTTTCCCTTTTTGTTCCATGTCATATACCCTGGTACTATTTTTATTTTTTTCTATTTTAGTATTTCACATTTTAATTACTGTTTTACTGCATAACTTTTTAAGGACAAATAACTTCAATTGTACTGGTTGAAAAAAAAAAAATTGGCTTCAAGTCCCACAAGGATCAAAATTCACACAAAAGGTTTTGAGATATTTGTGTTAAGTGTAATCTCTAAATCATCAGCTTTTGCTAGTGAAAAAAAAAAGTAAGGTTTTATTTCTTTGTCAAGAAAAGGAAAGGAATATTTTTTAAAATTTGTTATATCTTTTGTTAATTTTTTCTTAATAACTGTATGACTATGAGTAGGATCGCAGAAGATTTTGAATTTCTTCTTGTCACCCTTTTTATTTCTGAAAAAATTGTTTACTGTGGCAACTTATTAGCCATTTGTACTTAATTCTGAAAGACTCGAGGGACAAAATGAATTGAGAGTGGCTACAGTGGGCAAAACTCATCATTGTGGTGTTCAACAAGTTGTCATACTCATACTTTTATCCAGTTAATTCGAAGTGTGTTTTATAAAAAGTAGGAGCTCACTTTTTTTATGTTTAATAGGTGAGATTTTCTTATCACATAGGCAAGCCTATACATCCATTTTACTTGAATTGAACTCTGATTAGGTGTCTCTATCATATTCATTCATATTTGAATTTTTCAAACAGATAAGCCAATCTTAACATAAACATGTTTTTTAATTATGATCTTTAGTTTAGGTAGTGTTCTTTTTTTAAATGTGCAGTCTTAATGATTCATCTTGGATTAACTCTACAATGCTGCATCACTTTTGTCTAGTCTGTTAGACATCATACTATGTAAACACTATAGATAGGGACCACTTCTTACTTTTCAAAGATATGGTCAGATCAGTCTCATGATCAGTTTGGTAAATTTCGATACAGGTCCTGAATGCACTGAAAAACCCATTTTTTCATCACAGATCTTTTTATTCATTTTTAATGTGCAGGTGTAAACCTGAAGCATTGATGCTAAAGTGGTTTCTAGTCAATGTAAGTATGGATACAAAAAGGTACACATTTACCAGCTGTATCACTACTTTTTGTCCATGCATAACATTGTTAATATTTTTTATTTTCATTAAGCTGAAATAGGAGCCTTTTTTTTGCCTTGTCACATTCCTTTTAATATATGTTTTTTTCATTTATGCAATTCTAAAATTTCATGTCATGCACCCACTCTTGTTGAACCACTTTAAATGTCTTATAGTTGCTTCACTGGGACAGCGTATTTTTAACCCTTAACTTTTATTATTGGTAATATTTCATTTTAAATTTGACGCTTGAAAATTTCTTTGCCTTGAAGTTCAATTCTTTTAAGTGTGATGAATAATAAAGTGAAATGATACACCATTTGTTTACTCTTTTTTTTTTAAAGTTATTTGGTCTGCTTCCACTGGGGCTTGATGGGACAAGTTGCAATGTGATCTACATATATTTGGGCATATAATCAGTTGGGACATATTAAATAACTTTCAATGATATTACAGGCCTCACAATTTTTCCACGGAAATCCCTGGCTGAAAATCCGCAGATGGAAGTAAACAAATATTGTTGAGCGATAATCCAGGTTTTTAAAAAAATGTTAAGCGCAAATTTGGCTGCAGCCAGCTGCGATTGCTATCCCAGTAAACAAGAACTCCTCGGTATGGTAAACTCGGCCTTTTCTGTAAGCATGCGTGCTTCACAATGGCGTTTACCCTTCACAATGCAATGGCATTTACCCTTTTCAGATGTTCAGGGCAACACGGCCTGTTCTAGGCCAAACTTGAAGTGAAGTCGGCACTTTCCATAAGACTCAGTCCGTGACATTGCTGTCCCCAACTTTTCCGCAAAGCATTGTAATATCAATAAATTTTACATTTTTAGAACTATCTTAAACAGTTTTGTGTCGCTGAAGTTCGTTATTCTCTATACAATTGGGATGTAGCAGCATAGACCTAGAGATCGAGAGGGATAAAAGGAAAAAAACATAATAGGCCTATAGACATTAAGGGGTAGAATACACATAATTATACATGTACCAGATTTACCACTGGCTGGACTTAGGCTCAAATCCTTATTTTTTTTTTCCATGATTAAGGCCGGTCCTCATTGGGTTTTTTTCCTCCACACCGCCCTAGTCTAGTGCAAGGAAATGCAAAACTTCCATGGGACGGGAGGGATTGGCAGTCTCTGATTATAATAGAAACCTAGGAGATCTTTAAAAAAGAGATTGGGCTCGGTTAATGCCTTAGCTTGTAATCCAATCATGTTACAACTGGTGACTAACTGGGTTTTTGGGGCCTTGGATTGGCTCTAACGGCACATACATTTATTGTCTCGCCAAACTAGTTAAAGCACATGTCAAGACAGTGTATTCCGGTGTAGTCTGTCTTTTGATTAAGGTGTGGCAAGCCAGATCTCTAGTTGGAAGGACTCAAACTACTGTAGATTCCAGGTCTAGATCTGTACATAGGTAAAACAACAGAGCTAACAATCACGAAATTAGCAGCAGTTAAATTTGATTTTAACTATAAGCTCCAGTAAAAGCCTTTGACGTCTGGTTTTAGATCCAGAATTCAGTTCTTACCTCGGCACTTCCACAGCTGAATTCAGTAGAAGAGGCTTTAGTCAAAAAATAGACTCTGAAGTGAGGAACAAGTTCAACCTTAAGTGGTTAGTGAAGAAGGTAGTGGTGAAAGAGATGACCATTCGTACTGATGATAGCACTAAGATTAAGAATGTAAACAAGCCGATTGAAAGCTCTCTACAGTCTTTGTAATGTTGCTGTCACTTAGGAGGGCCTTGAAAGATCACATCATCTCAGAAGCACATAAAATTGAGACTAAAAAAGACAATTTTTTTAAAATTTATAAAAAGTTTGGCTGGAAGGAAGGATAAGCTTTTCCCTCTGATCTATTTAAAAATGCCTGCCACTTAACTCATGTGAGAAAGAAAGTCACCAGTCTTCTACAGCCACCAGTAAATCACCGCAGGTTAAACTTATCATCCCAGTGTCAGATCGTGCAGGAACGATGGAAGCAATGATTCTTAGTGCTGTGGCTGAAAATTCAATGCCCCATTCCTTTGCTCTGATGTTTGTCGACTTAGCTAGAGCCTGCAGTTGAGACCCCAAATCGTTAGCTGAGGTTGATTTGAGTGCATCATCTGCAGCTTAGAAGTTAAAATATGGATTAGCAAAGACAGTTATGGAGTCGCTGGTTTTAGATCTCCAAAGTAATCCTTTTTTATTAAATATTGATGAAACAACAAGTAATCTTCAACGACCAGGAGATAAAGATTCATCATTTAGCTTCTGTTGAATTGGAGAGAACTTATTCAAACTTTATTTACACTGCTGTGTGCACTATCTTCAAGGATCACAATATTCCATCACTTAATAACGATTCTATTTGACTCATGTGCCATTATGAGAAGAGTGAATAATGGAGTGGAAACCAAAATACGCCAGGAAAAAGCTCACCATCTCTTGAATATCAATGGTGATTCTTGCCACCACATGAGTTTTGTGTCTCATTTGGAAAATACCTGGAAACTCTTTTTCATGATCTCTTTTTTTCACTTCAAATGGTGCTATGAGTATGAAACTGTACTGAAGGAAATTCGCAATATTCTTCAAATACCTTATACGGTCCCTCAAATGTACTCTGGAACCAGATGGCTATGGTGTTATGACCGAGCTGTGGAAACGCAAATCATGTTGGATGCTTTCAAGGTCTAGTTCTACCACTCATTTTTTACCAACTCTGACAAAAGCCTCTGACCTTTATTTTGACATGTTGAAACCCACAATGATTAAGATGAACCGGGCGCTTGCAGGAATCGTTTAGAAAAATTGCGTAAATCATGCAAACATGTTATGACAGAAGATGAAGAGAAAGATTTTGACAAAGACATCAAAGATTTTGTATATGATAGAAACTTACCGTTTCAAGGAGTCAGATAGAACTGATATATGGTGGACAGGAGAGATCCTGAATAAGAAATACCCATCACTGTGTTAATTTGCTACAGCTCTAGTCACTATTTTTCATGGAGCTCTAGAGAATACATTTTCGGTTATGCCTAGGATAATCACCTAACACAACCATGTTAAATATCGTCATGCTCAGTGCTATTCAGACAGTTAAGTTTGAGCTAAGTAGTATTGGCCTTTCTAGCATCAAATATTTTGAAAGACAAAACCCTCCTACAGACCCCATTTGTCATCAGTTAAGCAGGAACATTAGATAGTCACATGCTCTTTACAAAAAGAAAAAAGTTGACGCAGAAAGTGAAAGTGAAACAATCTCTAACCTTAACAGCTGCAAAAAAAGATTTTGATTAAAACCAAGAAACTAAATCTGGCCATGCTCACCAAAAAATAACTTTGGAGGAGGAAAAAAAAGTGAAATATAGACAAACATAAGCCCAAGAAAGGACAGCATCTTAAAAGTACTAGTAATACTAATAATTGTGGACCTAATGTCTCATCTGGACAGCATCTTAAAATTACTAGTAATACAAATAGTTGTGGATATAATGTCTCGTCAACTCGACTTGTGATAAGACAATCAAATAGAACTGATTAAAGCAGAAAAGGAAACTTACACTTATTCATTTGGCAGTAGTACTAGAACGGTAAACAGTAAAAATTCATGCAAGTGACACTAGTGTAAAAAGCAAGATAAGTTTGGCTCAGAAAAGGCCTCTGATGAAGCAGCAATTAATTTTAATTTATAAAAAGCCAAGCTTTCATCGACTCTGGAAATGAGGGGGGAGGGGAAGACTGAAGTTAAATAAGAAGAATGAGGTTCTTTGCTCTGCCTTAATGAATGAGATCCGGGTAAAAAGTGAACTGTTCATGACTTTGACAATTACAACGCATAGTCATTTTTAGACGGAATATGAATTTTTAAAACTGATTACTTTGAATTCCTCTTCTTTGGAATTTGTGTAAGTTACCCAAATCTATTTATTTTGTTTTTAACTTTAAATTGATGGTATTTTCTGAAAAATTTTGATATCCTTGTGCCACCAATGATTTTTAGTGGTTGAGAACATTGTGTGCTGGGACCCCTGATACTAGAATTGAGAATAAAATGAAGAGTCAGTATACTTGGGTCTATACTGACTATGACTTAGCAAAATTCTTTAAAAACCATTCAATTTGGCATTGAAGTCATTCATTTGAGGGCAACTCGCTACAGAGGCCTTTTTCTTTGTTTCTAAACCACCATGTTAAAAATTATTCAATAGTCCACATCATCTTTCATGATAAAGTCAGGAAGGTTTTATTTATTTTTTATTTTTGTATTATTTTCAAACATGAAATTAGTAAATGTTATTTGGCCCTCAACAGATTTACAAGCTACTTTGGTCATGAACCAAACTGGTCAGGTGATATTTTGTCTTAGTAATTTGACTTAGATAGGGCAGGATAATCAAATATCATTCATAGAAGATTGTGATTGATTCAGTTTTCCAACCAGTTCTGTCCATAGCTGTTGTGTTCCCAACAAACAGTCGCCTTGCAAGAAAATTTTTGTGAATTTTTAGATTAAGTTTTAAAACGAAAATGTCACTTTAGAGATTTATTTTTTATGGGAATGACATGAGCTACCGTTTAGAAGAAAAAATGAACTTAAGTTTATACCACAAATATCTTATATGACTAGTTATAATCAAATGGGTGCTGCAAATATCCACTTTTAGTAAAGCGGTTTTAAGCCATCATTAATAATTTCCAGTTCATTTTATGTTTCTTCTTTTAAAGTTTGTTCAAAACTTTCAGCTTCATTTATCTAAAAATGCATTTATTACCATCCTGGCCCTCATTTCATAAGCAGATAATTGGTGTAGCATAATTTTCTTGATTGTATATTTTTCCCTCAATTTATGATGTTTATTTAAATTTTATATTTGATTTAATTTGCTTTACTGACTAAATATATTTAATTTTTTTGCTGAATGTATAAGCTCACAAAAACAAGAAAAATAAAATTCTAACTAATATTGAACTATTTCATTTTTATTTTTTCTTTTGTGCTTCCTAAAAATTTGAAATAAACAGAACAAAAAAAAAGCAAAGAAGAAAATTTCATTAGATTTTTTTAAATAATCAGCTGTATATCTCAAAATATAACAATAGTGAAAGCTAATTTTTTTTTTTTTACAAAATGCAAGATAAAAAAAAAATGCAGTCTAGGTTCAACTGATGGATTCTTTGCTGACAAAAATTAAATAGGCCTACCTTGAGGATAAACAAAACTTAGCTGGACTTTTAATTGCTCCTTGTACAAACGAAAGCAAAAAATATGATGCATTTTTTTCAACACTGGCAGTAGATTTTAAATAACTTAACCCACATAAACCGCTATCTCTCTACATATTGGAGAAGGCAATATGAGCGACAGCAGTGAATTAAATCATTAGATCACATACCAAACTCTAATCATACATGAAGCAAAAGATGGTTTTAATGGACATTTAAGAAAAAAGAGAGAGGATTGAATGTTTGCATATTCTAGAGGACAAAGCTTCTTTTGTGAAGTTCCCTATTGCACAATTTTTGGACTGGAAATAAACTGTCCATTCAAGGTTAAAGGCAATTGAACCAGAGCATAGTTGTTTGATTTTCAATTAACAATTTTGCAAGTAAAGTACCTTAGTGCCTCCTTCAACTGACAGGTGGCAACCGCCTATAAGAGATAATGGAGAAATAGCAAGTAGCTACCGATGCAAGAAAAAGCCCTCTGTGTGTGTGTGTTCCTTATCAAGTTGTATTTGTCCCTGCAGACAGAAAAATCAAGGAAGAAAAAAAAATTCACATTCAAATAATTTAACCAACAACTTTAAAAGCAAGCAAAAAGATTGTATGTACACTAAATAACAAATTAATATAATTCAACACCAAAAAACAATCTGCGCAACAGAAAGAAAAATTTACAATGAATTAATGTACTAAAGCAGAAAGCTACTTTAAAAGTTCCTCATTATTCTCACATTACTTCAGACAAAACTACCTTGCCAATATTCACACTTTCATGCATCTTCATTTTTAATTTGCACTTTTTTATTTGTAATATTGGAGCTAAAAAAATAACTAATTTGTAATATTGGAACTCATATTCATAACTTGAACATTTCACCTATACTCGTGTACTAAGTCTTCAGCAGATTGGCCAGTCTGCCATTTAAAGCCTTATTTATGCTAGGATGCCCACAATAAAACAGATAGTTCACTGGATACAGAAAGTTACAAGACAAATGATGCTGTTGGATATGTCATCCAAAACTGTCTACAAGTGTTATTCTAGTTAAATATGTGAGGCCTATTTCTTTTTTCCTTTGGAGCAAAATGTCTCTAAGCACAGAATCCAGTGAAGGTAAAACATTTTCACGATGGCAAAAATATTATTATAATAATCATAATGATAATTATTATCAAATTAAGATTTGCACCTGATTTGCCCTGGCTGACTCTAAGATGCAATTGTACAAAATAATATCAATTTTCTTGAAATATTGCAATTAAATTTCAGTACATCAAAATAATGCCAATTGGGCTATGGTAAAACAATTGCACAATACAAATACAAAATTGAAATAAATCTTTTTGCATGAAACATGAAGAGAAAAGGACATATACACCTTCATGGTCTACTTTTCAGCTCATTGAGCAATAAAAATTGATGGCAAAAATGTCGATACAGAAGTCCACTAAACTGATTCTGCAATGACAATATTTTTTGCACTGAAATATGCATAGAGGCACACTCACTTCACATTATGGCATTGTTTTAAAACAGGCTCAAAATTTGCTTTGTGCTAAATTCACCAATCCATGCACCTCAGTTCTAGTTCTAGTTCCCTGATAAAACAAAGGCATATGTGTAGGTCATACTATTACATGTAAAGTGGAAACATGATAATTTGAATTGTATAAGAATGGATTAAAACTTCAAATTAAGAGAACTCGAATTACAAAAAAATGGCAAAACTGAATCTCTCCATTTTTTTTTCTTAAACTGCACCGTTATCCCTTGTTTGGCTGTATAAAAAAAAAAGAATAGTTGCTCTATGATATTTGCTGAGTCTTCCATCTACAAGGAATTTTACTGCTTCAAGTTTGATGACAAAATTACATAACATTGTTTTTCATCTGTTTAGTTTCTTTTCATAACTTTGAAAACAAATTTTCTCTTCCTCTTTAACTAAAGATACCTCGGTAGTAAATGAATGAAGAAAAAATATAGAATCTAAATCAATTGTCTCCCACCATACTGACTAAAAGGCTGTTCTAAATAACCTAAATAACCAACAAAAGAGGCAAAAATTGCTGTTTTCAATTAATCTCTTAGTTACAGCACAAACAGAGATAATGATCTTAAATCTTCCAGCTCCCCGGAAAAATAAATGACCTACTTCTTCAAAGAAATTGACCTCTCAAGGTCACAAAATATGTATTCAATAATAAATCAGCTCAGCCTTATCCATTCATCTCCTTAGCTTACGCGCCGCATCAGACCTATGTTGATGACTAAGGCTCACCATGCCTCAATACCCCATATTCTTAACCCAAGGCTAGTCAGGGAAAAATTCTGAGAGATATGTAGTTCAATACAGCCATGAAAGTTATCGAAAATATTTGTAGTTTCTACCTGGCAAATCATACCATAAAAATGTATATGTATATGCACAACGAGGTATGTAATGTATTTCTGGATGAATCAACACTTAGAACTGTAGGTCCGGAAACATTAGTTCTTTGGTGGTTATATGGTTTTAAGTTAGTCATTATGATTATCCAAGATAGCAGATCAAGTCCATGTTCATTTTGTGTTCTAATAGAGAGGAATCTAAAATTCTACAAGTCGTTGTAAATAAGGAATGAAAAAAGGTGAACTAACCTATTCCAGAGTGAAAAAATTATCATAAAAATAGCAGTAAACAAACAATACAAAAAACTGTTTGGAAGAAAATCCACAAAATTTAAAAAAAAAAAATGGGGCAGTGTTACACGTCTCCACGATGCCAATTCTACTGAACCAATTCACATATGCGCATGTCTCTCTTATATGACTACTGGGTCACTGTTTTATCACAAACTTAAGTTTCAATATTATTTTTTATAAATGTACACAAAGAAGCATGGAAGTATTAACACTAAATGTTTTGGTCTAAATTTTTAACTTTTGATCAGCATCTAGACTCATAGTTTCATGATTTTACTTTACATGACCTAATTAACCTAAAGAAGAGAGTAAGTGTCTTCAAATGCAAGACCAGGTGTTTTATCATGGCTAACTTGTCATAATATCATATCTACATAGTGACTGCAGTTATACCCTTTGAACCCATTCACAAGATGAAATTCCAAATACATGTGTACCAGTGGGTGGGAACAGAGTTCTGCATAAAAAGGAAATAGACATTTTACTCATATTAAATATGTTCATATATGACTGTTAAACTTGGTACATTCAAAGGAAACACTTCCAAAGCATATATCCCACTTGCTTAAAGAAAGACTTGTTTATAGACGGGTAGCAACATTTTTTCTTTTATCATTGCATTCATAAATATTTTTGATGTATAGGAAAGTATCTGGCTATGTAGCTGTGTTGAGACCTTGGTCAGTGTATAAAAATAGATGTGTTAGCTCGAAGATCCACACGATCAAGATTCAAGGACCAGTCATTGCCCTCAAAATATATTCTGTAGAGTATCTCAGGTATTTGGGGCTTGCTGTGCAGTTGGTTCATCATCTGAAAAATCCAGAGCAAAATTTTTGAGACAGGGTAAAAGCTGTTAAGGCAAGTATTTGGACATGAATCAGATTCATAAACATGTCTACATTTGTTGATTCTCTTACAATGAAAAACTTGTGTTGCCTCCCTATATTGTAAAGAGCAAAAGTATTATCAAATTGAGGGGGGGGGGGGTCAAGAAGTCTTTGGTCTAGGTATGAGGCAATAAAGATAGAGCTTTGTAATTTGGCACACATACTCTACATAGTGTCCAGAATTACATATTCTTGCTGTTTCTCTTTGACTTTCAAAGTCCTTGAGAGTAATAGAACCCAGAAAGGGCCCTTAACCAGTCTAAAACAGCTTCAATGGCATCATCATTTGAAAACAGCATCCCTTAAGTGAGTTTTTGAGATTAGAAAAAAGTCTGAGGGGGCTAAAACTGGTGAATAAGCTGGGTGTGGCAGGATTTCAAAGCCCCTCTGTTCTGCTGTCTGAACTGCTTGTTGTGCCCTGTGCACAGGGCATTGTCATGCAGTAGGAGGACACCATTAATGAGTTTTCTCAATCTTTTTCTCACCAATGTGGATTGCAATTTTACCAGCCAATTATAAGTTGAGTTGACATTAAAAGCAAACCCAAAACTGCTGGATCACAAATTCAAAGAGCCATGTTGCCTCAAAATGTCACAACAAATCACATTTTGATTTCTTTGAAGTAATGCATATATCCATCAATTAATAATATTTCATATGAAAAGCTCATAGGTCCTCTTACCTTTTCTTTTTTTTTAATTTTAAAGTTCACTCCAAATTCAGGATAAAATGAATTATTTTAACAGTACTGTATACATTTGAATCATTGAAATTCAAACCTGAAATGATCTGAATGCCAAGTATGCTTGAAATATGAACAAGATTGCACAAATGATGAGACTGAATGTGCCCAGAAGTTGAAACAGGTGCTCTCTCAAGAAAGCCTTCCTAGAAAAGATACATGAAAGTTTTTTAAACTTTGAAGTTCATTTCATATAAGCGTCTAGCTCTGATTAAGACAATTCAATTTGTTATGTGTTACAAAGGAATGACTTCATTTTCAAAACATTACACATTGTGCAGAAAATTCACGGTGCTAATGAAAATGAATTGAAGCACTTTCATCTTTAAATTTTTATTTTAACTGACTTCTAAAATCTACTAATTTACTTTGAATACTAAAGAATTGGACAGATTTCTTTTAGAAAGTAAATGTCCACACAACAGTTGAAAATCAATATTCAATCACCTACATGCATTTCGAATATGGATTTCATTACTAAACAAAAATGCTTTTAAAAACAAAAACTTAAAACAATCTTCTGACCGAAAATCATCCTTTTCTTTACCAATATTCCAGGATAAACTCAAAAGATTATTACAGCCCCTGGAATGTACTTGTACTTATGTATTCTTAGTTCCACTACAGCTAATGCTTCATGTAACTTCCTTTTCTTTACACTGAATAACATGTACTTACATGAGGTTGCCATTTTTCCTGTTTGAAGAATTGCTCAACATTTGCCACCCTCTCAGCTTTAAGCTGTCCTGTAAATCCTTGGCTTTAGATTTTGCTATTTGCATCTTAAATTTGTTTTCCAACATGGCAAGTTTTGAATTTCCTTGTGTAGAATTTGCACATGCACTATTTTTGTGCTCCACCTGTTCATCTTTCTCCATTTTTAAAAGGAAATATGATAATACTCTAGCCTGGAAAACAGAAATATAAATATATATATTCACACAGTGGAACCTGATTAGATTGAACACAGTTCCCTGGAAATCACAAATTCCTCGAACTCATCCGTTTCCCTTCTGATTCTCTCTGTATTCCCTTTTTACTTCTATAGTTTCATTGAACTAGTTTGGAGTTATATCACGTTTTCTTCAAACAATCAGTCCTCAATTAGAGAATGAAAATGTTCGCCTCTTAAAAAATTTTACTTTCATCCCATTCACAGATCTAAAATTTCGAACAAGTGCTCTACACAACTGTTATTATTCTTCAAACAAGCACGCCTTTCTTCTCCCTTTCACTGTGTCAAAACAATTTGTGGACAAGCAGCTTAGCCTTTTATCCCTAGTCGCCAGCGAGAGAGACACCCCCTCTCTCGACCCACCTTACTGTAGCCTAGTTCGATGCACCTGGTGCCAGTTGTCTGTCTCGGCCTATGCTAGTTTGCCCGTTGCTGAGATTTCAAAGGGGCCGGTTGTAACCAAGATTTGCTTGTTACCCGTGTACAAGACAGGGGTTATGATGACATCTGTATGGGCCACCCGTTGCTCAATTAATCACTATATGGGTGTGAAAAAAAGCTGGTGGGACCGATCTCTTTGTTAACAGTCAGTACGCCAGTTAAATCAAAAGGTAGAATGTTGGACTGACAACAGTCCTCTTGTGGGATTTGGCCTAACTTTGCTTTGACAGACAAACCAAATGGTCAGAATAACAAGTAGAAGATACTAAAACAGAATGTGTATCAAAGATAATAAGAACAAAATGGTCAGAATAATAAGTGTCTAAAAGATACTGAAGACAAAGTACATGTATACGAAAAGGATACTAAAACAAGTGGTCAGAATAATATGCGTCTAGAAGATCTATACCAAAACAAAATGCTTAATAGTCAGCCAACGCTGAGAAAGAAAAGAAATAAAACATTTATTATAAGGCATCCAGCGTAATCAACAAGATAAATCATTCAGCATTCAATCTTAACCTCAAGTTAAAGTTCAACCTAGCACATGGCTGTTAAGAGCAACATTTTAGTTTGCCTGTCGCACCTGTGAAGCAGCCTGTCAACCACTCCAGCGGAACAGGAATTATCCTTTCCTCACAACTTTAGTTATTAGATCTAATTTTCACAACAAAGTAATGGAGAATTTAAGCTCATACATGAAAGGAAGAAGTACAAAAATCATATAATTTGTTAAAGCTATATTTAAACGAAACGAGCATATACTTTTTTCACTTCTTTTCATTTAATTGATGGAGTTATTGAGCATTTTAACAAACACATGAATCTGGAATAATCTATAGGTGGTGACGTTTTTTACGAGACATAAAAAAGTCAAACAGTTTTTGGGGAAGAAATTTTTACAGCATTTCATATATATGTAGAACTTAACACTCACCAAAGGGTATTAGCGAAGAGTTCTCCGTTTACAAGTTATGCGGGTTTGAGTTATGATAGTTCACTTCTTACAGCACTGGTATGGTGCTTTGATATAAAATATTAAATCTAAATTTATAACAATAGAACATCATAGTTCAAGTTGTAGAGCGTCAATATATATATATGAGAGAGACCAAATCTTAACCATTAACAAAGTTATAAACACACACTAAGAAGAAAATCAAACTTATGTAGAGTTGCACATATATTCCCATTGTCTTACTTTACAGGTAAATCATACAATTAATTTGCCTTATGTTTTTTAACAGGGCATGTGCTAAGAGCTCTCTCTCTCTGTGTAATATTTTCAAGCTTTTAAACACATGTAGCTTCCTTCAAACCTATGAAGACTAAGTGCTTTGAATTTATGTAGGTCAAAATATTAATAATATCTTGTAAAAATCTTTTTTTATTTTTTGGTTACCGGAAATGATTGCGCACACCAAAAGTTAGTAATGAGTCATTGATAAAGCCTGCTACCTAGTTAGAGAAACTTTCGATTGTTTCCTCTATTTGCTAGTTAATGATCTATCACAAACAGTTTAGAACTTTCATGGAGCTATTCATTGTGCTCAGATCCTAAGCGCTGCTCCATGTTTAACAGTGTTGGTTTGAGGCTACTAAGGTAGATCTATAATGCAGAGTGTTTTCAGGGTAGTTCATGCAGACCGAGGGTGTGGAATTATTTTAAAAAATCATATAAAATCACTGAAAAACTCTTCGCACTTCAAACTTTCTCAAGTTTTTTCTTTATTAATCTTTTAAATATAGGGAAACAATTTTTAAGCCATAAAATTGTTTCACTTTTGAAATATTCCTATTTTACTGAGGTGTTATGAAAATCATTACTTTTTTCAGTACTTTTACTAAAAGTATGAAGATTCATCTGTACCATGTAAACACGTTATAATTAAGAGATAAAGAATATAGCGTTGTACTCAGGAAAATTTCAGCTTTAAAATGAATATATGTTTGATATACTCGGTGTTAATGAGACCACATTTATTGCGATGCAAAACAAGTAAAAATTCCCAATATTAAATTTAATGGCAGTGCACTGTCACATACGGGCACACACGGTTGTAGCCTGCCTGACATGCGATTGATCATCGATCCACCCACTACCTGCGGGTTCTAAGTAGCCGCTTTTTGGTCTCTTTTAACAGCAGTGAGCAGAACAATCATATCAAATGTCATGTTCTAAATCAAACCATCAAGGTCAATCCAACTTCCCTCTATGGTATGGTACGTGTATAATCATGATCTCATTTGCATAACTGTGGCCGCCCATGGCTTGGCCTACCTTACCACGTGGTATCTCAACATTGGTTCAGTTTCATGTAATGAATGAGAGAGACAGAGAGAAGAAAGGGGGGGGGGGGGGTAGGATCATTAATCTAAGAATGCCCTGGTACGAAACTGAGAGCGTGAACAAAGCCTAGGAATCACTAGACTTCTCATATGAGAGTGTCAGTTCAAGGAGGCTGTGGCCAGTTACTCTCCATAACTGGCAGAAGGGATGCGCCAAGTACAGCTCCCTCGCTGGCGACTAGAGATAAAAGGCTAGGCTGCCTGTGCACAAATTTTCCTACACAGTGAAAGGGAGGGGTAAGGAGTGTTTGTTTGAAGAATAGCAACAGCTGTGTAAATCACTTCATCGAAATTTAAGACCTGCTAATGTGATAAATATATATTTTTTAAGTCACAGTTTGTCAAATTTTTTAAGAAGAACATTTTCTTTCTCTAAGTAAGGACTGATTGTTCGAAGAAAATGTGTTATTACTTAGAAATAGTTTGACGAAAGTGTTGAAATACGAAGGGATTAAAAAGAGAGTCTGGAGCAATCCAGGTTCAATCTTATTGTGTTCTACAATAAAAATTTGAAAATACTGAATTTGTCTCAAATGTTGCTAGAACATGAGCTCCCACAACAAATACATGTTTGCTGAGAGTGACATTTTATGAAGCACTGCATTTGAAAGCCTTCTAACAGAGCCAAAATACTGCCTTCAGATTCACAAGAGGGGCACAGGTTTTTCCACCGGAACTACTAACGATATGTTGCAAGCAAAGTCTACATTTGTTTATAAAACCAAAAATTTAATTTGAATTCTTCACCACCCAAATCCATCTCCTTGAAGGCTTGCTAAAGAAATCTATCTGATCTAATAACACTATATACCTTTTTAGCATGATTATGTCTATTATTGAATCAGATAGATTTCTTTTCACATTTATTGATGGTCTTTTCCAGTTTGCTTTTAAAGTATGTATACGCTGTCATCATTTGATGATCCATGAATGCACTTCTATTTCTAAGAATCTACACATGGGTTATCTTGATTTTATTGCTGAGCGTAATGTATATGTCTCGGGATAAACTTTTGTTGAATATGTTGATCCTAGATGATCTAGATCTAGATTCTAAATCGTAAATTAACTCCTGAAAGGAATTAACACTCAACTTTTGAAATTTAAAGCGTGTTGATCTCTCTTGATCTCATATTAATTTAGCTCTTAAAAAACAAGTACAGATAGACCTTCACTGCCCCCCCAACACAAAAAAGGCAAACCAATGCATCTGCAGATCTAGTTTGTGTTTTCAAGATTAATGCAAAAAACATTCAATGGCCAGAGTAAAATTTAACACGTAAAAAACTTAAAGTACCAATGAAGATACATCGCTCTTCGATTTACTCAAGTTGGATAATACTTTCATGTTTATATAATCAGAAATCAGAAAACAGGATTTCGTCAGATACATCGGTATGCTATTCGGAGGCAGTGCATCTAGATCTGTGTCCAATTTAGATCTCGATATTTGACTCTTATGACAGATTGCAACGAAATCCTTGTGGAGTAAGGTCTTGATCTCTAATTAGATTTAATCTAGATCTAATTAAATCAGTCTTGATCAGCTGCAGATCCTTAGATTTAGACTTAGTGTATGTGTAGTGTAGTGAATGTGGCATTGGCAACATCTAAGTACAGTGGAAACCTGAAAAACCGAAGTCTGATTATTCGAATTTCTTATCAGCTAAATTTTGCAAGATGATTTTTTTTTTCTCTTTGGCTTTGTTAGAGTCGGACTTGTATTTTGAAGTATTTCTGATTTGATTCTCTTAATTCGAAGACGATACCACCTCGTAAGGCATCACAAAAGTGCTATGCATCTCTCAAGCAGCAAGCAATGCCAATCACTGCCCAAGAAAGGCTGATCAGTGTGCTAACAAATCAAGAAGGGAGCAGATGCATTAACAATTAAGTGCCAGTAGCAAATCTGTACTGATACTGATAGCAACGTGGGACGGGGGAAGGGGAGGTTTGCTCTTTACAGGCTCAGTACACACTCACTCAATGAATCTTAGACTCTGTTATACCCATTTTTGTAATTCGAATACTCTTAATTCGAAGATATAATCCATTCCCATACAATTCGCATTTTGAGGTTTCCACTGTATAGACTAGGGTAGGAGGGCAGCAACATCTAGGGAGGGGGACGTGAAGTGTGAAAATGTTATCTGATCAGGACAGTGTCTGGCTGGGAGTGGCGAGGGCAAGAGAGGAGGTAAGGAGGCTGCAAATCTTGGTAACAGAGAGTTAGTTTCGGATCTTGGCAGGCAGTGGACGTAGAATTCTCACTGCTCTTGCCACAGCCAAGACGGCCAACTTCAAGACAAGTCGTAGTTACTGAGGTGAGTATATTTTACTAGTTTACTTAGATCAAGATATACTGTGAGATATTATGGTATACATTCTGGATTAAAACGTTATTTCGGAAGAAACCGTACTGACATTGGAACTAATCTAGATCTAGATTACAGATAGATCTTGATCTAGGCCTAGATAATCTGAAACATACAATGAAACAGTTAAACTGGAGACTTGTCTGATAGATTACATTACTTTGTTAAGGCTTTTTTTTTCCTTCGAAAGGGTCTTGAGATTAGATTAGTGAGAGTCACTTCCCTTGATGAAAAGAAAAAACAAAACAAAACTAGAAGTGACTTTGATGGACAACATCACAGGTTAATGAGGACATGTGGTCTCATTAACCTGTGGATAACACTAATCTTACAGGAAACGGTAAAGATCGAATGTGATTGTGAAGCTCAATGTACATACTAAACTCTGTGAAACCAAACATAAAAAAATGTAGATCTATAGAAAATTTTAAAAACAATTGGAAAGCAAAAAAATTTTTTATACCATTTCCTACCTCTAAGACGCATTACCGGTTATTCTTCGAAGAATTAAAAAAACAAAAAAAAAAAAAAAAAAACAACATCGAAAGAGTACAGCAACATTTTTTGGCATATGAGACGGAGCATTATATTTATACTACAGCTGATCTCTTTCAACGTCTTTCGCTTGTGATGTTGTCTGTATGCCACACACCTTTCCCCCCCCCCCCCCTCTCTCTCTCTCTCTCTCTCTCTCTCTCTCTCCCCCCCCCCCCCCCCCCCAATTTACATTGTACTATAAGGGCAGATGGATATATTTTGCTACCTGACTAAATCTTTTTTTTTTTCTCTTTTTCTGTGAATGCATCTTCTTCTTCTAGTCTCTCTCTCTCTCTCTCTCTCTCTCTCTCTCTCTCTCTCTCTCTCTCTCTCTCTCTCTCTCTCTCTCTCTCCTCTTCGATTTCTCTAATCTAAATAAATATTTTTTATTCAAGAAATTCTCTAAATCCTCTCCGTCTTTCTAAAATGCTCCCTCCTCCTCTTTTTCCCCCTTATTTCTTTATTGCTATATTCATTATTCTTGCCGTCTTGCCAGAGAGTTTCACCAAGTCTGTTAATGTACCAGAACTAACCTTAGGCTTGTTCAAATTAATTTCTTGATTATTTCTAAGAGTTTCCGTCAAGCCATGTTTGTTATAATCAGGCACTGAATGTGTAGTCTTTGCTTTGCATTATGTCAACATTCTGCACTTATTTACATGTATATAATCGAGTCCCAGCAATTAAAAAGGGTTAAACACAACTTCATAGATACACAATGTTGGAAACCAAACTAGACTTAGGCAGATTATGCAAAAACTGGTCGGTTTCTTTATTGGCAGACAGGGAGCACTAGATCCTTTTATTTTTCTTAAATGGGCTTGAGATCTTGAGATAAAAAAAAGTTTTCATTTGTTAATTATTACCTTTTCTTATTCTTTCAAATGACTTTATATCCCTTTAGGAAAAACAAAGACAATCTAAGTTTGCTTCAAAAGTGTTAAAAAGACTAAAAAAAAGCGGATGACAAACCAATAAACTGACAATTTTTCACTTTCAAGAACCAATGTCTTTTGAGACCTGGGGCCTTAAATATGAACTCAGACAGCCATATTAAAAAGGTCACATGATATTATAGTTTCCATCTTGAAACATTGGAGGCAATATGAAATTGTCAACTTTAGATATAGATTGTGAATTCCTCTCTGACTAGCAAGTTAGATTACTGAAGTTGCCTTCTGGTTACCCTTGAGGTAAAATGTTCAAGATCCCAAATAAAACTGACAGATCATTGCTGAAGAAATGCTGTAAAAAGATTCTAAAGAATTTCTGAAATTATTACTCATTAACCAATACAGAAAACAGCAGATTTTAAAATTAGTTGCCGTCAAATAATCAGGGACCATCATATACATACATGTATACAAGATCTAATTGAAATGTACAAACCTGCAAAACTTTTTGGGTTATCTACGAATATTTTATTTCAAACACTTTAAAATCACGCAGTTGTTTGGAAAAAGAGATATTTTTCATTTTATGCCTCTAGAATTTGGATGAGACTGTTTCATGCAACACAAGTTGTAAAGCATTTTTTGCATGTTTTAAAATTTTTTTTTTATATCCAGCTTTTCTGAGATATTTCTATGTCTTTGATTTTGTAACAAACTGCCTTTCTTTTCCTTTGACCTATACTACAATCTATGCTTATTGATATCTTTTTTATATTCCCATGACACATTGAACTCCATTCTCTAGAACTCAAAGTATTTTACTTGCTCTGATCTTCTTTTATTTTAAGTTTTTATTTTTTTTTTTCAAAAGGTGCAATATACTTAAGCTTATGAAGTAAAAAAAAATAAATGAAATATGTAAATGAAGCCCCCGAGTTATTACATGTATCATTATTATTATTATTATTATTATTATTATTATTATTATTATTATTATTATTATTATTACATGTATTACTATACATGTACTAGGTAATCTTTCTTTCTAACATTTAGTTCCTAATGATTTGCTTTTTGCTACTCATTAGCAAGTAATGGCATTGTCAAATTATACATTGAGCATTTTTTCAATAAAATTTATACATAAATAATTGCCATTTTCTTTTAAGATACGATTATCTCCCAACATAAAAGATTGCCTTCAGCACAAGGAAAAGATCTAAAAATTTGGAACAAACTTGCTTTTCAGGGATGGATACAATCTAATTCAATTTTTAAAATTTAATACTTTTAAAATTACATGAGCAGAAAAAAGTTTTGTCGTCATCTTGAAAGATCTACAAATTTATAGGTAAATCCTTTGAAATATACTCAAGGACATTAAAAACGCAAAATTTGAAAAATTCTGATTATTGCATTGATACTTACATGTATTTGTTCACAACCAAAGTTACACTGGAACTTAACTAGGTTATGAAAATTACCCACTGCACGTGTTTTTGACGTTTTACTGAAATTTGTTCACTTGACGAAAAAAGTATTAAATTTAATGTCATGATCTTTGCTCATAAAACTGTTATGAGTGTACAAAAGTCTTTTCACAAGTGTGACTTTAGTTAAACATCAACTCTATATGAGATAAAAACATATATGAGCAATTTTCTCAGTTGATAACACTGCTCCAAAAAATGCCAAGATTTAACACTGATGAGCGAAAATGTGCTTTAGGAATGATTGAAGCTGGAATGTCTTACCATCAGGTGGCTCAAAGACTTAATTGTAATGTGAGCACAATTTCAAGATTGGCACAACGGGTTACGGTAACAGGAAGCAATAATGATCGACCAAGAAGAGGCCAACCACGAGTCACCACCAACGTACAGGATCGTTTTATTGTTTGAACTCATTTGCAAAACTGGTTCCAGCCAAGTATCTGAATTGAAGCAGAAACTCTGCACAGATGTGGCCTGGCCAAGTGTCTACAAGGACTATTCAGCTGCAACTTCAGGCATAATGAATACTCAACAGTAGACTCCATATTGGTCTGGTTTTAACAGCCCAACCTTTCCAACATCGCTTAGAATGGGCAAGAAGACAGCACCGGATGACCCAGTGGGAGTGGCAAGCAGTCCTGTTCACAGACGAAAGACGATTCAACCTAGATCACCATGATGATTGGTGATGGGTGTGGCTAAGACGAGGTGAACATTTTGCTGACAACTGTCTCGTTAACATAACCCATTTGCAATGGCAGTGTCCATGTTTTCTCCATCAAATCAGGCTACATCTTTTTCAGGAACCAGTCAACGTGCACACATACATCAATGAGATTCTTTTCCCTATTGTGAGACGCCATGAATATTTTAAGCAAGACAATGCTAGAGCACACACAGAAATGCTACACAGGCCTTCTTGCAACAAGAAGATATAAATGTTTTGGACTGGCCCGCATTTTCACCTGACATGAGCCCAATTGAACATGCCTGGGATAAGCCCAGGTGTTGAATTTACAGGTGAAATGACATTGGTAATCTTCAGCATTTGGCGGCAGCACTGCAACAAGAGTAGGAAACTACATGTATAACGTTACCCCAAATTTATTTCCCGACCCTTATTTCATCAATAGGGAGGAGAACTATGTATTGTATCAACGCCTGTGGTGGACTTACCCAATACTAAAGACATAGACGTATATCCATAATTCTTGATACCTTTAACTGAAGATGTCTATTCGGCCGCTCACAACGGCTCTATGTTCTGTGACTCTTGCCATGTAGGAAAAGAAAGATAATCCTGATCAAACCCAAAGAAAAATATGGATGCGTTCAGTTTAATTTCATCATCTTTCAAAAGTTTTGTAATCACAACAAAACCAAAATTTCATTTATACTGATTTTCATATAGCCCATTTGTTTAACACCATTGATTGTAAGAAGAGAAAAAAAATAAACTAATTAATACAGATTTAAATTTTGTAAATGAAAAATTCAGTGTGGTGTTTATTTTCTTTGAGTATAAATTATATTGCCATGTATTTTTTTTTTTTTTTTTTTTTTGGGGGGGGGGGGGTGTTATAAAATGTAACAATTTTTTCTGGTATTTTTATTTTAAACTGTTTTTTAAATTTCATGTTCTTAAAAAGATTTGAATTTATAGAGTCTATATATACAACTGAAGGACAATCAAATGCTTAACAAGCATGGTTGCCTATTCAAATATATATCTCTTCCAGAACCACTCATAGTTCAGTTTTAAATATATAGAAACTTGAGACACTGGAATTCTCCTCATGTTTAAAGACATTCTTTAAATGAAGGAGACATCTTCAGCAAAAAAGAAAACTAAATTTAGGTGCAATCTTTCACCCAACCCTCTTTTCAGTTTATCTCTCCACTGAGACCATAATGGGGTGCTGACACATTACAGAATGACACAATGTAGTGCTTGACCCTATTTGGTGAAAAAGTGCTCTCCAATAGTTAATAAAAACATGCAACTGCTCAGACAATACTACAGGGAAACAAAATTTTAAGGCCCCAAATTTTTAAAAATTTACTGGCTTACCCTGGATTGCTAAAGCTTATTATTAGTCCAGATCTAGTCAGAATCTGTAAAGCAAGGCAAATTAAGAGAAGCAAGTTAATAAAATGGCTTAACTTGAATGTTTCTATGGTTCCTTGTTGATAATCAGTGGATATTTTCGATATCAAGGATATAAACAAGTATAGAAATATGAAACGCATGCAAAAGAAACAGAAATGATGATAACATTCACAACTGCTGCTCCCGAAGAAAAGACAATGATGACAGTTGTTCTTAAAATACTGATGAATCAAATCAGCACTCCTTTCCTGTACAGAATGGCATGTTTTCCATCACGCTTTTGTCTTTACGCTGGAAAAAGTCAAGCTTTGTTTGATTTTTATCTTAAGTTTTTCACTCCATGAAAATAAAATAAAATGCTTTTCCTATATATTTATATTTAAAAAATAACGATCATTTGTTTTCAAAGAGTCATCTGATTTGAATATTGGAAAACAATGAGAATAGTCTGTTAAATTTTTTTTGGTTCATCGTTACATTTACAAATTTGGTTGTAATAATTGATGAAATTAATTACAATAAATATATACATGTAATGAATTTCAAATGTATCCTGAAGCCTTATATATTTTCTTCATTTTTTTATCGCTTGAGGCACTGATTGTGGCAGATCAAACTGTATATTGAGTGATTTTAAAGGAAATAGGGTAGTTGCCTTTTATCATATTGATAATGCCTCTTGACCAAAAGCATGCCCTTGCTTTACTCAGATCAATACTTTGTGATGAGAGTCTACTCTAGATGGCAATGAATGTTTTAAAACAAGAATAAGCAAAATAATCATCTCATTTAATATAAGTGTGATACAGCAATATGTATGCAGTGGAATCAGCTTGAAGTCAACACTACACTGCGGTCTAATTTAGTTCCTTCTTTGTTTCAGTTACTGATTTTCTAATTAAGTAAACGGCTTGGGGACATTTTTCGCTTAAAGTCAACACCTCGTGGTGGATAGAAAAAGGTCAAATCCATAAAAGTGGGCCGCATAGGGATGTATGGGTGGGATAGAGCTCTTTTATTGTAAACCCAATACATTCAGTAAGTCACAGGGCCAAGCTAAGTTAGTTTGGTCTTGCGCTGCTGGTGACTGTACCAAAGAAAGGTACAGTAAAACTCTAGTATAACGAGAATGCCCGGACCTTCTCTCGTTATTGCCGAGTTCTCGTTATTCCACTTGTAAAGGGAAATAATAAAATATCCAATACCTTGATCTAAAATATACTGAGTTACATCCCCTGATTCTGATAACACGATGCGTGACTCGGCCACGGCATCAATGGAGATCTATCGACATCGGTGTTTTTTTTTTGTTTTTTTGTTTTTTAATTTAATTTTTTTTTTTTCTTCTTTTTTGGGGGTTTCTTTTCTTTTTGCTTCAGATATTATTTCTTTTTCAGGGGGGGTGTCATTGTAATGCCTGTTTAAAACCGCCCACACCTTTCGTGTGCTTGGAATTAGACAGACTAGCAGAAGGCAGACGAAATGTCAATTGGTGGTAAAAAATGATGTTATCTTCTTTTGTTTGAGGCTGTTGGTGGCAATGTTTTGAATTTGTGATTCATAGCCATCCAGGCCTCAACAAGGGTCGAGCAATTCTCTTGTTGCAGTAGAAAGAGACGCAGTGTTTCCACTGCTTTTAAAGCACTTTTGGCTGAAACGGGTGGCAACGTCGGATCTTCTGTGTCATCTTCAGTTGGTTCAACTTCAACTGTTTCTTGGACTGCCGCAACAATCTGCTCTGTTGACAAGTCCTCTCTTGTGTCTGGAACATCACTGTCAATGGCCAAGTAGTCGTCGATGGTTTGTTCAACTGGAATTCTGTTTGTTACTTCAGTGAACAATTGTTCCATTTCAGAGCGCTCTGGGTCCTTGTTGATTGTCTCTGTGTGTGTTGTCGTCGTCGCTGTAGCATTAACATCATTGAGGACGAATCCAGCGTGGCGGAAACAGTTTGCAATTGCAGTAGGGGTCACTTCATCCCATGCTGCTGCTGCCATTGTTATTGCATCCAAAACAGTCAATTTGAGATGGGCTTTGTTGTCATCGTGAGTTTCAATTGATGCGATGAGTCTTTTCAAAACGCGTTTCCGATAGCGTGTTTTTAGGGCTTGAATGATCCCCTGATCACAGGGTTGCAAGACACTTGTTGTGTTTGGCGGCAAAAAAATCAGTTCCACCGCTCGCAGTCCTTGGATTGATGGGTGTGCAGGGCAATTGTCCACAATCATTACTATAGATCTTCCTTGCATCAGCATCTTTCTGTCAAGTTTCTTCAGCCACTCCTCAAATATCTGTGATGTCATCCATGCCTTACGGTTTGCTTTTCACACTGCAGGCAAGGACTTGACATTCTTCATGCAACGAGGTTTTTCAAATCTCCCGATTGTCAGCAATGGCAGCTTCTCCGTCCCATTCATGTTCGCTGTAACCATGAGCGTGATCCGGTCTTTGGGAATCTTGTCACCAGAACAGGTTTCCCCTTTCGTCGCCAGCGTGCGAGATGGAAGACATCGGTAGAACAACCCCGTCTCATCAGCACTTTGGGATCGTAGTTTTTCAATATCCTCTGCAGATGAGTCTCCTTCCAACTATCAGTCGAAGTAGTACAGACAGAGGCTGATTCACCACACACGTTTTTGAAAACGATGCCATGGCGTAACTTGAACCTGTCAAGCCATCCTGTGCTCCCAGAGAAATTGGAATGCCCCTTCTTTCCGCTATCTCCGTCGCCTTCTCCAGTAGAATAGGTCCTGAGAGTGGGACGTGCTTGCTTCGTGCTTGGTTGAACAACGAGTGCCTTGTCGACATCATCAAAATCTGCGAGTCTCAACTTCTTGCGGTCTTTCTCAAAGTGGCCACTGTCGTGAGCTTTCATGATCTTTCCTTTATCTTTCAAGATGGTGTAGAGAGTGCTTGATCAAAATCCCTGCAAATCTGTGCATTTGTCTTTGTTTTTCTTTCGACCGCCTCAATGATTGTTGCTTTTGTCTCCAGAGTAATGCGCTTTCTTTTAGATGCCATTTTTGAAGACGTGAAGAGATTATCAGTCTTAGAATTGACGACGTGGATTGAAGATGAGCGATCTAATCACTGTAACAATCAAACCTTAACTGACTGACAACTCTATCAGTGATCAGCTAGGCCTATACCATCGCACACCGCGTGCTATGTGGTGGTTGGGTGGGCTAGGCCATGTGCGTACTGCGGGTGGTGGGGAAGGGTAGTAACAAAGAGAGGCATCCTACTGCGGTGTGCTTATTGGTTATTGTTTCTTAGGCCTAGCTTAGGCCTAGTGTGCAGAAAGTGAGAGGCGTGTGCCAGCCTCTCGCTTTCGACACAAGCAATGCGATGGGTGACACAGTGAAGTAGCCTATTGGCCCGCAATCTTCTTCACAGTTGAGTGCGGCATGCGTGGTCTTTGTCATTTGCGACACAATGGCTGCGAAAAGGCCCTTAGGACTATGACTTTATTTGAATACGAGGATCAGCGATCTCTCGTTATTACAGAGTTCACTATCCATTTGTTCTCGTTATTCCAGAATCGTAGTTACAAAGCTAAAGAAGGGAGAAAAACGGGGATTGAGAAAAAGTCTCGTTATTACCAAGTTCTCGTTTCAATTGTAGTTATAAGTGGACTCCACTGTACTTAGGGCATGGGGGGATAGAGGCTGCATGTGTCTAGATGTAGACCTAACTTATCGTGGATATGCGTCATTTGTGGCAAACAGTGCATTGTTTTCTTCCCACCGCCGGTTGCCTTAACGATTGACATTCTTTTCTCAGCCTCCAATATGTAATGCTAAACAATTTTTTAATCAGGCCATTATTTTTTTTTTCATAGTGAAAACATAACGAAAATAATGATGGTCGAAACCCACACTAAAAGAAAGTAAAGCTGACAAAATATAGCAAGAATTGTTGGTGTGAACCTATATTTGGTATGTTGGACATGAATTTATTTAAAAGAAAACTCTTTTTAGACAGTATGGTTTTTAGTTTGCTTAATATAACTTGTATCAATTTATTTTAATAAATAACGTAAGGGAGACATTGTGGAGGGTGACCACTATCATAAGTATTGAACAGGACTGGGAGATCACCTGTTTTTACATCATGAATTCTCTGACTTGTTTCCTGGAATTGGATGAAGTCAACCTTGCTTAAAGTCAACATTTTTTTTTTGGTCCTAAGGTGTTAACTTAAAGCGAGTTCAACTGTATTACACAAGACCTCTTTGAATCCCAGATAAAAATGAACTGCCTACATCAAAATATGAACTCTCCAATAAAGTTAAAATGTGCATTATTCATTGAGCTTTTCTAAGCTCTTTTATTTGTTCTTGGTATTCTCTCTACAATTCTGCACACATAAAATCCCTGTGGAAGTTGTGATTGTTTTGGAGAAAGGGAAAGAAATACCAATTAAGACAAAATTCAACTTACTTGCCCATATGAATCAAATGTGGAACATATTTTATCATCAGTGTACAGTTGACACTGCTTAAGTCGATCTCCAGGGGACATATCTAAAAAAATCGAGTTGTGTGATTATTGACTTACCTCACCTGTTTGAATATAAAAATTGCTTAGCACCTCCCCCGTATCAGATTGTGTACATATAATGTATTATTATGTGTCTTTTTCTTTTGTTGGTTTTGTTTGTCGTTGCTTGTAGGCATCAGTCTGACCAGAAAAGTGTAGGTCCTGATAATGGTCCTTCTTTTTCATAATGGTCGAGACAGTGTTAGCGGGCACATCAAATTCAGCTGCAACATCTTTCTGTTTCTTAGTTTTTGTTTTCAACTTCGTCGATAAGTTTAATCTTGCGTTTTAAAGTGAGGGTGGTCAGTTTTCTTATCATCTTGTAAATTTGTAGTTCGGCTGGTCTAAATTAAAAATAATAAACAGGCAGCCTGATGGAACTCCAGCTTTCTGATGCCTATAACGCAGGAAAATGATCGAGTGTTGATGGTATGTTACCGTAGATCTAGACAATGCGAGCGCAAGTTAGACTGAGACTGGAGCCAGTGAAACTGAAAGTTGTGAAAGCGTTCTAATCGAAGCGAGTGCTAGTACTAAGACACAATGACTAAGTAACGCTGAAACTGAAAGTGCGATTGGTTACTTTCGATTATGCATACTTAAATTCCAGTACGGGTTGGGCATTCTTTTTGTTAGCCATTCTGAAACATTAGAGGAAAGGGGAAGTGCGGATGGAAGAGCGAAACTAGGCAGACTGGCGAACACTGGCCCATCCCACCCAGTGCAAAGATATAATGTAGATCTACAAATTACAATGCAAAATTTCATTGTCAGCCAATCAGCCCCTGTGATGGGGTGGGGCACGGGGGATGAGCTCATTGCCTCAACGCGAACGGACCGCTGTGTGTGTGTGTTCGCGTCCGATATGTGTGCAGATTGATTGGCACACTCAGGGTCCAGAACCAGTGACACTTGAAAGGTAGAGAGAGAGAAAGAGAGCGGTCTTGTTGAGTTTACATTGATGTATTGATGTTGCAACCATCACATCTGGACTGAAGCTTCTTTCTAATGCCACAGTGGAACTGTTGTAACTAGTTAGTGAGGTATAGAGTGTGCACAAAGCCAAGTGCTGACAACACACATTGACCACATCGAGTTGTTGGAAAATCGGCCGGAGTGAACAAAAACGTTGATTTCTTTATGCGGCGCTGGGCAGTCTAAGATTGACTTATGTAAAAATCGAGTTAAGCGTTGGCCTCTATTACTTGCTATAGGAAGGGGGAGGGCCCGACCAAAAAAGTCGACTTGAATAAAAATCCACTTATGTGGCATCGACTTATGCAGTGTCGACTGTATTAATAAAATTCTCTAAAATAAGAATATATAAAAATCACAATAAAAAAGTTAAAAACAGGATTCAGGAAAAATAACATTTTTTTCTTCACATCAATTGAATTTAATAGACCATCATATCACAAGACCAAATCAATGTTTTGTTTTAAGAGGGTACATATTACTCTTAGTTTAAATAACACTCTCATTATTTTGCTATCTGTATAGATGTCTGTCAGGATCTCCTTGCAAAACAACAACCTCTTCCATCAGCTGAGGAGGGTTCAGGGCTGATTTATCTTGCCAGCAGTTTTTTTTGCAGGTGAAGACCATAACAGTTCCAAAATCTATCTCCACATCGTCTTCTATATCAGGTGAAATGAATGAAATTTAAAAAAAAATGTTCCTCTCATATTTTGGTAAATGGATAAAAAATTGGGATAGAGCAAATTTTTGTTTTAATTTATCACATGGGTACAAGACACAGCATACAAAACTTATGAAGTCCACATTTTTCAAACTATAAAACTCAATGTTTCAGTCTTTTATAACTTCATTCCTCCTCAATAACAATTTTCAGTCATTTGAAATAAGTGGTCCTATCTCACAATTTTTTTTTAGTTAGTGGCTGTAAGCTAAATGTTCTAGTTTTGGTATTCTGTCTGAGAGAGGCGTAAGGTTCATGGAAGAACTTTGAAAAACTAATTTGAATGCGCAAGATGAATCTGAGAAAAAGTCTCCATACCATAAGTTTATTTCTTTGGCTGTAAAAAAAAATATGCACATATATATATATATATATATATATATATTGTTAAGAGCATGTTAACACTTAATTTCTTGACAAAGCTTTATTTCTTATGTGTCTCCTAGCATTGTTGTTTTCCCTTGTTTTAAAATCTCATCTAGCTTGAACAATTCAGACGAATCAATTTTTTCCTAACATTTCAAATAAGTGTATATTTGATATATGATGTCCAAAACAAAGAGTATATACAGTTCATTATTGAAGCAAAGGTACAGAATAAACATGTAATTTTTTTTTCCACTTTTTTTCTTTTGTACTATCACAATAAAAAAATTATTATTTAAGACATTCTACATAAGCTTGCATTTTTGTACCCCATTTTAACTTGTCCGTGAAACTATAATGTTACAACTTTTCTTATAGATTACGATCATATTCATTTTACCTATTTCTTCAGCTTGTAACCATGGTAGAAGAGCTGGTAAGAGCTGCAACTCAAATATTCTCTCTCCTCCACAATTAGGGCAGCTTTCAATATCCTCAAGTTCATTGACCAATAAGGGATCCCCGCCTCGGTTGTAACTGGTAAACAGATTACCATCAAAGATCTGGTTTAAACTAATACCATCTTTAATTTTTTTTCCTTTTAGAATATGACAACTTTCATCCCTCCTATCAGACCCCAAGAGAATCTTGAGAGATGTTCAAACAAATTGAAAATTGCTGCAAAAAATCATTGATTACAAATATTTGAGAAGACAGGCTGAATTATATTAGTCATCAAACTCTTTAAAGGACTATGGTGATTAAATTTTTTGCCTCTTACCCATGTTAAATATGCAATACATTTTTTTAAGTTGCTAACATTTCCAAATACCAAATTTAAAAATGAAATCTAAAATGAAAAAAAAAACCAAACATTTGTTTTATGCAAAGCTCTTATATCTCTCCTGAAATTTTACCAATCATTACAAAAGGAATAGCTATAGCATTCAATGTTAAACTACTCCAAATGTTTTAAATAACTTGACAGATGCTCATTGCTAAGCACTGTCTGATTTAGGAATGATTTTTTTTTTTTGGAAATACACATAACTTTTTACAAACAATTACCGCACACATTGCTGAGGACAGCGCTGCAGCCGCTTCAGAAACTTGTGAAATTTTCTATCTCCATGCCTCAATTCAGATTTCTCATAGCCTTCACAGGGACAAGATTTACCTTTTCCAGATTTTGGCCTGTGATTTTAGGAAAAAAATAGGGTCAACAAAACAGAAAAAAAAAAGTAAGAACAGCTTATGGATATCACACACTCAGAAATTTGAAAAAAAATGCAAATATGCTAGAAGCCTGCTCTGGATGAAACAATACATAAACTGTAAAAATTAATTTCTCTTCAGATTGTGAATGATCAGAGATATTAATTATTGTTCTGAAACAAAAAACAAAAACTAAACAGCTGCTGCTCCTAGTATTTATGTTGACTCCATTGACACCACTGAACACCAAAAACTTCAAAAGATTTTATCAATTTCACTCATCATCTTCATTGCAGTTATTTATGTAAGCAATACAGAATCTTTAACAGCTTTTCAAGACAATAAAAAGGAATATGGCACCGCTATACAGCCATCACAAGAACACAAGAAGGTGGTGACTATGAGCATAACCAAAACAGAAGAATTATATCCTTACCTCTCATGTAAAAGTGAGCGCATTGAATGACCCTCAGACTTTTCATAGTTCTTGATAAGATTCAAAACATGATCTGACATTTTCTCTTCCTCCACAGGCTCTTCAATAACCTCTAGATAGAATGGTTTGAACATAATATGTCCAAAAAATGATGGGTTGTCTGCAGGTGCCTTGAAATATTGAAAAAAAAATTAATTGATGGAGGCAATAAAAGCTAAATATTTGAAAAATATTTTTTTTCTCTTTCAAAACCAACAATCAGCTCAAGTCTTAAATTACAATGATCATTTTGAAAACTCTTTAAAAATTGAAAAAAAAAATGTAATTGAAAGTATTGCTAGCAATGATGAGGCCTATAAATGAGTATGATTTTGGAAATCTAACTCTCTTGCAAAGAAACAACTTTGCCAAGCTTTATATATTGACCTCTATCAAGCAAGTAGTCTCTAAGTATATTCTCTTATTATATGATTAAAATAATCCTCAGATATTTCTATTGACTGATTAAAACTTGCTTTAAGGTATTAAAAAAAAACAAAAAAACATTGATTAAGTTACTATTATAGTTTTTCTTAGCTTTGTGACATTGCACAAAAATATAAAATTAAAAGAAATCATATCATTTATAAATAAATCTAAGCATGACCCCAAAGAAAATTAAATCTTATGTGGTACCAGTTTAAGAGCTTAATAAACACTTGAGCTTTGAAAATTTTAAAGACCTTTTAAACATTCTGGCCTTTTACTATCACTATTCATATCTTTTTTGTTTCTAAACTTGCAACCTTTAAAAGCAATTATCGTTTCAGAAATGCAAATGAGGTTTGATGCAGTGGAATACAACTGTTTACTATAATGCCAAAATGTAATCAACTAATTTACTGGCATTGTAAATTTTACAGTCATAAAGACTATTTGGCTCTATTCAAGTCTTTTTTGCCATCCTTTCAGAGTAAATGCAAATTTATATGATGAAATGAAAAAAAAATGTACATACTGAGATCCCTTCCTCATTTTTGATGTTAAGAATTTCTGCCATGGCATCCAGGCGTCCTGCATCTGCTACCAGTATCATCTCTTCAACTCCACAATCAGAGTCAGCCTCTAGTGCTAAATAAATATTCCCTCCATTTGTTACTGAATACAGACAAGTTGACATGTAAAAAAGTCTTGTTAACAACAAATAAAAACTGGCCATGACAAATATTTTTGCTGATTATTTCATCACTTCATTTTCAAGATGACAGAATAACTCTAAACCAACAGTATATTATGAGACAAAAAATAAAAAAGTAGGATATACCTTCTTTTCCATCTTTTTATAAAAAATGCTCTTCAAAAAGTAACATTGTAGCACTTATCCAATTAATAAGAAACACAGTTTGAACCTTTGGGTTTTCTGGTTTTATTATATTCTTAAGGTATCATCCGACTACGTTGAGATATAAGTCTGAACTGGTGAAGGAAGTTCTTGGTCTATTCAACGTCTCTGTGATGAGCTCTATTCACAACCTCAAATGGATTTATTTGTCACGTGTTAGTCTTTGTCATTGCTCAAGATTCAAAAGTCCTAACGCCACACAGCCCTCCCCCAAAGACTGACACCGTAATAGTCACTGGTATCGCATAGGCGGTCGAATAGTGCGACCTGTACGTGAAGACGTCTGAACAGCAGGGCGCGACATAGCTTGCTGATGCTTAGAGGCGGTGCTTGAGTCTGATGGATGACTGCGTGAGGGATGACTCTGTTTAGCTGGAGGGCGACCACGTGGAGGAGGTTTAGCCAGTATGACCGGTTGAAATGGATCGAAAAACGCTGGCTTGATGCGATCGACTGAGATTCGTTCAGTGCGACCGCCAATGTCTATGAGGAAAGTTTTGTCCCCTGGAGTCAGAACTGCATAAGGACCCGAATAAGGCCTCTGTAACGGCCCTTTAGTGCCGTCTCGTCGGACGTACACGTGTTTTGCGGCTAGCAAAGATGGGGACAGGTAGGTTCTAGCAGAAGTGTGATGGGAGGCCGGACGAGGTGCATAAAACGGGATGTTCAGCCTGAAATTCAGCAGTAAGTCATCCATAGATTTTGCAGATTTAGGTGGAACTAGTTCACCTGGGATTGTCAAAGGCTCACCGTAAACAAGCTCCGCTGAGGAATAACCTAAGTCTTCTTTTGGTGTGGTTCTGAGCCCGAGAAGTACCCAAGGTAGTTCTTCTACCCAATTTGGACCGGTGAGACGGGCTTTTAGAGCTGTCTTGAGAGTTCGATGAAAACGTTCAATCATTCCGTTTGCCTGAGGATGATAAGCAGATGTATGGTGAAGCTTGACTCCAAGGCGAGCCGCTATCTCACTCCATAAAGATGATGTGAACTGTGACCCGCGATCTGACGAAATATCTCCAGGGACACCGAAACGAGCGATCCAGCCAGTAATGAGAGCATGCACACACTCGGGTGTTGTAATGCCTCGTAGTGGAATAGCTTCTGGCCAGCGTGTGTTGCGGTCGATAATTGTCAGGAGATATGTGAAGCCAGAAGAAAAAGGTAAAGGTCCAACAATATCAATGTTTATGTGTGAGAATCTTTTCTCAGGTACAGAGAAATGTTCCAGTGGAGCTTTTGTGTGGTTTTGTATTTTTGAACTTTGGCAGTGATGACATTCTTTCACCCATCTACTGACCTGCTTTCGTATCCCGTGACAAACAAATTTGTTTGAGACCATTTTGACGGTGGCTTTGACTCCTGGATGTGAGAGATTGTGAACAACGTCGAACACTGTGCGTCTGAAATCAGGAGGTATAATCGGACCTGGACGGCCTGTTGAAACGTCACACACAAGCTCTGGTCCTTGCTCGTTCAATCTTGTATTGGTAATCTCTAGGCAAGTGAAGGCTGTCTTGTAAGCTTGTACGTCAATACTAGCAGCTTGGGCTCTAGCCATTGCTATGTAATCTATGCCCAAGGAAACTGCGTTGGTTGTTCTGGAACGAGACAGACAATCGGCGACGATGTTGTTTTTACCAGAGACATGTGCTATGTCGGTGCTAAACTCGGAAATGGCTGAGAGATGTCTTTGTTGTCGTGCTGACCATAACTCTGTTGTTTTTGCCATGGCGTGCACTAGTGGTTTATGGTCTGTATAAATGGTGAAATTCCGTCCTTCAAGCATGAAACGGAAGTGACGAATTGCCAAATATACTCCAAGTAATTCTCGGTCGAAAGCACTGTATTTTATTTCTGCTTTTCGTAATTGTCGGCTGAAAAAGGCTAAAGGTTGCCAATGACCCTTATTGAACTGTTCGAGGACGGCGCCAACGGCCACATCTGAAGCGTCAGAAGTAAGAGCTAAAGGGCAGTCAGTGCAAGGGTGGACCAGCATTGCTGCATTAGCCAAAGCAGTTTTACCGTTTAGGAAAGCCTGTTTCATCTCTTGTGACCACACTAGCTCTTGTCGAGGCTTAGATGACTTTAGTGCCCCGTAAAGAGGACTGAGGGTAGCAGCAATGTTAGGCAAAAAACGGTGGTAAAAGTTAATCATACCTAAAAACTCTTGTAGTCCTTTCACAGTTGACGGTTGAGGGAATGTTTGGATGACTTTAACCTTGGCTTGGGTTGGACTAGATCCTTTCTTTGATATTTGGTGCCCCAAGAATTCCAGGGAAGAGACACCGAAAAGACATTTTTCAAGGCGAATTACAAGTCCATGATCTATCAAACGTCTAAACACAGCTTTTAAGTCATCCATGTGTTCCTTTTCTGTCGAACTTGCTATGAGGATGTCGTCAAGATAAACAAAAGCTGAATCAATTTCTTGAAGGACAGAATCCATAAGTCTTTGAAACGTTTGGGCAGCACTTTTTAAGCCGAAAGGCATCCGCAAAAATTCCCACAGACCAAACGGAGTGATCACTGCTGTCTTAGGAATGTCTTCAGGGGCGACTGGAATCTGATGATAGCCACGAACTAGGTCGATTTTCGAGAAGATAGTCTTTCCTTTAAGGCGGGCCGAGAAGTCATGAATATGGGGAATGGGGTACCGATCTGGCGCGGTGACATCGTTTAATTTTCTGTAATCGCCGCATGGGCGCCAGCCACCGTTTGGTTTGGATACCATATGGAGAGGAGATGCCCACGGGCTGCTTGATTTCCTAATAATGCCCATCTTTTCCATCTCAGAAAATTCCTTTTTGGCTATTGCTAGTCTGTCTGGAGCAAGGCGACGAGCTCGAGCGAAGACAGGACGGTCTTTAGTTGGGATGAAGTGATGTACACCATGTTTAACCTCCGCATTTGAAAATGTTGGTTTCAGCAGATCCGGGAATTCATTAAGGAGCTTTCGGAACTTATTACTTGAAGGCTCGACAAGCGCAAGGTTGGTTGGCGTCACTGTACTGACACAGCAGGAAATGCCTGAAAATGTGTCTGCTTCTATCAAGCGACGGTTCCTCATGTCGACAAGTAAGTTGTGTGTTCGTAAAAAATCAGCGCCAAGGAGCGGGCGGCGGACATCTGCTGCGATGAGCCGAGCTTGGAAATTGTGTTGACCAAAACGAAGACAAACGACGCGAGCACCATAAGTCGCTATGGTAGAACCATTGGCAGCTTGTAAAGGAGGTCCTCTGGGTCCTGTTTTCTTGTCTAGTTTAGACGCTGGAGTAACAGAAACTTGAGCTCCTGTGTCAACTAGAAAGCACCTTTTAGAAATATTGTCTGTGACAAAAAGCTGCGTATGTTTGTGGTTCTCTGAAGTTGAAACGGCACAATGTAGCGCTTTGGCGTTTCTCTGCCTGTGATTATGTGTAAAACTTGAATAGTGTTTGCAGGTGCGGTCACAGCGTTGTGCTCTCGACCCAAACCGTCTGTGAAACCAGCAAACTGTGCTCACCTCAGACGATTCGCTCAAATAACACTCTGGACTGAGTGACGCCAGAATTCTGTCTGCCTCAAGCGATAACATTCTTAAATCTGTGTTTGGTGAGTTTGCTAGGGGGACACGAACTTTTTCCGGTAATTGTCGAAAAAATATCTGTTTAAAAATAAAACAGGGTTTATGGTCCCCTAAAAGAGCAAGCATTGAGTCCATGAGTTCTGAGGGCTTTCTATCGCCTAACCCGCTAAGGTCTAATAACGTATTAGCCCTCTCTGTTTCTGAAAGCCCGAAAGCCGAACATAAAAATGATTTAAGGGCCTCGTATTTGTTAGTAAGAGGTGGAGAGGCGATCACTGACAATACTCTAGTTGCTGTTTGTGAGTCAAGAGCAGCTACAACATGAAAGTATTTCGTGTCGTCAGATGATAGGTTGCGTAAGGCAAACTGTGCTTCGGTTTGCGCGAACCATGCCAGCGGGCACGTCGTCCAAAAAGTTGGAAGTTTAAGTGCTACTGCCTCGATAGACATAATGAAATGAAATGTCGGAGGCTTAAAACTAGATCTAAAAAAAATAAAGATCAACTATCACGTCGGGGTCACCAGTGTAGCACTTATCCAATTAATAAGAAACACAGTTTGAACCTTTGGGTTTTCTGGTTTTATTATATTCTTAAGGTATCATCCGACTACGTTGAGATATAAGTCTGAACTGGTGAAGGAAGTTCTTGGTCTATTCAACGTCTCTGTGATGAGCTCTATTCACAACCTCAAATGGATTTATTTGTCACGTGTTAGTCTTTGTCATTGCTCAAGATTCAAAAGTCCTAACGCCACAACATGCAAAATAAATTGAAAGAAGATCATAATCATTATATTTACCACAGCTGCAAACTTCAAAATGAATAATGATTATACATCTGAGAGCAGGATATTTTGCTATCATTTTACTTTGTTCCATGATTTATAACTATATGTTGACTTTGCAAAAAACATCTGAAAAAAGGCTAAAAACAATGTGCAGCCGGTCAGAAGAAATGCATTTTTAAAAAAAACTTTCAGAAATATCAAAACAAACTGAATACAGTCAAGTCTGGTTATTTCGAAGTCACTGGAAAAAAAAGGACTTTGAATTATCCGAAACTTGAATTATCAGGATACATAGAGAAAGACAGTTAAAAAAATGTAGATGACATATCAGGAATGTCGTACCAGTGTGCGGGGAAAGGGGCGACTACCATAGGTAACCTGGTCCCTGGCCCTAAACCCTTTCTCTTAGCCTTATTGCAGAACGCACACCAGAATTGCTTGCTGCATGCAGGGAGCATAGCACTACCAGTGCTTTCTTTGTTGTACATGCCAAGGAAAGTGCTTTTAAATAATAGTAAAATCATGCCAAGATAGCTTCAAAATAACCTGATCCTTACTTCAAAATTTGAACTAACAGAAATTTTTTAAGAAAGCTTAAAGATAAAAATATTCAGTCAAATTAAAAGACTATGAAATATCCGGCAATTCGAACTATCCCGATTCAAAATGTTTGGACTCGTCTGTATATCTATTACAAAGCCAAAACTATAGTCCTTAAATAATTATTAAAAAGTGTTCCCAATTTTAATGTATGATGCCCTCACCTTGAGAAACCCGAGAGGCGTCCGACTTGCTGCTAATGTTCATCTGCAGGGTATCAAAACCATGTGAATGGCTTGTGACAAAATACCAATAACGACACTTGAACTCTTTTACACTATTTAAAATCAATCTGAGCCTGGGTCCAGATACAAGATTTCAGATATACAATATTTCTTGAGACAATGCATGCAAAATTAAAAACTTCATTGATATAGATGTGTGTATATATATATACACATAAATACAGTGGAAACCTCATAATTCGAATTGTATGGGAATGGATTAAATCTTCGAATTAAGAGTATTCGAATTACAAAAATGGGTATAACAGAGTCTAAGACTCATTGAGTGAGTGTGTACTGAGCCAGCAACGAGCAACCCTCCCTTTCCCCTGTCCCACGTTGCTATCAGTATCATTACAGATTTGCCACTGACACTTAATTGTTAATGCATCTGCTCTTTTCTTGATTTGTTAGTGCACTCATCAGCCTTTCTTGGGCAGTGATTGGCATTGCTCACTGTTTGAGAGATGCATGTAGCACTTTTGTGATGCCTTATGAGGTGGTATCGACTTCAAATTAAGAAAATCAAATCAGAAATACTTCGAAATACGAGTCCGATTCTAACAAAGCCAAAGAGAGAAAAAAATCTATCATCTTGCAAAATTTGGTTTATGAGAAATTCGAATAATCAGACTTCGATTTTTGAGGTTTCCTCTGTATATATATCCATCCATATCATTAAAATGGTATTAAAGAGAAATTTTATTATGATGCGGAGAAAATTTAGGTCACACCTAATTTTAATTTAGACCCTACTTAAAAGTAAACTTAACCTTTAAAAAAAACTAGCAGAATTTTTTCTCTCTCATATTTTTGTCTTTGTTTCATAGAGTTCTGCGAATGAAAAATCATATTTGTATATATTATGGCACTTTATCTCCTTATCATGTAATGCTTTTGTTGTCTTTTTTCATTATAATAAGGATTTGAAAAAATAAAAAAAGAAAGAAAGAAGAGATCACTCCCACTATTTGAAGGACCAAAGAAAAGTACCTGGGCAGATATATTGTCGGCAAGATGATACATTTCTTTCGCTGAAGATGAAGTGACATCAGAATTTGACACAGAGATTTTATCTAGAGCTGATGCCATTACTGAGTCATCTGGGTAGATGAGGCTATCCTTAACAGCAGTGTGACTGGCATCTGCTTCACTTCCACACCAATGATCTGCCTCATCACCCCAATCATTTGCTGCATCTCCCCAGTCATCAGCTTCATCACCCCAATCATTTGCTCCTTCTCCCCAGTCATCAGCATATTCTGTCCATGAACTTACATCCATGTCTCCCTTTTCTTGAGTCAAAGAATGACCTATATTGCTACCTTTATCCCAAGTGCAAGTGGCGTCATATGCAGCATCATACTGCATAGAACGGAACACTTTCCAGCTGAAATGAATGTAATAAATTTGTTTCCAATAAATTTTAGTTTAATCTCTTATCAACACTTAATCCTCTCATCTGCTCAACTACTGCTCCTGTTTTTTTTCTGTACCTATCTGTATAAATAACCTCTATGGTGAACTGCCAAATAAGGGAAGATTATCATATACGTATGAACAGTCAAAAATAGTTTTTTCTATTTTCTGACGATGCCTCTGGTTTCATTTTATCTGTACAACATTATTTTATAGGCAATTTAACTTCACAGACTTGGGGTAATTTTTGATTCTGCAATCACAGCTAAACTGGCTAGGTCTAAACTGATTGATCCTAAAGATTTCAAGAAAACTTTGATCAATGAAATAAATCATGATGAGGCAACAGGCTTAGACATTGAAATACGAATCAGAAACTGGGCACAGAGGTTCACATTCAATAGAGTTAGATCTATTTCTAGGCAAAGAAACTCAAGGCCCTAGTGGTGACAATAATGAATGAACCAACAAGATGAATGGTATTGGGGACATTATAAATCATTTAATTACTGTTTTCAAATTTATTTTTGTGCTTGTGTAGACAATTTAAATGAATTTGGTTTGTTTATTTTTTTTCCTCACCAAAATCAGAAAGGTACATTAAAATCAACAAAAAGTCAGGATTTAGAGGAGAAAACTTTGTAATTAATTCATGTGATTACATGTTAATAGAGGAAATTTGCTTTATTGAAATCGTTTGTCAAATCATTTCTCATTGTTATCTGAAAAACATTAAGCATAGTGAAATGATAATGAAAATGTCTACTTAAGGATGTCACTTAATGAAGCTCAAGAGAGAATGTGAGGTAAATAAGTGAAATAAAAACTAATAAAAAAACAAAGGTTAGAAATAAAATATTTAAAATGATCTTGCTGAAATCAATGCTTTGCATCAAGGTACTGAAGATAAAGGCAACATCAAGGACTAACTTCCTGCTTAAAACAACATCTGAACATGGGAACAGCTTTGCTATCTAAAAAAAAGTTTGTAAATGAAGACACTGCCAAAGTCTTAAATAACTGTCCAATTATATGTCATTTGAGAACAAATAAGCAGGCTCTCATTGTGCCCACTTTAGACTGCTATGAAACGGACACAGTAGTTCACTTACAACAAAATAGCTGCAAAATGTGTGAGAAGCAGTAAAATTACACATTTAAGTTCACAATTTTAAGGGGAAAAAAAAGACTTAAGGGATGTACTTTTACAGGCTTTGGTTTAACATAAAATTGACTAATTTGAATATGTTTTTGATTGGTATAAAGTGCACACTCCCAATATCTAAATAAGATCAATTATTACCCTTGAGTCTGAAGATTGCATCTTTTAGGGCAAGCAAAGATGTAAAAACACCTGTGAAAGGCAGAGTCTCCAAGTGGACAATAAAGCTGTGTCACCAATGACTGAGGACCTCCACAAAGGCAACAAGATGGACCAGTAGCAGGTGACACTGGAGGTGTGGTTAACCAGATCTTAGTAAGAAATACAGGAGATGTTAATAGAGAGTAGGAGAGAATGAAACAGATGGAAATATAAGTAGATGATGAGAGAGAAACAAGGAGAAAAAAATATACATGCTACAAAATTTCAATGTATTTGTAAAAAAAATCATTTATGTGATTTTATGAGAATAAATTAATGGAGAGGACTTAATCATATCATCTTAAACATCATCTGCTCTGTTGCTGAGAGAGAGAGAGAGAGAGAGAGAGAGAGAGAGAGAGAGAGAGAGAGAGCAAGAAAGAGTCTCTGAGAGAAGAAGATTGAAAAGATAAAGTTTAGAACGACGAATGTTGTTTTTATTGCATTGAGCAAATAAATATTTTACAAGCACCACTTCCAGTTTTGAGCCTTCACTCACACTTATGTGATGAAAATATAAACACTTACAAAAGTGATACACTTTCTTCATATACGCTAAATAAATCTTCCTTTTAAAAATCTAAATACTGACCTTTGAAAATCAAGCATTATGTTCTTCTCTCCCTTGAAAAAGTTTATTTCAATTGCCTGAGACATTTCTACTGTAGATACCCAGGCTCAATTAACTTTATGCGTTTTCACTTGTTGACAAAACCAATTAATCTTGCAAAGTTCTTGTCAGCAATTAAATTTCACTGCATTTTGACTTTGAGAAATGTTCTCTTTCATAATGTAGCTCCTGATATCCCCAGATTAAAATACTGACTGATTTAGTTGGTTAACTTAAGAGCAACACAGCCCATAGTTTCTCAATCTAATTTAGTCACTCTGAGAATGTAACAGACCTCTCTCATACCAAAATCTCTAACTTGACTGATATGAATTGGTATACATGTAAATTGGAGAACATCACTTGTATCATTTCAGCTGTCTTCAAGACCAAAATGCAAAATATGGGAGAGTAAATTTGCACTCTCAGTATACTGTAAATAAATTGCTTTCAACAATAACAGTTCTCAAGGTTTCTCATCATTATGGAAGGCCTCTTAATGAATATTTTCTATCTCAAAATCAAATACTCAGACTTGTTGTAACTCATATACTGCAAATATCTTTCCTAGATATTGAACTTTATCTCAAGTAGCCATAGAATCTGCAAGTACAAAGAATAGGACTTCTGATGGAGAATCTTGATTTAGTATATATTGAGTTATGATTAGGATTTATATATGATGCTACTAACTTTCTTAAAGAGTTAAATTTCTTTGTTCTTTATTATCCATACAAAAACCAAGCCCAATTTTTTTTCCAATGGTTCGATCAAACGAAGCCCTCTATAATATGATAGAGGTATCATACTCATTGAAAGCCCTTCTGTACAAAAAAAAAGAGCATTTTTTTTCTAAACTTATTCTGTAACTCTTAAATTTTTAAAACAATAGATGGCACTACAGTGTTCGAAGTCTTTATAATCCACGATAGCGAAAGGTGCCACTGTCCAATAGCAGAACCTGTGTTCTATTCAATTTGTTTGGGATTATAGATTGAACAAAGTTTTTAACAACTATTCTATTCACTCTGGGACTTTTGTTTATAATTGTAAACATCCTGTTTCACACTCTCATCATTATTTTGGCAGAGTTTAGACAAGTTTTTCAGAGTCAGATTAGGGCTTATCAAGATCTAGATTTTGGTTTTGGAATAAACATCACAAAAATTGATACTGTAACTGAGCTCAAATATAGACACAGAATTACAGAACATAGGCTTAGATCTTATTTTGTTTGTCTAAAGTTAGACTACCTATCTGATGGATACACTTACAGCAAAAAAGTAAATTATCTGGAATTCCTACAGTTAGAATAATGATTATTATTTTTCGGAAAAAAAAAGTCATTATCTAATTCAACTCTATAAATACATTCCGTATCACTAAATAATGATTAAGAATTGTTTTTAGAAAGGCCACCCAGGTCCTTTCAACTCGGTATTCATAAAGCATGACTGCTGCTAAAAGTTATAGATCTAGATTAAAAAACTATTTAAAAAATAAGTGCCAACTACAAAAGCGATCAGGGGAAAAATCAAATTGAAAGCAATGAAAAAACTGATCGGTTTAAGAGTTAAAATGAACCCTTGATTCTAGAAAATATTGATCTAAATAAAGTTACTTACTGGTTCCCCTCCTACTTTGTTTGTATCCCAGCCAACCTTTTCTTGTTTACGAATAGGTTGATCTATTAAACCAATCAAAACACACATATTGTTTTCCAATCTGCTCCTAGGGACTCTTAGATCTCCAAATCTGTAACTAGGCATACATCTAGATCTAGATCTAGTTTGTTTGTTTTTCTTGCAAACACAGAAAATGAACTGGTCAGTTAGCTTGATGACTGCTCCAACTCATATCAGACTTTTACCATCGTCTTTAACTGGCTTCAGTTTCAAAAAGCTAGACTAGATCAACTAGGTAAACTTAGGTAATCTATGATCTTCCACATGTAGACATTGCCATGGCATAAATTGCTGTGCTTCTAATGGAAATTGTAGGTAGATCTAGCTAGATCTTTCTCAAACAATAGATGAATCATACAGCGAGTACCGTCAACAAAAACGAAAACGAAACGGGAAGAGCAACCCTCGGAGCAACAACAAATAGCTTTAAATAACTTCATACCTCCACTGAACAACAACAGACAAAGGACAAGAGAGAAGGCTAGGCTATTATTATTATTATTATTATTATTATTATTATTATTATTATTATTATTATTATTATTATTATTATTATTATTATTATTATTATTATTATTATTATTATTATTATTATTATTATTATTATTATTATTATTATTATTATTATTATAGTGATGCTAATGGTATCGGCGATGGTACATGAGTATAAAGGGCTGCTGATGCTGAAAAAAAAAAATTAAAGAGCAGCAGTTGAATATTATAATTTGCGCTTTTTTTTCGCATTGTTTTAAACTATAGTAGCAGTAGTAGCAGCAACTGTAGCAGTAGAAGTAGCTGCAGCAGCATTAGTAGTAGTAGTAGTAGTAGTAGTAGTGGTGGTGGTGGTGGTGGTGGTAGTGGTAGTAGTAGTAGTAGTAGTAGTAGTAGTAGTAGTAGTAGTAGTAGTAGGAGGAGTAGTAGTAGCAGCAGCAGCAGTAGAAGTAGCTGCAGCATCAGTAGTTGTAGTAGTAGTAGTAGTAGTAGTAGTAGTAGTAGTAGTAGTAGCAGCAGTAGTAGTAGTAGTAGTAGTAGTAGCAGCAGTAGTAGTAGTAGTAGTAGCAGCAGCAGCAGCAGCAGCAGAAGTAGTAGAAGTAGTAGTAGTAGTAGAAGTAGCAGTTGTAATGGTAGTGGTAGCAGCAGCAGCAGCAGCAGTAGTAGTAGTAGTAGTAGTAGGAGGAGGAGGAGGAGGAACTAAGATGAAGGTTGGAAGCACCACATTATCCAATAATTTTCATGTATCAAAAAAGAACAATAAATATAGATAAAATAAATGACACCTTATGTTATTCTTTCTGATTGGAAAAAAAAATCTTTTTTGTAAAGACAATCTGAATCCAAGAAACAAATTGCCATTCAAGCAAGGTGCATTAAAATACTCCTAGCAACTGTCACACTTGCAGAATAAACAACTCTCAATGCATTGTATTAGAAACGAGGTAAGGGATTTGATTATTGTCAAGTGAATAGGAAATAAATAATAACTAAGTTTGTTTATATACAACCAGCGTTTGTGTTAAAAAAAATGATATTGATTGTTTTCCTTTCAATCTTCAAAGCCAAAATAATCCATTATCAATTTGAGACACATAAAAGACAAAGATAATATGAATTTATAATAATTTTATACTGTATGTCATTTTATTTCCGCCTCTGTTGCATGATTTTATGTATAGAGGTATAACATAGATGAAAAGTTTTTTAAGGCACTCGGCAATACAAATGCTGACTGTAAAAGTGATATGATTGTATAAAATAAAAAATGCACATGCGAAAAACGTAATGTCCTTCTATGAAATGAAAATAAATATAAAGAAAATTTATTATTTATCAAGGTGCAAATAAAAAAAAATACACGTGTAACAGTATGTATGCAAAATGTTACCCTATTACTTGTTAAGATCACTAAATTAACAAAAGGTGTAAGCAAAATTTATTCAATGTTGTTTAAAATCTTTTATATTAGAACATCTTCATGAAAGCATAGGGAAAAACAGGTAGCTCAAGTATAAAATATAAACAAAATCAGACATAAAAAGCTACAATGACATGTGCCTACCCTCACTCTTCTCCACTCTTATTTCTCTTCTCTTTTCTTTCACTAATAGCATGCACATCTGTTCTTATTATTAATATTTATTAGATACACGCTCTGCTAAAGCTCTTATTGTTAAATGGCAGTTGCTTTTGTACAATTCCTTACTTTCCTCTCAGCATACATACATGTAGTATTTTGAAACATCTATTTGGATATTTATACAGGAAAAGTGATTTTAGTTTATAATAAAAAAAAACTAGCACAATTTTTCACATAATGATGCTTTGATTTTTTTTCCTGGGCCTATATTTCAAATACAAAAAGTCACAAATGGTAAAGGAAGCTGAAGAGATTAAGTTCAAAATTTTAATTTTTGAAATTCCATGTGAATAATTGTCATGAAAATGCATGATTGCTCTCACTTTCTTTTAACAATAAAAAAATGTAAAATTGACTTTAAAAAAGTAAACAAAAAAACAAAAAAAGAACAAACTTGAATAGCCATTTTTTGGGCATCATAACACCATTAAGAAAATTTAAAAAAAATGGACATGTAGGTCTATATTATAGTATACAAAAACAATCAAAGGGTTATAAAGGATGAAAATCACAAAAACAATATTTGATTACCTAAAATCTTTTAAATGAAAGGAAAATTGTAAAAAGACACAAAAAACATACTCAGGTATAAACTGCCATGAAGGTGCTCGACTTCCAAAGTACAGTTTTCAAAAATTTGTTTTTAATACTGTTACTGAAACTTGGCCTTATCGTTTGAATCAATATGAGAAATTTTTTACGCTGATGATGGAAAAGTGCTGTTTAGAAACATAATTGACAAGTATTAAAAGCTAAATCAATCATTTTCAAATGCAATATGCAAGTTTTGCAGCACAACACATCCCATCACTCAACTTGTGTGTTACAGGTAAGTATTATGTGGTATACTTTTCTCTCCCTTTTGCCTGTTTATTTAGATTTTTTTATTTTAATTAGTCACTTGTTGAAATTAACAAATCTGAAATACAAAAAGTGTCACAAACCTTTTTTTAGTTACAATTTTTTTTGTTTACTTGTTTATAATTAGTACGAATAAAACATGATACGTATTGAAAATTTAAAGACAGTTCTCTACGATGGGTTCAATCATAAAGATTTTTTATCTACATACAGCAAGCACAAAAACTAATGAAAAATTCTATAATGCAAAATTATGTATTTGGAAAAGATCATAATGTCAAATTAACATCAAAGTAGCACTGAAAATTAAAATCAAAATACAAAACAAAAGCATGCATTCATTAGAGTTCGTAGATAGATTTACACATATGTAAATATGTGTAACTGTTTGAACACATAATAGTTCAAACCAAAAAATCAGAAACTGCTTGAATTAATGTGAATGTCAAGAATGCTACGCAATTTGTCATTCTTTGATGTAATGTAGTCTATTTAAGTATTTATATCTGGAGTTAAGACAAAGGCATTATCTAATAAAGGTTTGAATAATCAAAACTCCTACAATCAGATAGAAATATTATAAATGGCACTACTTGAAAAATATAAATTTTAGTGAAATTCTATTCCTATCATAGCATCAATAGGATCAGCGCAATTACATGAATAGTTGGAACTCAGTAAAGCAATTAAACTAGTTTCACTGACATGAGAAAGATAAGTGGGATTGTGCAAACAGAAGATTATATAAAGCAATATAGCGAAAAGTTTTTATAATGCTGTAATTATCAAAAGACAAAGATTATGAAGATGAAAAAAAAAAGGCAGAAGTTTTGATTTTTTAGGGCATTGTTAATATTAAGCAACCAGCTCTGGTCTCAAAGCAGGATAACTCCACCTAGCAAATAACAAATGTTTCTCATGAAGCAAAGCTTAATTTGACTTCAATTATATTGTTTGGTGGAGAATTTTAACCAGTCTGTTTCTTTCTTTCTATTTTTTTTTCGGGGAGGGGGGGGGATTTTATGAACTCCTGAAGTAAGCAACCATAATACTATACATACAAGCTACATGAGATGTTGGGATAAAGGCATTACTGTTAAGACATGATCTATAAATCTAATACCTTGCTCAATAAAATCAAAATGTTTGAGGTGACATCGATCTAATAATTAACATACATAGAGACCATATTTTTATTTGAACAGATGTATCTTAATGGACATTTCTGCAAAGATGAAACAAAATGTCCTACAATTGCAAAATATAAAATTATTAACACTTGGGACCATTTTAAAATGCAAATCACAACATAACTAGAGAACAATTCTGACACATAAAAACTGCAGATTACAACAAACATGACTTTCTTGAGGCTTGGTAAAAGGAATGAAGTTTTTATGGCCAAGCTGATTGGCAGTGATGCAACAAAAAAAAAACCCATAAAAAACCAAAGAAGTTTATATGAATATTTTAAATCAGTAATGGAAGGGGAAAGCTCATAAAGGGTGCATTCTTTTTCTCATTGTAAATGCCTGGGATTATAAATCATATTCCAAAAATAAGTACAAAGGAACACAACCGATAACACATACCAGCACTTTACTCAATCTCACAAAACTTACATATGTTAACCCTCTGTAAAAACAGGATTCCTGTATAACCAGAAACAAGAAAAGTCTTGAACATTAAAAATAGTACCTTTCTACCAAAAATGGTTGCCCTTGACCAATTTCCATCAAGTTCTCCACCAATCTTGCATAAAATAACCTGTAAAGGTTTTTCCATTGAGTTCAAGAAATACAAAATATTCCTCATTGAAAAAGACATTGAGGGAGACAATGCAAATAACTTTATGTTACAATTAAAATTATGACCCATCACATCAGTGTCCCTGTTAAAACGCAACCATGACGACGATCACATCCTTCAGACCTGCCTCAATTACGCCCATCTGAGGTCTCAAACCTGGCCTGAGGCAATAACCCTACGAAGAAAGCTCTACGGCAGCCTCAGGGATCTGCAGAATACAGCTGCCTTTATAGAGGAGACTGGTCTATACCTTCGCACAGGTTGATCAGATAATCAATGATGGAAAACTATCGTTCTCGTTGTAGAATTATATTTTCACCATTTGTTTTTTTTTTGTAGGATTGTTGGGTCACGCTAATCCCGAAAAAAAAAAAAACGAAAACAACCGATTATAATAATTTACTTTGGGTCAGTCTAAATGCTGAAACAAAACAAAAAAAATCCGGGATTTTGTGGGTACTGGGTAAATCCAGGTTTCTGGGATATAACAATGAATCCAGAAGTTTCCCGGATTTTCCAGGACTATAGGCAACTCTGAAATAGCAATGATGCCAAAGAAGAAGAAGAAAGAAAAAGAAATTATGACCAAATATGGGCAATTAGATATCAAGAAAAAAATGCTTGACCATTTTTCAAGATGATGATTAATAAAAATAAATATCTTTATGTATGACGCTTTCTACTTTAAAAAAAAAAAAGGGTAACAGTGACTAAGTTTACTAATATAGTGGAATACATTATGGATTGACTCAGAACTTCAAGTTAGAGTTCTCTTTGATTCTATTTTTTATGATTCTTGGAAACAAAAGTTCTTACTATTTGGACATAATTAATTGCTTCAAAGAAAGTAATAATCATGCGAATTGCTCTAAGATTGAATGAAAATGCCTGTGTTAATCCTGTCAGATGCATCATTTTTACATAACAAATTAATGAATAAAATATTAATGTGTAATTATGAGGAAAAAGCTGAAAATAAAGAGAGGATAAGGACAGGGTAGATAATTAGCTGCATTATTTGCCTCATATATATTTTGAAATCATTTTGCTGAATTATTATAGTGTTGAAAAGACATCTGAACAGAGACACTGCAGGTATCATTTTAGACACAAACAAAAATGAAATGATATCCACTGGCTGGAATGTCTGCTTGCATTAAAGTGCAATGACTAATGTTTGATAATAGAAAAATCTTTTTCAGCTTTAATTTCCTTTATTCTCCTACTCTCAATTTCATACAATGTAAAAAATATTACTTGGATGCAAAAGGAGGCCACACAAAAAAACTTCTGGAAAAGTTTTATGATGAAATAAGATGGGAACATGTGAAACTAAATGAATTGTGCTGAGGAGAATGTCAGTTGAAGCAAAATCTGTTAGTAGCATAGCAATCAAAAAGAACAAAACTCTTTAGCACATAATTAACAACCATGGAACTAAATTGCTGAAATTAAAAACAAAAAAAAAAGGTATCAGGTAATCTTGTAATGTATCCATTTTCAGGCCTGAAATTTGAACAGAATATATTTCTCTCCCATGATTATTTTTTGAGCACACAAAATTATTGAAAATCATATTAATTCAACATCAACATTTCTGTAAAATGGAAAAGAAAAACATCACAGTTGTTGTTAATTTTGTTGACCAGAAGATGAGCTCGAATTCCCATTATATACAAGCGATAACTATAGTAATGACTATTTCTGAATATGTGTCAATTGTGTCTCAGGTCTAATTATGCTTTTCTTTCTAATAAAGGGTGGTGGAACATAGATTCTTTTATTTTTTCTCAGTTGCCCAGGCCAAGTATGTATTCCACCCAAGAGCAACAATATTCACGAATAGAACCCTGTATAAAAGAAATAAAAAATAATATTTTTAAAAAGTGGAAATAAACCTTTAGTCAACATAATTGTAATATAGGACTGGTATAAGAAATATCAATCCCCAGTAAAAAAAGTGTTTTAAAACCCTGGGCATAAAATAATATCTCTCGAGGCATTAAACTCCAAGAAGTTTTTGCAAATATATATCTTCAGTAATATGCTACACTAATGAATTTATGGAATTAATAAAAAGTTACTCTCTTCAGTGAAAAGTGCCTCTTTCCTGGTTAGATTGAATCTTAACACGTTGAATTGTATTGGTTCCTTATTAACAGCAAGAAATATTTCATTGAAATAAATTTCCCTGCTTTTACATTTCTATTTGTGCATCACTGGCACTTGGTGTGCAAAACCAATTATACAGGCACTCGTCATAGGCATTATTCATGGTGCATTTACAGCACAAGACAAAATTGGCAAGGCTCTTCTACTAACCCTAACCAGTTTAATGTTAGAAAGTGAAATTTAGAAAAAAAAACAAAAAATTTGAATGTGAAAAAAGCAACTTCACCTGTGCTGTAGTGGCGTGAAATAAAAGTTGATCAGCTGTGCCATGGGCCAAACCTGAAAAAAAAAAAAAAAGGTTCGGTAAAATCAAAATAGCTAATCCAGCTGAAGGGTTTTCTCAACAATATTAATAAATGGATTGATCACTGCCTAAAATCTCCTCTCCATGTCTAATAAACATACCCTAACACTTTTTGAAGTTTTGTTTTTTTTTTTTACTTACGTGAACTAACTTACAGCTGCAGAAAAAAATATTGGGTATCCTACTAATTTACAAACCAAGAAGGTTTACAAGAAAAAAAAATTACTATTTTTACAGAATCATGTACTATCATTGTTAAAGAAAACAAAAGCAAAGTACAGTGGTGAAAGATAAGCTAAATTCTTATGCTTATTTTTTTTTTATCATCCCTTGTATCTCCTTAAATTTTCAATCAAACTGCATCTTGTTTTTAATAATGAAAGAGATCTATAAAAAAGAAAACATCATGATGTGATGTTTTTAGATAGGTTATCTCTGACAAACTATTCATAAGGGTATAAGAATCCTAAATTTAACTTTACCTTATAGTTATTAAGCAAGACCGGAATATAGTCCTGGGGAAACAAGATTAAAGGAAAATTAAGCACATCTTGAGACAAAATAAAATCTGTCTATCCAATATGATTTTTTAAAAAAGACAGCATTTTGTTATTTACATAAAAAATTGAAACAAAAATTTGAAAAGCATTTGCTAAACTTTTCAAATGAACTATCTAGTAACTATTTCAAAGTCATATAAGAATACAAGCAGGTAGCTGCACAGGCTTTAATAGTTTTCAGTTTTTTAAATGGATATTTGACTCTGACTAAAGGGCTCATACGTGCTATTTCTCCTGACATGTTAAAAATTAAATCTTGCACACCACAAACTTTTTTTCTGAGACAGTTCATCACCCTTTAAAATCTCTTTGAATAGTTGAATTTTCATCAGAAAACCAAGTTATGAAAACTGTAGAGTTAACAATTTAAAAAAAGAGATGGATGAATATATTTTTTGGGCCTATGATTCAGCTCTAAATATTAGAAAATGTTCTAAAATAACTGACTCGATTTAATTTGCCCTTTATGGAGTCCAAGTTTTCCCCTCGCATCACAGCCATCACAGAGATGAATATCCCCAAAAATGTTGGTGCCATGATTACCTGGCCATAAAGACAAATAATTTGAGAAATATTTATGCCTTTAAAATAGTGTCAAGATGGGTACCGTACTAAAAACTGAGGTTACATAATACATAAAATTTACTTATGTTTGATTTTTTTTTTTAAATCGAAATGGCTTGAAAATTCAGGTTTGTCAATATCAACTGACATTTTACATCATAATTACATATAAAGGACATTCATAAAAAGAAATTTATCTTTAACTACGGTAATTAAAAAAAAATGAAATTTAATTATATTGTTCTCATCTTATTTCACTTGGATCAAATTACATGATTAATAATGAAAATACAAAAGCAATTTTTATAGATCCATTGGCAGTAAGTTTTTACCACTGTTCATCTGGGAACTTATTTTAAATATTAGCAAGTGGCTATAATTTTGAATAACTCAAGATCTGGCAGGATTTATACTGAAAATTTTGAAATATTAGCAAGTGGTTAAAATTTTGAATAACAGTTATGGCAGCATGTACAAGTATACATTGAAAATTTAAGCAGAAACAAATAAAAATATTACTACCACGACATTATTTTCTTTTACCAAATATTTTTCATGCATCTTGCCACATGAAATTCTATATGTGTACTCAGCTGCTTTGGGGATCTTAAAATGCAATAAAAATATTATAAAGACAATGCTTACACACTCATGTGGATATGAAAATAAACAATACAAAAAAAAAAAAGAATGAATTTCATTGCTTGACTATAGTAATAGAAGACATAATTGTGAAATGTGAACATGATTAGTATTGTTAATAATAAAAATAATGACACAATAAAAAAAAATTATATTCACTGCACCCTAGAAGTGACAAACTAACTTGATCAGTAGCCATCATTTTAATGGCTGCCCACTTGGTCCCTGTGTAAAGTTTGTCTAATGTCAGGTACCACCCTCTCATGATAGGGCCCTGAAGTAAAGAATTAAAAACCAAAACAATTATTTTTCAAAGAAAGCGCCTCGTTAAGAGATGTGGCAATTTCTATAAGGCTCTGACAACTTTTTAAGAAAATAAGAAAATACTGGAAAAGAAAAAAAAAGCAAGAAAAAGTAAATTGGCTCTTGTAATTCAAATGAACATATAAAAATCATACTCAGTTGTGCCTGTTGTATTATGATGTTTAGAGGATCTGTAAACATCATAATACAACATTTTGATTTCAACAGATACGTTCACCTGCTTTTGGTAATTTTAATGCCTGCACAAACAAAGGCTTTGTTGAACTTTATTAATACTTAAACATTTTGTTTCCCTTTTTCAGCTTTTCCAAAAGAAAAAAAAAAAAGAAAGAAAGAAAGGAAAAAAAGATCACTTTGTTGAAAAGTCCAGCAAATCCTTTAACAGAATATAAGAAAGTTTATAACCTTTGAAAAATTTATTTAGGAACAAGTCCATCTGTTGAAGCTTTATCATAAATCAGCATGCTGTGCCAGGAAATTAACCCTTTCCTCTCCTGCACCACTCAATTAAAATTTCCAAGGAAGCAGGATACAACCCTCAAAGTATTTTCTTCTGTAACTATATATTACATTTTTTTTTTTTTGTTATTATCTATGCAAAAAACATTGTGAATCAATGTGTCAACTAATCACTCACAAAAACACATAAACCAGCAGCAGCAAATCTTCCGGTGCGAACAAAATCAAATTCATGAAGACTTTTCTTCTCTATAGCTAGCTGGCTCACACAGTCTCCTGTTGACATAATTATACCTGAAAGAAGATACAAAATGCAACAAATGATATATTTTTTTTAAATAAAACAACTGCAGTCATATTTTTCTCTTTACAAATCTAAATAAGCTTGTGCTGTAGATCTTTTTTTTTACAGTTGTATCAAAGAAAGATTATTCATGTCAACAATTTTTTTCTTTTAACTTTTTACTTTTCAAAACAATTAAAAAAATTTTATACAAGTTAAACTCACAATTACCTATATTACCTTACTTTTAGGTTAACAAACTTCTGATTACATACTTACATGTCTTTAAAAAGATAAGTATCTAAATTACATTCTTTAACCAGAAAAAGACAATGATTTAAAAAAAAAAACTGAGTCAAATACAGAACATTCAACAATTTAGAACTACTATGTTTGATACAACCATCCTTACACCATAACCGTTACCTTCATGGTGCATTCTTATATAGGCTTATACATATGCCATCATAAAGTCATATTTAAAAAAAGAAAAAAAAAACGTAATAAGTGGGTCAATTATCCCAATACTACGTAGATCTATAAATTTACATTTACTTAAATAAATTCATATCAAAATATTGTTTTCATTGTTCACCTACAAAAAAAGATCAATACATAACATACTTGTTGTTCCTGACATAGTGGCCAATGGAAATTTTTGAAGCAGGCTTAGATATCTTCCCCAGGCAGCTGCCATTGTTGAAGTTTCTAAAAGTTATCAACTCAGCTTGCATTCACTAATAAGTTCAGCTTTTAAGTTCACTGGATAAATCACTTTTACAACTAAAGAAACTGAGGTAAAAATCACAACATTGCAGCCAATACTTAGACTTTTAAGATTACATTCGCAGGTTCAATGGCATGATATGAAAAAAGTTTAGAATCTGTATTAAAAAAACTTTCTATTGCAAAATACAAGCAGGCGATGAAGACAATTACATTGAAGAAATGCAAACTTCACAAAAATAACAGACATCCTCCACAGCCATACAACTGCACTGAAGAAAAGAAAACTTCACAACAATGAACAGGTGGGAAAGACAATTACAAAAGAGAAAAGCAAATTTTACAACAATAATAGATCTCCTCCAGAGCAATACAAAGTTCCACATTAATTATATATATCCACCAGAACAAATCATAGTAGAATTTTAAAAAATATATAGAACCTTGAGACATTGCAATTCTTCACACTCTGATATGAAGACATTCTTTAAATGAAGGAGAGATCTCAGGCAAAAAAGTAAACTAAATTTGGGTGCTATCTTTTCAGCAGCCCTTTTTTCAGTTTTCAGTTTTATCTCCCCCAAGACCATAATATGGTGGTGATGACTAACTACAGATACATGTAGTGCTTGACCTGATGTGGTGAAAAAGTGCTCTCCAATAAAAGGTAAATATGTGCAGCTGCTCAGGCAATATTACAGTGGGAAAAAAAATTAGGGCCACAGATTATTAAAAATTTATGGGGTTATCCTGTATTGCTAAAGCTTATAATTATTCTAGATCTAGTCACAATCTGTATAACTGATGCAACTATTGAACTAATGCAAGACAAATTAAGAATGGCAAGTTAAAGGCTTGATATGAATGTTTTGACAGAGATAGAGGAGAAAGAAATCAAAGTTTTCTTGTTAATACTGATAATCAGAAGCAATTAATTCCACATCCACTCACTTCAGAAGGTCTAGAGTAGAAATGATTCCTTTTATGCATTGATTGAAAACAAAAGCAACTAAAATTGGCTCAGAAAGCATGGATCCCATATCATTTTAGTGAGGACACAGTGGATGTGAAAAATAAGGGACAGATCTTTGGTAAAGAGAGAAAGAGAGAGAGAGAGAGAGAGAGAGAGAGAGAGAGAGAGAGAGAGAGAGAGAGAGAGAGAGAGAGAGAGAGAGAGAGAGAGAGAGAACAGAATGATAATGACTAGAGTCATGGAGACATCTATAATTATAAAGGCAAAACACAGATAAATATGAAGTAGAGTTGAGCCTGTAGAAGACAGTGATAGTGATAAACTGCTCTTCGCTGAAGACTCAATATCAAAGCTAATATCAACCTTAAAAGTAAACGGTGCGTAGGAGTCTGCAACACCAAGGGGAAATGGAGTGCAAAAATATTATCTAATCTGCACATTATCTGACCGAAAGTGTAGAGGGCAAAAGCAAAGGTACAGGCGGTTGACGTGGAATTCCCACCACTCCAGCCACAGCCAAGACATCTAATTTCAAGGCAAGCCGACTGCAAGATGGGTTTATTAATCCTTTACTTAGAACCACATCTCCATCAAGATTAATCTATTGTTTTTTATTTGGAAAGAGTTCCTTTTAGGTACACACCTAATTAACACTAAGTTCCAAGCAGGAAACACACTATAGGATTGCTACTAATAGTAGTACTATTTCTTCTATGTAAAAAACCGTCCGCACCTAAAAGGTACTCTATCCGTTGATTTCATTAAAGGCTTTAGGCATCTGAATAATAATAGGATTATATGCTATCATTATTTTTTAAAATGGAATAAGGCACAGTTCACATTTTATGTAAGTTCTACACGGATATCTTACTAATGACATTTTGTGTGCGCAGCCATGTTTAACTACAAAGGCTGGGATGAGTCACGTACAAGTAATCAGTAATCACGGATCTTCCTGGCGAAACGGTTCCACGGATCCTCTAGTGAGATCCGCGGAAGTAATCATAATCCTTGGTCCTCTGTAAGATGTCAGCAGAAATTAACGAGAGACTGTGAGTGTGAACCACAGGTTAATGAGGACACGCAGATGTCCAAACTGAGCAAAAACTTCAATTTTTTGTTCTTTCGTTTTAGCAGTTGCTAGTGTCGTCCGACATATTAGTTTTGGTCACAACAAACTTCCTGTTCTTGACAACAAGCATAAAAAGGGCACCGTTCCACCATTTTTCCTGGCCTATAAAAATTTACAACTAAAGTGGTTAATTTTCTACTGAGATTTAATCTAACAAATTTTTCAAGTTTCTAAATACATGAAAGTGGCGAAATTAAGACAGTTTCAATTGAATTCCGGTCTGCAATCGGCGTCTCCCGGCTTTTTCCTTAATTTTTGGTTCTCAGTCTCTTATGATTTCCCCTGACATCTTACTGAGAACCAAGGATTATTACTCCCACGAATCTCACCAGAGGATCCATGGAACCGTT
>JAWDGP010000507.1:275000-325300 GCA_033675545.1 Elysia crispata
ACAAGAATCATTACAATTATCATCTTTATCATCATCGTTATCATCATCATCATCATCATCATCATCATCATCACTGAAATGATGACGATCTTTTAAGTCGTCATCACTTACGTAAGAAAAGAAGGAAAACAAGGATGGGGAACGAATAAAGTAAGAAAAGGGAAAATGAAAAAAAAAAAAGAAAGAAAGAAAGAAAAAAGAATAATATTAAGAAGAATCATTGTCATTATCACCATTGCTATCGACATCATGATCATTACTCCTTGTCCTTACCTTTTCACTATTGCTTCTAGGTTCACTTGGTTCCACGCAAAAATTAAATGCATCAGTTTTTAAGAACATCATGTGTTCTGTTGCTATATCCGAAAAAAAAAATGAATATTATGAAATGAAGCACATAAAGATAATTTCAGTGGAAACTAAGTAATATCTTTAATTTCCATGCGTAAGCTCCGCCTTATAGATTCTTAAAAAGCTATCACAAGAATTACAAACACACTAACATGAGCTACGAAAATCAGACCTAAAACAGACTCAGGGTTTAAAGTTCTAAAAGAGGAGCAACAATTCTATGTTTTCATGTTTAAGTACCTCTTTCAAAAATCATTGTTTCTTTTTCTTTAAATGGTAACGGTGACTCCTATGAGTGGAATGTCCAGACATTTGGCCTCTTGAAAAACATACCCGCTTACAAAAGATTCCTTCACTTCGTAGACCTACTTAAAGAAAAGTAACTAGTCTTGAAAACCTCAAAGGAGCGTGACTGCTTACTAGTCCTATCAAAGTGATGAACAGCTTGGGTGCTTCTGTTTTTTTTTTTTACTCTTTTCTTTTTTTTGTAATGTTATTTTTGGAGGAAATTCAAGCTGCTAGGGCCACCATATTTTGAGATTGACATTAAATATAGACTAGTTCATGATGTTAACTGTTGCCCAATTTCACCGTAGATGACTCAGCACGATAGTTGCATTCAAAATAAAGAAGAGCACTGCTTTTAAGCGTCTTTATTTATTATAAACAATGACGAATATCTGACTTTTCGACGTTGACTAATATCCCTCAAATATCACAAGACTTATTTTAAACATTCGACGACCCATTTGGATTAGTGGCGGGGCGTTTTACTTTCCTTCCTCTTCCTCTTCCTCTTTGGCGTAGGAGAACTGTTGAGAGAGGTAATCGATGAAGCCGTCCAGCTCTTCCCACACTCCAGTTCCTTCTTCGTGTAGAGGTGCTATCGGATATCTAAGACGGGTCTCACCTACCCCGTTGATCAATGGCAGAACTGCTCTGGGTCCGCTAGCAGCCATGTGAGTCGCCACACCCTGGAGAGATAAGATGTGTATATATATAATGGATAAGAAAACGGATAAGATGATGATACTGACGACGAAACCGAAGGAGACGATGGAAGCTATGGCGAAGATGATAATGCTGAAGATGAAGATAAAATGCTTCTTAGGCTGCTGACTTTAATAATCATAACGATGATTCCGAAAACGTCGACCATGACCTTGACGACGTCAAAGATATATTATGATGATGATGATGTGATGATGATCATGATGAAAAAGTGAGGCAAAAAATGTTTCACCTCTGAATTTTTCATGTATCTGGTAGCGCTGTAGGAATCAGCTGCAATCATGTCTGTAGGCTTAAATTTATCGAAAAGTTGACTAGGAATACGATAAAAGTTTCGGTCATGAGTTCCAGTAAAAGCTGTTTCTGCGGATTTCCCGTCGCTTTTGCCAGCGTATGTTGACCATGTATCCTGTAATGATAATAAGAGTTTTATTTGTTTAATATGTTTCGTGGAGGGTGGGGATAGTGAATGGTTGAAGAGGAATAATGGGTAACGTTTTTATGAAAGAGATGAGAAGTATGTACTTTGAAATGTAGGTAAATTTGTCCATATTATACCGCCGTTTGCGAAAAGAGAGAGAGAAGGAGAGAGAGAGAGAGAGAGAGAGAGAGAGAGAGAGAGAGAGAGAGAGAGAGAGAGAGAGAGAGAGAGACAGAGAGAGAGAGAGAGAGGAAGAGAGACATAAAACTTCAAAGATTAAGAGAACTTTTCAGAATCTAGAGCAACACCAATTTAAGTAATTCATAAAACCTAGATGTTCCTGACCTGAATCCTGAAGCCTGACGGAGGCCTTATAGTTCCTCTGGGACTGAGGATATTATTGAGGCTTTATTATCATTCTTTTATATAGTATTAAATATAAGTAAACGCACCCCTTGCTATACGCGCTAATTGGTAAGAATTATAATTGCACATTAAACATAAATCTTACAAGGGTACCCATAATTGATGGATACAGATTCAGAAATACACACCGAACTGTGTGGCAAATTAAGAGGATTCCAGCGCTGCAACGGACTCGTGTAGATGATTTCCAGAGGGAACATCCAGCTACAGCGGATCCTATGCTCTTCACAGTTGGTGGCGGAATTAGCGCACTCTTGAACAACAAGGGGAGCCACTCTGTCTTGTGTCGTCAAAGCAACGTACATGTTCCCGTCACTAAAGCCCCTAAGTTCATCCTGTCATCAAATACGTGGGTGTATTAGATGAGAGAAGGGTTTTGCAAAGAGCTAAAAAATGAAATGTGATATACGGGATATACGGTATATGAAATGCATGTGTTCATCTATCTATCTGTCTATCTATCTCTCTATCCATTTATCTTATCTGTTTATCCACCGATCTGCACGTCTGTCTGTCTGTCTGTCTATCTGTATGTATATCTATCTATCTGTCTGTCAGTCTGTGTATCTATCTATCTATCTTTTTATCTATATGACATTTTTATTTGTCTTTCTTTCTTCCTTTTGCTTGTTTTCTTATCTTATATTCGTTATTGAAGAAGACATGAATTATAATTTCCGTGAACACATTTGAAAAGAAAAAAAAACTACAAAAAGTTATGTACTTTTACTCTCCATCCCTATGAATGTTCTTTTTCCGTTTCTTCTCCTGCTAGAAGTAGTAGTAGTAGTAGTAGTAGTAGTAGTAGTAGTAGTAGTAGTAGTAGTAGTAGTAGTAGTAGTAGTAGTAGTAGTAGTAGTAGTAGTAGTAGTAGTAGTAGTAGTAGTAGTAGTAGTAGTAGTAGTAGTAGTAGTAGTAGTAGTAGTAGTAGTAGTAGTAATCAATGTAAAGCAACCAAGCTATAATTAATACCTTCACTATTTCTGTAACTCTTGTTTGCTGTGAACAAGTCTTACGGCACAAACAAGTTAACCTAATATCCCACCCCAGGTATAAAATGGATATGAAAGCTCGTTGAATATCTAATAATAACAAAAATGAATTGAACAAACGTTTTTTCTTGCCAGTACATACGCGGGAATTCATGGCATCTTTTTCACTCGGGTAGGCCCGGTTATAGAAACCAAGGTTTCCGGTGTCCTGCCTTCCATAATTCGTTTCCGAAAGAGTTCCAGGATTGTTGTCCAGACCAGGAATTTTCGCGACCAAGTCGTCGATGGTCATCTTTCTCTGAGGCCTGAAACAAAGTGGGTCGCCGTTATAACGTGACTTGTGGGTATTTTGAGTTTCCCAAATTTGTCGAAGAGTCTTTACCGAAGAGGATGTGTAAGGGGGAGAACGTGGAGAGGGGCAAGTAATATAATTGTCAATATTGCGTTAAGAGTATATTGCAAAATATAGGAATCTGGGCTAGAAAAGGTCGTTTTATGAGATTATAAAGGTTCTGTTTGCCTCATTTCTTACTATTGTGATAGAATCTTTTTAATCCAGTCAAAACTATATCTTTGCATAAGTTATCTAGAGTATAATTCTTTACATCTTTCTGACGTTGAGCAGTATTGCATCGCCGACTAAGAAAAAAAAATGTTGGTTCTTTCTTCATCTCCATATTTCGTCTTGATTTAGTGACACCTTAATTGAATCTATATCAGGCTGGTACTTCCGATTTCAGTACAATTGATGACCCTCCACCTCTTTTTAGATTAGAGGTATATCTTCGCATTCCACAACTATTTCATCGAATTTTGATGTGAACATTCTGATTTTCTCAGTGTTGGCCACCTAGCATCAGACATAAGTGAGTGGGTTGTTACTACAGTGATCTATGCGTTGAATACTCTCTATAAAAATAGCAAACGCAGAGAAAGTGAGCAACGTTTTCTCTGGACCGAAGCGATTCGTGAACAATTGAGAAAATTTAAAAACGGTACACATAAATACATTTTGCGACAAAACAATATTTTCAATAGAACATTATGACACAGATGCCTGAAAGGTATAAAAAAAAAATTACATTGCATTTGTATTACCCGCCAACATGAAGAAATTGCCAAGAGCTCTCCAAAGCTAAGAGGGAAAAAAGTAGAGAATATTTCATAGATTTGATTTAATTTCTATATTGGCATATTCAAACATTTTTTCTGCTCAAGCTGTGACTTATACATCAATACTTACACATCTTCTTTGTTTGCGTCGACTATGTAACGCGATCCTCTGTACATCTGCAACGACAAAGCACCGATTCTTTTTCTTTGTCTGTATGCCAAATCCTCGACCTACCAAAAAAACAAATAACTAAAGTGATTCACCGCAACTGGATGTAAGTCAAAAATGCAACTACGGTATATCATTGCGCCTTAAGCCTATTTAACATGGTGACAATTTTACTATTTCTTATGAGCGGCGTCCAAAGCAGAGAATAAGAGCATTGCTGTCTACAAGTCAAACGAAAAGAAACGTGTGATCGTCATGAGCACAATGCATCATAAAGCAGACTACTATGACGATGGAAAGAAGAAACCAGAGATTGTAAAGTATTAGAACAAAACAAAAGGTGAAGTTGATACATACGGCTACATGCTGCACACTTTCGCTATCAAATGAAAGACTAGAACTTGTGAGTAGAAGGAGGCCAATAGTTTTCTTTTAAAACATTTTGGACACTGCTCTGGCTGCAAGCCATATGATGTACAAGAAGATTTTCCCAAAATACACTAAATCTCATGCTGACAGAAGAAAATTCATTGAACTTATTGCAAAAACAACGCAGCGGACAAGAAACAAGCAGAGAGAGAGAGAGAGAGAGAGAGAGAGAGAGAGAGAGAGAGAGAGAGAGAGAGAGAGAGAGAGAGAGAGAGAGAGAGAGAGAGAGAGACTAGAAAAGCCAGCAAAGGACGGTACACAACAAAAAGTCTAAACAAGTCTCTGCTAAATGTAAAGTGTCCATTCGCAAAGAAAAGTAGAAGCAAACAGTCTACACTGTCTGCGGTTTCAACTGAAATCTGTTTCATTTCGCACAACACTAAATTGAACAGTCCTATTTAATCGAACATTTTGTTAAAAAGAATCAATTTTCACAAGTTCTCAATGTTCAAGTCTTAACATTCATACGTTTGATATCTATTTTGGCTTAACCTGGGTTAAAACGTTGCTAAAACTTTCATTGCCAGTACTACATAGACTTAACGACATTTTTTATTTATTTCGAATTCACGTCAATACAAATAGTTTCTATTATCTCTTTATTATTAGTGTATTTATTACATGTAATTCAAAAACTTACTATTCAGATCATAATGTCTACGGTAAAGATTACCCAAAATTTAATTATTCAAGTAACAAATTGTAAGGGATCCGAATGGACCCCAAAATATTAAATAGGAGATTTCCTCTAACTTTCTCTAATTCTAATAGAGCCATTGAAAGTAAATCTCAAATTCCAGGTTTGGCCTTCTGATGTCAGTAAACTATGCACGTGAAAGCTTTGGTGAGATCGTCAAAAAGATCAAGCTAGGAAAGTCAACTAAATTTTAGGCGGATAGTTGAAAATTTAGCAAAATTAGAGCTAAAAACTTGGCTTGGAGTCCATTTGAAACCTACTGTAGTAATTAGGGTTAAGCACTTTTTACATTTATTCTATCCTAGGTATAAAACGCACCCATAGAATCCCTTCCCTTTACACTTCACACAGAGACTAACTCTTCCTATGAAGTACCGGAAAAAAATCTTTTTTTTTTTTTTTTTTTTTTTGGGGGGGGGGGGGGTGGGGGGAACCTTCATACCTTATCTCCTCTTTTCCTTCTCCCATGTAAATTTTTCTCAAATCTTAAGCTATATAGAAATAACCAAAGATGGGTATTGTGATTTGTCACGCAACACATCAGTACAGAATACCATGCCAGTTTTACATAATGTTCTAGTCTTCAAAAAATATTGATTATAATTATCAATACCAAGGTAATATATGGACGATGTTTCTGTTACTTTTCAATCACAAGTGGATCATCAATATTGTCATAAACAATGTCTCGGCATTCTTTTATAATTCCTTGGTTTTCCTTAGCAACATTAACATTGGATTTAACGCGTAAAGTTGACTATGATTAAAAACTAAATCCGAGTTTAAAAGCAACAAATTCTCTTTATCGCATCTTATTACTAAAAATTATCAAAATTATATTTTTACACTAGATAAGAAATCGTATTCCATGGATGTTTCAAATATAAAATAAATATGAGCTAACCAACAAAATAAAAAAAAGAAAGTTATAAAGAAAAATAAATGTAATGACATCGGTCACTCTGTTCACAGGTAGAAAGTTGGATTGAAGAATAATTGAGATAAATTCATTTCGAGTACCGGCTTGATATGTGCCGTTGGAAGGTCGTTTTCTAGAGGATGGCACAGCACTCGATAATTCCATTGTGCATAGATGGGTAGTTTTGTGGTTTCGTCGATTCCCAGGATGGTGACCGGAAGTGAAGCACCTTCATGTTTTAAGTTGTAATCGCTGCCTAAAAATGCATCTGCTTTTGCCTGCAGTTGAGAGTTTGAGGTTACAGACAAGAAAAAACTTTCAAAGCAATATTTTTAGGGTTTTGGGTCCTAACACTAAAGGCAACAGGATTATGAAATATTAAAAAGTTGTAAAAATATATCATTTATTAAGCTTCGTGCTCTCCGGATTTTATTGAATTTGACACTGACAAGTTTATGCCCCCTTGACACTAAGTCAAGATCAGCTTTGAACAAAAAGCTTATCAGTGTAACATAATCAGAAACAGAAAGTTAATTGGATGTAAATATGTAGATATGTGACAGAAAGCAATTATGCATATTTTTACATCAATCTCTTAATTTTCATTTCATTTTACATTGTATAATATTATGCAAAGTAAAATAGAATACACAAGAGGAAATGGGAATTTGAAATTTATACTAATATTATCAACTCCAGTCAACTCTTACCACGAACAATAATATTCATAATATATTTCAAAATATTATTATTTCTAATGCGTATCTAAAAGCTTGGAAGCAATAGAGTGAGGGAAAAAAACCACGACAACAACGACGAGGGAGAAGGAGAAAAAAGAAGATAACGTTAATAGTAATAAACCAATGGAGATGAGTATGAGTTGAAGTAAAATACGACGATGGTAAAGAAAAAATGGAGACAAAAAAGGAAAGGAGAGAAAGAAAAACTATAAAGATGGATGATTAGACGAATCAGAAGACATATTATATAAGACCTTGTCAGATAGATCCCTCCAGCTTTTGGCATCAAAACTGTGCCGAATGCTAGTAAACCCGTTCTCGATATCCGTCACGTTGGAATCCCACCAACCTTCCAAGTAACACAAAACGGGTTTGAAGAAGTCTTTGTATGGCTTTATAGTCTCGTCTTGGAATTTAAACGCTCTTATATACTCACGTATCTCGCTAATCTGGTCCTGTGGAATGTGCAAAGAAAGAGTGCCTTAGTGGAAATTATAGAAATATTACATGACAAGGCAGTATTTTATGCATCGGCCAAGATATCAGACAAACTGGAAGGTCTAATCATTCGGTATTCATTCTTTTTGGTGGTACATTAGGAAATTCATTCCCTAAGCATGGCTGTGATTTACGAAGCAAGTGTCAATAAATATTGCGTATTATTTCGAGCTGATAAATATTCCAAGCAACATGACTTATGAGACTTATGATTTCGTTCAAATCAGATAAAAATTGTAACACTTAAAAATTTAAAAGTGACTGCTTTAATGAAAATTTAAAAACCTAACGGTTCCGATTAACTATCAATATGTTCAAGTCTGAAAGTCTGGAAAAGTAAAAAAAAAAATTAACCTTTTTTAACTTTGTCAGGATTTGGAAACATGGACTTACTTCGATGGATAATTTATCGAGACCATCTGGTAGGGGCGGTAACTCTATGGGTTCAGTGGCCAGCCAATCTTTAGAACTAGTACTGGCCATGCGAAGCTCAAAATCGTTGTGACGTGTCCTAAACTGTACACCGTTCATAACAGCCATGAACTGGAGACGATGCAGTGCGACAGATGAAGAGAAAGATTTAATTAATAAAGGAATATGGTGTAGAGTTCTAAATTAACAGCCTCTCCCTCAATATTTATTGGTAGAATCAGATGCGGAGATAGAGAATGAAAAGAGGCACGGATGGACAGAGAGAGACAGACAGACTAACAGACATATACTTTGAGAGATAGATTGGTAGATAGATAGATAGATAGATAGATAGATAGATAGAGAGAGAGAGAGAGAGACAGAGAGAGAGAGAGAGAGAGAGAGAGAGAGAGAGAGAGAGAGAGAGAGAGAGAGAGAGAGAGAGAGAGAAGGAAAGGGGGAATGAGGTGGGATGAGGAGATAGAAATAAGTGTGGTAGTAAAAGAATACGTGTCTGTGCTGAGATAAAAGATACACAGTTTGAAAACCATAATAAATGATAATGAAATTACATAAACAGAGTAACTGATATTCCTAGACAGATAAAAAGCCATTAGTTGATATACTGGGCAGACAGGTAGATGATATACCTGTAGAGAGAAAGATTGATAGACAATAGAAAAATATAAAAGATTGAAAATAGCCCGAATGATAGATGGATAGATATGTACATCTTTCGAGCTGCAAGAATCAAAGTGGTAAAAGTGGTCAAGCGAAACAAGGTGTTCAATATTTTTGTAAAACCCCACTCAGGGATACGGAAGATAAAGAGATTAGAGATTTTAACCAGAAAGATGGATGATGTGCATTGATTGCTTGATTAAAAACATTTTAAAACTTGACGTCTAGACAGAATGAATGGATCGACATAAATAAATGTGTACATAGATAATAATATTTCTGGAAATTTGTGCATAAAAAGTTTTGGTATGAAAAAATTATATTTAATATAAACTAGAAGAACAAGGAAAACGTAAAAAGGTCAAACGATAAAAAGAATAAAATCAAAATTACACACGAATATTGTTATAATACTTATTTTAGTATAAAACACTTTGTCTAAAAAGGGTTTGAAAAAGCTATACGATCGCTAACTTGTCTAGAGAATGGCGTGATAGTCAAACTGTGACTTTTATTTTAAACCTCTGCCATGGCTCAGCTTTGTCCATTTAAGCCGTTCATCGTATTGTTATAGACCAAGACAAATTGATCATAAAATAATGTCTTAAAACGAGGGTAAATTTTGTAGCTCTAACGATGTGATACTAGAGGTGCTAAGTGTAACGATTTGAACCCAGGATGAACTCGAATAGCAAAAAAATAGTGTATATCCAAAAGTCAACATGATTTTGGGCTTCAGCAGCATAAAATGTCGTGAGCTTGGTAATAATAATAATAATAATAATAATAATAATAATAATAATAATAATAATAATAATAATAATAATAATAATAATAATAATAATAATAATAATAATAATAATAATAATAATAATAATAATAATGATAATAATAATAGCCACGATATCGACAATAATTTCTATAGTGCCAAATGGTCCCATACAATATGCTAAATGGAAGCTTTACAACTTTCTCACAAGCATTAAAAAAATGTAACAAATGTAACTTTAAATGTCATTAATTTAAAAAATGAACAACATTTATACAAGGAAGGCGAAAAATGATGATAATAAAAAAAATAATAGCTTTTATTATAATGCTCCATAGAAAAATTTTGTCTTAAGGTGTATTTTGAAATCATGAAAATACATAAATATCCTACATGTATTTTAAAAGACAGAGAATTCGACTGACCATCTTTCTAGTTTTTAAAATTAGAAATGATTTTTCATTAATTCTTGAGATCAATATTTGAAGATCTTAGAACTACTTTGATTTGGATATGATGAAGAGACCATGAATGCGACCAAAACCTGAAAACCGCCAATTCTGTACTTTCCAAATTTATTCAAAGATCATTCCAAACGCTAAAAGATCACACATTTACGAGAAAAAAAAGTGGCTGAAGGTGCACATGACTTCCAAAGGAAGGACTCGTCTTATTTGTAATTACATAGTTTTGACCGTTTAAAAGGATCTGCAGATTGTCATTGTGCAAAAGAAGCTGACAATTCTAACTAAAAGGCAACCAGAGTAGAGAAACTGAGACTCTGAACTAACACATTTTAAATCATAAAAATAGTTTCGTGTTTTTGTTGTTTGTTTGTTTTTTGTAAATTTATTTTTAATTTTTCATTTGTAGTAACACGATAAAAGCTTTTAAAACCATTTATAAATAGAATGATGTTTTACAAAAAGTGCCTATCAGAGAGATTTAGAAAAATGCTTTAAGAAAAAATTGTCATGTTTAATGAATTTTCATTCTGGCTCTAACAAATTTCTACGTAAAGAAACGATAATTTGTAGTGATAATTTGGTTGATAATTAAAACTGAAATACATTTTTATAGGATAACTCAACGAATCTATGATTTTGTTTTAATGATATTTTGTTCAGTGTTGTTAATTTACTGTGAATTAAGCTATGAAACTGCTGAACTACAAACGCATAAGCTACAAATTTAGTCGTGTGTCAAACTTTTTTTTTTCTTTTAGTAAGAAAAGCAAAAATACTACGTTGTATTTAATGTGTGCAGAAAAACCTGAAACACAAGTCCCGTACTTTTTTTTAGTGTTCGCGCTCAAAGAATATATAGTAGAATAAAATTCGTTTAAATCATTTATTTAAGGTTGCTCTCATCATGATATTACGTCGCTCATTCTAACATAGATTCATAGAATGCTCGTGGAAAGATTAGTTTTCTCAAATACAATTCAAGAGACATTTTTGTCGGAATGCAACAAAATGGGAATGAAATAAAGATTATCTTTACTCCCATAGACTTTTATCTTATAACATCTGCATTTCATTGCCTTAAATTATAACTACCATAACCGCCTTTCTTTCATCTTTATCACAACGAACAGAAGTCACAACATTAGGACGTTTTAGGGGACGTAGATGATCATAAACTGATTATAGGTACCCGACTAAACACAACTGTGCCAGATTAGAAAAATACAAATCAGGGATTTTGTAATTAATATATTTAACCGATTCTTCAGTTGTACCCATATCTCCTATACTTTGAATCGATATGCTTGTTCTACTCACATCGCCTAGTCCATACAAGTTCTCGTAGTTGGCGTGGTCATGCATGTTGGCAAATGACTCGCCGATATGTGAGGCGAAATGGTAGCTGTTTGGTCCAATGGTGTAGCCTCGTACCTTGACAATACCGCTAGAACCCTCAGCTCTGATTCTGTGGACGTAACCGACACAATAGAGTTTAGTTTGATTTGGTTATCGTGAGTTGGTTTCATATAAAGGATTCTCATGATTAAAATTTTCCTTTTTTTTTTTTTAGTTGTGTAACAATTTTCTTCAAAACGTAACCCCAACTCAAGTCTTTTTATTGTTTTTGCATCCAAAATGCATGGTAGAGTTGTATGAATGATGCTCCAAGTTCACTCATCATTGGCGGCGAGGTTTGAATAATTGAATGCAGATTTCAGGGTGATGACGTATACCGCAGGACGAACGATGCTTCTTCTAAGGGACACCAGTAACCACTTCTAGTTGAATGGCTTAAATAATTTTGTTGATTTTTAACTTTTTTGTCTTTATGTAATTTGTTTGTTTTCTATGAAGCATGTTAAGTAATGTTTATCATGAGATCTGTTTCAGAGAAAGCGTTTTACCACATGGACGTCAGAGAATAAAGGAACTTGTAATCAACTTGTGGCAGTGCGTAGGCCTATGCCAATTTTCCAAATGTGGACTCGGGACGTAGGCACTGATTAGATCTTAATTCAAAGTCTAGGCCAATTTATCTTTCGAGACGGTTCCCCCAAAAAGAAAGAGCTAATATTCTAGCTCTAAATTTTGTTCCGTTACACAAATGTATATAATTATTTAAATCTAGACCTATACTAGTTAAAGATCATCAAAACCTAGAGAAGGGCAGACTGCTGCAGGAGAAATATACAGTTGGATGAATCTGAGCTTAGCAGATCTGAAGGCATAACTAGAGAGTGCTAGATTGTGAAAAGTTTTGAATTTGCTGCTTTTTGTTTGGAAGTCTAGTTTTAGTTTAATTTTGTTTCGTTTTGGTTTTTAAACGAAAAGTTGGGCCTGGTATGTTGCTTCCTCTCGAACTTCCAAGATTTGAGACACCCAAGGGCATACGAGCATTTCATAAGTTCGCCCGTCTCAAGAAATTCGGCAAATGTCCTAAGTTAGGCGCCAACTTGGTTAGGGGTCATTTCATTCGCACGCGTAATCTCTTTTATCACTATAATCAGTTGCTGTCCTCGGATATTGACTAATATAAATTCTTGTGATGCTTAAAGAAGTTTACTTTGTACGAAAGGAAAACAAAACTTGCATTATTCACTATTTATTTGATTGTAATAATAATAATCAATACATAAAAAATTATGTGTTCACTTGTTGGAAGTGATTGCAGCTAATGAATAGGCCTACGGTCTTATTTGACTATAGATCCAATTTTTTACCAAGTCGACTTGTTTGTTAAACAAAATATGGATTTTTTAAAAAGTTAGATTGAGAAACAATAGAAAATTATTAAAAAAAGAAAAGGAGCGGAAAAATCGAGACTATAGAGAGACATAGTATGATATGTCTTTCTGTATTCGCACGACATAAATTTAAATTTCCGCAAAATTTCATCCTTCATTGTTGGTTGTAGCGATCGAAAAACAAAATTTCACGAACATACTCGAACATTAGCACAGGATAAAATAAACCAACCTCCGCACACACTCACACTAAAACCAACGGGCCGATAGCAAATATAACCAGGGACTTATAAGTTCTGCTTCTAAAAATGTGTACGTCCACTTACCTTTCCTGATCTTGGAACGAGAGTTGCATAACATGCCTGGAGAGATCTGCTACCACCTGGATATCACAATTATAAGGGAAGTAAACTAATTAAAATTTTTGATACCCAGATTGATGCACATCATAACCCAACAGCATATACTTTTCTTGTCTGTTGCAACCCGCTTGTTTTAATAACTAGATAGAGCAACCTTGGTCTGAGAATTTTCTCTTTTTTTAGACATGTGGTGGACTCCTCAGCTTCTTCCAAATAGCTCTTTTTAAATGTCTAGAGAGGAACATTATCAATAGCATGAAACTGTCTTTTAATTATTTTTCTTATTATTATTACCATTTAAATCATCAAAGAGAGATACGCTGCTCTAACCCTATCTCCCATCACAGTAATTACCTGTTTTAAACCTTGAACAGAGTCTCTTAACGCGGCCAAATCTTCTGCGAAACATATCTGGCACATCAAGGGCAGCAATGCCAGGCGAAGAAGAATGGACAACATTCTGAATCTGGAGGACAGAACATTGAGTAGAGATAGTACTCGAGTGCTTTTTAAATGATCCCTAATTGATCTAAAGGAAACTCATCCACATGTTAATAATTGTTTGGATTTTTCACTTCCACTAAAGAAGCATATTTTCTAAAATAAGATGATTAACTGTTGTTTATTTTGAATCTTAAATAATTAAAAAGCATGAGGTTGTCCACCACTGTGTTGTTTCCCGACATTGCATGAAAGAGGCGTTTTTGATTCTGGTAGAAATTTGGATAAAGAAATTGTTTATGTTTTAAAATTTTCTACGTTTTCTTGACAGTTGTCAATTCAAAGAAAAGTTTCTCTTATGTGAAAGTGGAACAAAAATCTCAAATTTAAGCACAGAAAATTCCACTTTAAAAAAAATTCACAGTCTACCCGCGATCTGGAGGTAAAATCCCTTTCTTCTTGTTCTAAAATGGCCAAGATTCGTAGCAACTTTTATGAGGATCCAATCCTATGCTACGGTTTTTAGCTGAAATAAAAATATTTATTCTATTCTCCCTTCAGACTTTCGTCGCTTTTTTGTGCGGAGAGAGACTGTGGTGTCTACAAAATAATCTCGCATAGCTTGCTTCACGATTGCTTTATAAAGGCGTGAACAGATGCTGTTACAGCCCATCAAATCGATTCGGAATTATTATAATTATATCGTTCCACCGATAGATCTAAATCTTGGCTCTCCTAAACAAAACCCTTTTATATTTTTATTCGCTTTTTTTTCCTTTTTAAAGAATTTAATATGTCTAATTTTTTACGTCTGACTGAAATTTCATGTAAGCCTACAATTTTTCTCTTCATTTTTAGAAATAGGTTTTTTATTAAAAAAAAAAAATAACAACAACAACAACAAAAACAACAAAGTAGACGTTTAAATCTTTTGATTCTGCACATATGACGACGGGATGTCCCGCCGAACTTACTGTTAAAATGTAAAATAAATAATTTTTTGTAAATAAATTAAAGAACTTGAAAAGTGTCATTCATGTAGCATAAGCCCATAAGGATAGTATGATAATTTTGTAAAATCTGAATTAATTAAAGATCTTCTCAAACATTCATTATTATGTAAATTTAAACCAATGCGCAGCTATGAAGCTTTCAAGTTCTTTGTGGACATTTGTAGCCTTCTAATGTTTGTTTTAAAAGATCTTATTAAAGGTTTGTAAAGCATCTCTTTGGCTGATTTATATTTCGCTAGTCGGAAATATATAATTTTAATACAGATGTAGGGCCTAACAAAGTGATGCTCATTATTTGAATAGGAAGAAAAAGAAATCAGTTATTGATTGTTAACAATTCAGCGTTCATGGTCGCTCAGTAACAAAATTGTAAAAATGAGTAAACCTCATAAGTCAATGTATCAGGTGAGTCGGCTTTGAGGTGATAAAGGCCTCTCAGATTGTTTTGATCCTTCAGTTATGTCACACTTTCTTCCTATTTTGAAGGGATCTAGGACCTGCCACATTCGATTTATTAGTTTTGTTTACATCTTTTTCAAGATACTCTACTATTTTGCCAAAATATTATTTCAAAGGGGATAAAATTATGATTTCTTTTATTATTATTATCATTTTTATTATTATTATTATTATTATTATTATTATTATTATTATTATTATTATTATTATTATTATTATTATTATTATTATTATTATTATTATTATTATTATTATTATTATTATTATTATTTTATAGGAGGAGAATGGAGATAGGGAGATACTGTTTTGTTTACTTTCTTGGAACATATGTGAACTGCCTTTCCGTTTGAAAACATTAAATTGATTACCAATCTGTTAAACACAAATCATGCCGTGGGGAACTTCCGTGGATAAATAAGTACACTTTTCCCCAGCAGACTTTTCAACATGCCCTTAATCACACGAACAGGAGACCAAAACACAATGTGAATATTCATATCCGTCGGCTATGGTCGTATTTTAGGTGAGTTTGCCAATATCGATTATGATGCTTGGAAAAAGAAAAGGACAAAAGTGAAAATTGTAAGAGGTAATATTTTACTTTATTTCATACTAATTCAAGATTTAGGAAAAGTTGAACTCATTAAATAAAACCATTAGCATGAATCAATATGATGATGATGATGGCGCCGATGAAACTGGAAACTATAGTAATTATGATAACCATTAAGAAGACTCTCCTGCAGAATTGTGTTATGTACGAATTTCAAATAATAAGTTATTTGAGAGCAAAATAAATATGTTAAAAAAATCACATCGAGAAAAACAAATATGGAAAATATGATTATAAACATATAAACAAAAAGAAAATTCCTTTGAACATATCCACCCTGGACTTTGAAAATAAATATAATTATGTCTTCATCTTAAAATAATATTGCCATTTCCAAGTTTTGAGTGAACACGCACTGATAAAGATGTAAGGTTATGCCTGATTGCAGCAATAAACAGAGCTCTCGAGACCATACCTCGTTGTAACTTCAATAATGGCTAAATCTTGTGTAAACACGCTTGATTGAGGTTCGGCAGCTAGACTAAATAACTCTTTAATTTGCTGCAACAGTGAAAAGCCGCATTTTTTAGGATACAAGAAGAAATTTCGTAAATCCAGGCATCCGTCTACGAAGATTTGGTTTTCTTTTTGTAACGAGTTATCTGAACTGGGAGCCCTCTGGTGCTTGTCTCGACTTCACTTATATTATGGACATCGTTAAGGAATCTGGTGAAAAATGAAGCAGCTTTATATAACTATGCACCGTTTTTGCTCTTTTTAATTTTGTCAACTCAACATTCTATCTATCTATCTATCTTTTAATCTATTTATCTACTTAGAGTCTATCGATCTATCGATCGAACTAGATATCTTTATATCAATTTGTCCGTGAATGTTTTTTAACTTACCAATCTATCTTAAATTGGTTAACAAATTTATCTATTTCTCTGTCAATTTATCTAAATATCAATGTTTGTATATCAATATAGTTATCTATGCGAATGCCTCTTTCTATCGATGACTTTCTTTGCCCGCCACTTGCCTAATAAATTATCTGTTTGGGTATCTTATTATCCCATGCTCTCAGAGAGAAATATGTATATATATATATATATATATATATATATATATATATATATATATATGAGAGAGAGAGAGAGAGAGAGAGAGAGAGAGAGACAGACAGACAGACAGACAGACAGACAGACAGACAGAGGGAGACAGAGAGAGAGAGAGAGAGAGAGAGAGAGACAGACAGACAGACAGACAGACAGACAGACAGAGAGAGACAGAAACAGAGAGAGAGAGAGTGGGAGGGGGGTGATTAAATATTAGAGGAAGATGGGGACTTGAAAATATGAGAGATGTAACACTATGAGCAGAGGATAGAAGAGAGGAAAAAAACCAGTCGTCTCTATAATTTCGACGATAGATTAATAATAATGTGCCCCCATTGTGCGGAGGAGGGGAAGGGAGAGTCTGGGATTGTGGGACGGGGAGGAGAGGGGAGAGGGCAACTATAGGGTGAGGATAATACTGGTTTTTGTGTGTGAAGAAAAAAAAGGGGGGGTTGGGGTGAAGTGAGAATAAGGAGGAGGCCTCCTGAGGCGCTATCCTTGTTACTTTTTCGCCATTTTTCTTTTTTTTTTTTTTTGTCGTTATTTTTCTAATTAATCATCGTTGATAGCCAAAAGCAAAACCCCGTGAAGGTGCTAATAAAATAATTGCAATAGAGATTTTCATGTTCACAACAGGTATGTATTCCAAAAAACAGCTTTTGCTTACAATAGGCTAAAAGATATCGGTAATTGCGAACACTTGGGATTATCATCCAAATCTTATTATGCTCAGGTACTTAGTCCACAGGCAAATTTTCATTTACATCTCTTGAATCTAGATAACGCCGAGTAGACTTCCCACATTAGCTATGGGTCTAGAAACGGTAGGACAACATTCTTTTTATAGCATAATAACTATTTAATTTGTTCTCTCTTTCGCTATGCCACTCGAATTTCGTGCTGTTCTCTTCTGTTTTCATTTTTGTTTGTTGTTGTTTGTTTCTTTCTGTCTTTTAGATCTATTTTTGTCAATGGTAATGTAGAATTAAAATTGAAATCGATGCACTTTTAAGACGATAAGTTATTTTTTAGATTTTTTAGCTCATTTCTTGAATTATTATGTACTTTGACTCGTTCTTATTTTTTTCCATTTTCCATATTTATCCTCTTTCTAATACTTTTATCGCCTACTTCATATATGTAACGCCAATCATTGGATTCGCAAAACATGACAGTTTGTGGCAAATCGATAAAGTGATCACCTGGAAAGTGAAAGCCTTGGTTCGAATCTTGATTCGGACTACTTGCTTGGGTTGGATCGAATCGGATGAGCTTTCTCTCCTTCTCTCTATTTCTCTGTCTGTCTGTCTGCCTGTCTCCTCTCTATTTCTCTGTCTGTCTGTCTGCCTGTCTCCTCTCTATTTCTCTGTCTGTCTGCTCTCTATTTCTCTGTCTGTCTGTCTGCCTGTCTCCTCTCTATTTCTCTGTCTGTCTGTCTGTCTGTCTGTCTCTCTCTCTCTCCTTCTCTCTATTTCTCTGCCTGTCTGTCTGTCTCTCCTTCTATTTCTCTGTCTGTCTGTCTCTCTCTCTCTCTCTCTCTCTCTCTCTCTCTCTCTCTCTCTCTCTCTCTCTCTCTCTCTCTCTCTCTCTCTCTCTCTCTCTCTCTCTCTCTCTCTCTCTTTCTGTGTCTGTCTGCCTCTAGATCTATCTGTTTATCTCTCTCTCTCTCTGGACTGTTGTTGTTTCACGGTTTATAGTGATAATCATGGTCTTTCATGCAGCATAGAAGCAAACATTGAATTTCTCTCTCCCTCTAGGATTTTCAGTAAAGATATTTTCTCATACTGTCATAGTGTTCTGTTAATTAATCTGATCTGGAAAATAAACAGCCCAGAATGAAACATAATTATTGCTGTGGCAAAATAAGAACATTCTGGTATTAATACATGCACTTTTATGACAAGCAATGTAAATAGATTGAAATATATATGAGACGTCCGCCTTCATTGGTCCAAGCTCTACCACCACCTACCTATTCTCACTCCCATCCTCGTTCTAGCTGCTTGAACAGTTGAAGCGTTAAATGCGAACACAGAAAGAAAGTCGCTCGAAGCCATTTTTTTTCACAGCCTCCTTGTCAACAGCTAAAGCTTTGGGAAGTGCCAGATTGATCCGACATAGATAACGCTGTTTTTACACGAGGCTGTTGGCTCTGAAACCTGCAGCGCGGCAGTGTCTGAAAATGTATTCGTATCTGAATTAATTCGTCCAAGGCGTAGATGTTAGTTACTTTAAATGGACAAAGCTAAATGAAATTATTTCAATAGAGAAAATAGGCTTGCAAACTGCATTCATGCAATAAAGAAGAAACATGCAAACAAACAGATAATCTGGAAATGCCGATACCAGAAATGATAGTAATTTCTTGGTGCCTGAAATTTATTGAAGTATTTCCCAATCAATCATAAAATCGGAGATCATTAGATGCACACATGTATACCAGTTTTGTACTGAGTTTTCAATCTAAAATGAAATGCTTGATCGGATGGGATGAACAGTATACATATAAATCATGTATTTCAACTCTCTAGCTTGTAAGCTCCAGGCACACGATTTTAAAATGAAAGTACACATTGTATATATATATATATATATATATATATATATATATATATATATATATATATATATATATATATATATATATATATATATATATATATATATACTAGAATTGAAAATCGCTTTTTGGTTGGTAATTTTTAAATACAATTAACGATTAAAAAAAAAAAAAAAAAAAAACAAAGTGCGAAAATATGTTTATGTCAGATTCACACAGTTGATTACATGCACTAGGTTCATTCTGATATAATCTTAAAATCATAAAAAGTAGTGTTTGTCCCAAATAGGAGTTCTAATGCACCGATACACTGATGATAATCAAAGTCCATGTTTGAATTAAACTGTTGGCTTGAAAAGAAATACTGATTTGGTACCGCAAAGTGAAAACAAAAAACCAGGCAGCTTCAAAAAAACGGTCTCGCCGCACCTTGTTGCATTAGGCTCGATGACATTTTACTCTGTGAAGGGCAACGGTTTTAATTAGGGGATTAAAGGCAAGCCCATTCTTTGTAACGCGATTCTGAATGGCTTTTCCAAATGAGATTTCAGAAAACAAATGCATAATGTAAGGCCTGAACATCAATAATTTTTCTCCTATCTACACTTTGGTAGCTAGCTGTCTCCCTAGTTCCTACCCCCTTCTTCTCAGACGAGATTCAGTTTCGAACAATCACACTCGGCACAGAACATGGTGCTGCCTCCTTTCGATGTTGCTGTAATTAGCTTGGTTCAAAATACATGTATAAAATATCTAGATCTACCATACTTTACTTTTCAACGAATGTGAGTGGTTGTTTTTCACTCTGGATGCTTTGTATCTACAGATTACCAATAAGAGGAGAAATAATTGCTCATAATGATGAAATCCGGTTTGCTTTGTTCGATCAACTACATGCATGTCAAAATCAATCTTCGCTTTGCCCAACGCGGTTCTCTGTTACGACCTCCTCACACTCACACGGGCGTCACAGCCTGTTACCAATTCATGTGTCCAATGATTATTGAATATATACTTCATTAGAAGAAAATAGTGTAAGTTTAAGGAACAAATGCTAAACGTCTCTTGCAAACTATAATAAAAAAAATAAAATAAAAAAACAACTCGCTGATTTTCCCCAAGGGATAGTTTAGCAATGTTTATTGGACTTGTATGTTGTATGCTCTCTGTGTGTATGCGAGTGGTTTCCTAAAAAAAATTATAAAGAGTAAATTCGAGATGCAATCGAATCAATTTCAGCTGTTGCCATATACCATTGTGCCTTAAGGGTACTCATTAAGAACACGATGTCTTTAAGTGGTCTCGAGTGAAAAGATAACGACAAATGAAATTCTGTATGGACAATAGCCTACTTTGTGAGTATTTCCCCGCTCTGCAGAATCACTGAGAATCATAGAGAAGAAAAAAAACCTTGCACGTGTATGCTTGTACAAGTAAAGCATTAAGCATAATTATCTCCACTCTTGTTTTGTTAAACTGTAGGTTTACGATGTTTATTTATATAATCATAAGCAAATAAAGCAAAAAATTAATTTGCCTTCTTCAACCAAATTAAGAGACGAGAACACGTGGTCATTTTACATTAAATAAGGTCTACCTTGCAATCTCAATAGATTCGTTTATTATTCATTTTCTTGTATCTTTTTTTCTACCAGACGTTTCCATTTTTTTTCTTAACTCAACAAGTAAATCGCAAAGTTTTGGCTTATTTAGTTATTAGTAACGGAGTTTTCAATCAAAGTTGAATAAAGAACAATCTAAATGCAGATCACTGATATCACTGCACAAAACTGGATTCATCCTTTTATTAGAGAATAATATGTTTGATTGCTTGATTCTAAAGTGCACATCACACATACCATAATTGTTTTCTTCCCTACTCCCCATTTTTAAAAATCTATCTTCAATGCATCCACCATGAAAAAGATACACGTACCATATCACATTATCAACTTAACAGGCTAAAACTACATGTCTCACCCTCTTTTTCTTTTTAACTCTCACACTTCATTAAAAATTGTTTTATTTTTTTCAACACTAGTCTGTTAAAAAGTGCCACAAGTATTAAAAATGAAGTAATCTCATACTATATAAAAGGTACTTCAGAAATAGAACTTGGAAATACATGTAACTCATTTTCATGTTAAACAAAAAGGGTGATTAAAAAGAGACACAGGATAAAAACTATTCGCTCATCAGCAGACATGGATGATAGATATTAACTCAAGTTCTGCCCTGATCCTCAATATTCAACTGGTTCATTGTGTGCTACAGGTCAAGGCAAGATGACCGATGGATATGGCTCACTCGTGTCTGCTTACGTTTGCGTCTCCAATGTGCCGAGATTGGCGTTTTGACATTATTGTTTATTTGAAAATAAAGTCAAGTGTTAAAACAGAATGGAAACCCGACCGAGTAAATGAAGAAAAGTAATATGAAAATCTAAAATGTAAGCGTTTCAAACTTTCAAAGAGATCGCCAGGCTGCAGATGTGTAATTCAGTAATTTCTTTGGATTGACTTTTAACGTTGTAAAAAATTTAAATCGATAGCTTTTATATCTTGAACTTGTAGAAGTACTGGGCGAAGGGTGGGGAGCAAAAGAACCCCAAAATATTTTAGCTATAATTATCATGCTGAAAGAACGCCAACATTTCTAATCCCCCGGTTCAGATATTGATACAATGTATATATATAGACTTTACATGATGAGATTACTATGAGGTAGCACTTATCCAATTAATCAGAAACACAGTTTGAACCTTTGGGTTTTCTGATTTTATTATATTCTTAAGGTATCATCCGACTACGTTGAGATATAAGTCTGAACTGGTGAAGGAAGTTCTTGGTCTATTCAACGTCTCTGTGATGAGCTCTATTCACAACCTCAAATGGATTTATTTGTCACGTGTTAGTCTTTGTCATTGCTCAAGATTCAAAAGTCCTAACGCCACACAGCCCCCCCCAAAGACTGACACCGTAAGAGTCACTGGTATCGCATAGGCGGTCGAATAGTGCGACCTGTACGTGAAGACGTCTGAACAGCAGGGCGCGACATAGCTTGCTGATGCTTAGAGGCGGTGCTTGAGTCTGATGGATGACTGCGTGAGGGATGACTCTGTTTAGCTGGAGGGCGACCACGTGGAGGAGGTTTAGCCAGTATGACCGGTTGAAATGGATCGAAAAACGCTGGCTTGATGCGATCGACTGAGATTCGTTCAGTGCGACCGCCAATGTCTATGAGGAAAGTTTTGTCCCCTGGAGTCAGAACTGCATATGGACCCGAATAAGGCCTCTGTAACGGCCCTTTAGTGCCGTCTCGTCGGACGTACACGTGTTTTGCGGCTAACAAAGATGGGGACAGGTAGGTTCTAGCAGAAGTGTGATGGGAGGCCGGAAGAGGTGCATAAAGCGGGATGTTCAGCCTGAAATTCAGCAGCAAGTCATCCATAGATTTTGCAGATTTAGGTGGAACTAGTTCACCTGGGATTGTCAAAGGCTCACCGTAAACAAGCTCTGCTGAGGAATAACCTAAGTCTTCTTTTGGTGTGGTTCTGAGCCCGAGAAGTACCCAAGGTAGTTCTACCCAATTTGGACCGATGAGACGGGCTTTTAGAGCTGTCTTGAGAGTTCGATGAAAACGTTCAATCATTCCGTTTGCCTGAGGATGATAAGCAGATGTATGGTGAAGCTTGACTCCAAGGCGAGCCGCTATCTCAGTCCATAAAGATGATGTGAACTGTGACCCGCGATCTGACGAAATATCTCCAGGGACACCGATTCGAGCATTCCAGCCAGTAATGAGAGCATGCACACACTCGGGTGTTGTAATGCCTCGTAGTGGAATAGCTTCTGGCCAGCGTGTGTTGCGGTCGATAATTGTCAGGAGATATGTGAAGCCAGAAGAAAAAGGTAAAGGTCCAACAATATCAATGTTTATGTGTGAGAATCATTTCTCAGGTACAGAGAAATGTTCCAGTGGCGCTTTTGTGTGGTTTTGTATTTTCGAACTTTGACAGTGATGACATTCTTTGACCCATCTACTGACCTGCTTCCGCATCCCGTGCCAAACAAATTTTTCTGAGACCATTTTGACGGTGGCTTTGACTCCTGGATGTGAGAGATTGTGAACAACGTCGAACACTGTGCGTCTGAAATCAGGAGGTATAATCGGACGTGGACGGCCTGTTGAAACGTCACACACAAGCTCTGGTCCTTGCTCGTTCAATCTTGTATTGGTAATCTCTAGGCAAGTGAAGGCTGTCTTGTAAGCTTGTACGTCAATACTAGCAGCTTGGGCTCTAGCCATTGCTATGTAATCTATGCCCAAGGAAACTGCGTTGGTTGTTCTGGAACGAGACAGACAATCGGCGACGATGTTGTTTTTACCAGAGACATGTGCTATGTCGGTGCTAAACTCGGAAATGGCTGAGAGATGTCTTTGTTGTCGTGCTGACCATAATTCTGTTGTTTTTGCCATGGCGTGCACTAGTGGTTTATGGTCTGTATAAATGGTGAAATTCCGTCCTTCAAGCATGAAACGGAAGTGACGAATTGCCAAATATACTCCAAGTAATTCTCGGTCGAAAGCACTGTATTTTATTTCTGCTTTTCGTAATTGTCGGCTAAAAAAGGCTAAAGGTTGCCAATGACCCTTATTGAACTGTTCGAGGACGGCGCCAACGGCCACATCTGAAGCGTCAGAAGTAAGAGCTAAAGGGCAGTCAGTGCAAGGGTGGACCAGCATTGCTGCATTAGCCAAAGCAGTTTTACCGTTTAGGAAAGCCTGTTTCATCTCTTGTGACCACACTAGCTCTTGTCGAGGCTTAGATGACTTTAGTGCCCCGTAAAGAGGACTGAGGGTAGCAGCAATGTTAGGCAAAAAACGGTGGTAAAAGTTAATCATACCTAAAAACTCTTGTAGTCCTTTCACAGTTGACGGTTGAGGGAATGTTTGGATGACTTTAACCTTGGCTTGGGTTGGACTAGATCCTTTCTTTGATATTTGGTGCCCCAAGAATTCCAGGGAAGAGACACCGAAAAGACATTTTTCAAGGCGAATTACAAGTCCATGATCTATCAAACGTCTAAACACAGCTTTTAAGTCATCCATGTGTTTCTTTTCTGTCGGACTTGCTATGAGGATGTCGTCAAGATAAACAAAAGCTGAATCAATTTCTTGAAGGACAGAATCCATAAGTCTTTGAAACGTTTGGGCAGCACTTTTTAAGCCGAAAGGCATCCGCAAAAATTCCCACAGACCAAACGGAGTGATCACTGCTGTCTTAGGAATATCTTCAGGGGCGACTGGAATCTGATGATAGCCACGAACTAGGTCGATTTTCGAGAAGATAGTCTTTCCTTTAAGGCGGGCCGAGAAGTCATGGATATGGGGAATGGGGTACCGATCTGGCGCGGTGACATCGTTTAATTTTCTGTAATCGCCGCATGGGCGCCAGCCACCGTTTGGTTTGGATACCATATGGAGAGGAGATGCCCACGGGCTGCTTGATTTCCTAATAATGCCCATCTTTTCCATCTCAGAAAACTCCTTTTTGGCTATTGCTAGTCTGTCTGGAGCAAGGCGACGAGCTCGGGCGAAGACAGGGCGGTCTTTAGTTGGGATGAAGTGATGTACACCATGTTTAACCTCCGCAGCTGAAAATGTTGGTTTCAGCAGATCCGGGAATTCATTAAGGAGCTTTCGGAACTTATTACTTGAAGGCTCGACAAGCGCAAGGTTGGTTGGCGTCACTGTACTGACACAGCAGGAAATGCCTGAAAATGTGTCTGCTTCTATCAAGCGACGGTTCCTCATGTCGACAAGTAAGTTGTGTGTTCGTAAAAAATCAGCGCCAAGGAGCGGGCGGTGGACATCTGCTGCGATGAGCCGAGCTTGGAAATTGTGTTGACCAAAACGAAGAGAAACGACGCGAGCACCATAAGTCGTTATCGTAGAACCATTGGCAGCTTGTAAAGGAGGTCCTCTGGGTCCTGTTTTCTTGTCTAGTTTAGACGCTGGAGTAACAGAAACTTGAGCTCCTGTGTCAACTAGAAAGCACCTTTTAGAAATATTGTCTGTGACAAAAAGCTGCGTATGTTTGTGGTTCTCTGAAGTTGAAACGGCACAATGTAGCGCTTTGGCGTTTCTCTGCTTGTGATTATGTGTAAAACTTGAATAGTGTTTGCAGGTGCGGTCACAGCGTTGTGCTCTCGACCCAAACCGTCTGTGAAACCAGCAAACTGTGCTCACCTCAGACGATTCGCTCAAATTACACTCTGGGCTGAGTGACGCCAGAATTCTGTCTGCCTCAAGCGATAACATTCTTAAATCTGTTTTTGGTGAGTTTGCTAGGGGGACACGAACTTTTTCCGGTAATTGTCGAAAAAATATCTGTTTAAAAATAAAACAGGGTTTATGGTCCCCTAAGAGAGCAAGCATTGAGTCCATGAGTTCTGAGGGCTTTCTATCGCCTAACCCGCTAAGGTCTAATAACGTATTAGCCCTCTCTGTTTCTGAAAGCCCGAAAGCCGAACATAAAAATGATTTAAGGGCCTCGTATTTGTTAGTAAGAGGTGGAGAGGCGATCACTGACAATACTCTAGTTGCTGTTTGTGAGTCAAGAGCAGCTACAACATGAAAGTATTTCGTGTCGTCAGATGATAGGTTGCGTAAGGCAAACTGTGCTTCGGTTTGCGCGAACCATGCCAGCGGGCACGTCGTCCAAAAAGTTGGAAGTTTAAGTGCTACTGCCTCGATAGACATAATGAAATGAAATGTCGGAGGCTTAAAACTAGATCTAAAAAAATAAAGATCAACTATCACGTCGGGGTCACCAGTGTAGCACTTATCCAATTAATCAGAAACACAGTTTGAACCTTTGGGTTTTCTGGTTTTATTATATTCTTAAGGTATCATCCGACTACGTTGAGATATAAGTCTGAACTGGTGAAGGAAGTTCTTGGTCTATTCAACGTCTCTGTGATGAGCTCTATTCACAACCTCAAATGGATTTATTTGTCACGTGTTAGTCTTTGTCATTGCTCAAGATTCAAAAGTCCTAACGCCACATGAGGTACATTATTAAAATCCAATCAGACCCTTCAAGGAAAATATTGTGTGACTGTTCAAAATAAATTTGAAGTCTTATGAGAAGCTGAGGAAGTACACCAACAATGAGTAAATTTCAAAGTTGCGGTGGTGTAAGAAATACCAAGTGTCAAAAGGGAAACAAAAAAAGTAGATGACAGAGGATATGTGGGCCTCATGGGAAAAAAAGGAGACTAAGTAAAAAAAAATATTAGGTAAAAAATATGAAACATAAGAAATCGGGAAAAAATGTAATGAAAACAAGGAGAAACAGATCAATGACAAGTGCAGAAAAATTAATCTGCACCACAGAAGTACTGGGCAAACTGTGACATCCTTAAGGTAAAAGAAAAAAATACTAGGCAGATGAGCTGAGTCATCAGTAAACGTTTTGAAGACCAAAGAATGGATTATAAATATAATGTTATGAAGTGCAATTTTGCTGGTGTACCTACCATGAAAGAAAAGATCAGGGCACCAATAAGAAGATGAAATCAGGCAAAGCAAAAGGCCCAGACAATATATCATTGGAACTTTAATCAGCACTTGAAGTCTAAGGAATTATTAAGATCACAAAATTACTCAATGAAATCTATGACACAAGTCAGATTCCATAAGACATCTCCAAATCTATATTTATGGCACTGCCAAAGATACAAGGGGCAACTGAGTGTGAATTACATATAACGATCATATTATTAGTCATATCACCAAAATATTTTTAAGAATCATCATGATGCAAGTGAGAAACAAAATCAAACCAGAAATAGAGGAGCAGTGTGGCTTTGTGGAGGGAAAAGGTACAACAAATGCTGAAAAGGCACAACAGATGCTATATGTATTAATTTTTCAAATTACTTGTATAATTGAACAAGCTCTGTAAGTACAAAAAGAGGTACACTTGTGCTTCATTGACTACACCAAGACATTTGACAGAGAATGACATGATGAGATAATCTCAAAACCAACACAGTTGAAGATTGATGAAAAAGATCTACGAGGGATCAAAAACATGCTCTGGAAACAGACAGCAGCAATGCCAGTTGATGGGTAAATCAGCTCATTTAAAAAAAAGCGTGGGCTCAGACATGGATGTTGCTTTCCCCAAGAATAGCCTAAAACGAAATAATTATATGAAACCTAGAAAGATACCGAGGAAATAAAGTAGGAGGAACTAATGGTCATCAGTCAAAATAATGACTGTCCATAGATCAACATCTTTATCAACAGGAATAAACTCAAGCAAAGGGATCAATTCCAATACTTAGGTATTTAATTATGAAGCAACGAATGCAGCAATACTGAAATTACATCAAGGATAGAGCAAGCGAAAATGAGTTTCCAGAGAATGAAATCATTATTAACAAGTAAATACATCTCCATCCACACAAGAAAAAAAGCCGTGGGGTGTATGAATCTGCACTGAAATCCAAGAAAACTGTTAGAAGAAGCTGACACAACAAAATCCCTCATAAATAGAATACATGTACTTTTTGGCCATGTGATGAGAAGAGAGAAACTAGAACATCTTGTGACAACTGGAATGATCAAAGAAAAACGCAGCAAGGGAAACATAGACAAAAAAATGTTGCAAATTAGCTAAATGTAGGATGAGTGACGTATGCACTTAAAATAAGTTAAAGTGACAAGGGATAGAGATTCATCAAGGTCATGATTGCCTAAAGACACAGATATAAATGACCTCTGCAAAAAAAATCTGAACACTACTTTCAAAACTTATGCATCAATTTGATCTGCTTTTAGGATTCTTTTTTGACAGGTTTTTGAGAATTCTCTAAATGAGAAGCGTTTCTCTTACCAAAATTACGAATAAAGCCACTGTTACTTACACGACTGCTACTGGAAGCAGCAGAAGAAATGGTACATGAGTTATTCTGATTTTGATTAAGATTAACCCTACAGAGGAAATTGAGCATGAGGGCATTTCAACTAATTTTCTAACCTCTTGGCTAAAATTACACAGATCTAGATTGTTTATCTAAAAGCTGGTGCCAGATCAGCATTAAAATCTCAAATACTAATCTAAATATGCTATCTAGGTATAAATACCGGTATACAAAACAAATTTACACTAGACAAAAGGTTCTGGATCTAAATGAGATCCAAATCTACACTCATGTTTTAGAGAGACTAGATCTAGATCTAGAACCTAAATGTACGATCTAAATCTTTTAGACTTCACTTAATCTCAACTGAAGCTTGACCTAGACATATGCTAGATATTGGTAATTTCGCCAAAGAATAATTTTTAAAAAAAATCTTCATAGAGATCTAGAAAATCCAGATTTATATCATAACCTTAAAACCGTGAAAGAATGCTGGTTAAGTTGTCTACTTTAAACAGAAATCTAGTAAAATAGAATCCGTAGTAATATAAAGTACTTAGCTTCCAAAAGCAGGTAATATCTGGAGTTCAAGGAGGCATGACAATCAAATAGAAAAATTTTTAGAATGTGATTTAGTTCTAATAGTGATATAACAATGAACATTACTAATACTAGTAATAGCCACAATTCTATATCCACATCCGAATCTGTCAGCTCCATTAAGAGTCTCTAATAGAAATAGAGGTAAAAGTGTTGAAAAGGGAAAGTAACTGAAGCTAAATAGCAAGGGAATTGTGTCTACATTTGAACCTAGACTTAGTGTGGAAATACTTGTAACAGGAAGTGAGTACATGTAGTTCTTTGAGTTTATCTAACAAAACTGTAAAGTACAAATTTTAAAAAATTAAAAGATTTACAAAAAAAAAAAGATTTTATAGTCTCGAATCAGAGATAATCTGAGTGATTTACATGCCTGTAAAGAGCAGGATACCTGATTGGTTAATATTTGCAAACTGAAGTTCAAGTTTCTAAAATAAAACATACTGGCCCCAAGATGTTCATAACTGTCAGAGTCATGGGAGGAATACAAATAATATCTTTGTTAAAGAAAAAAAAATTAATAATAGGCATATCCACAATTTATGCCTTCATATAAATTAATTATACTTGTACTTTATCAGTTCATTATTAATGAAAATTTTCTCTTACTTACATTGTGTGTATTTCTGGTTCCATTATAATTTATATCAACAAAATTTCCTTTAGCACCTAAACACCAGGTACAAATGCCATCTCTCTCTCATTAAAAGATCGTTAAAAAATATAACCTCATCTTGTAATACGTCTCTCTTAGAAGAACAAACACACCTTGATCACTACCGACTTTAGATTTATGTAAGCTAAGTCATGATTATTGATTAAATTGCCTCTTGTCCTACAACATGCACTTTGACAAGTTAATTTTCACTCCTGTATTTTGTGTCTCTTTATATTTTTCAAATGCATGAGTTAATATTTAGATATTTATATTTGCCCAAGGTCACTGACTTCTCAGTAGTTGACAGTAGAATGGGCTGCACTATATTCATACTCTCATAAACTCTTTGTTATGTTTAAACTGAGTATTAAAATTGTTACGAATAAAGTTTTCCCAACTTCATTTTTATATGTTTTTTAACTTTGCACTATTGCATATTGATCACATTGAATTCCAACAGAATATCAATATAAACTGCTCTTGCTGAAAATTAAATGTGTACTGGTAAGTTTTTAACACAGCCAGTAACTTTCTGTAACTTTATTTTGCGTGAAAACTGAAATAGTGTTTAGAAAGTCAACCATAACAAAAAAGGTATTAGAGCGCTGAAACAAATTCTACTTCCAAGTTATTTTTAAAGTATAGTTACATTAACAGCTAAAAGATCTCTTTCTTAAAAGGTATATTTGGGTATTTTGTTATTTGAACACTTGTACAAAAAGCAATAAGTTTATAAACATAGCTTTTATACAAGCTAGCCCCACTTATGGCACAAAACCAAATCTCATTAAGAAACTCAAATATGCAAATCTAAAGACAAAAACAAAGACATTTTTTGTTGTTTCTAGTTTTTATCATTTAATACAAAAAAAAAGTGAATAAAAGCAGAAGCTAGTTGATGATAAAAAAAATGTGTTCATGAGAGTAAAGTATTTTAAACAGACGCACACACAAAAAAGTTGTATCTTACACAGAAAGAGATTCAACACAAATGAATCAAACACACACTAAAATGGGTTGCATCAACAGCCTGCATTCAAAGTTTCTTTCATTCAAGGGAAACACTGAAATCACAGCTCAAATAACTAACCAGTTATAAACCTTGTTTTCCTACATCATTATCACCAAAAGTAATGTAAAACCTAATTTATCTTCAAAATACATGCAACAAAACCTTTCTTAAAAATTGTTGCACTTGCCAGTTCAATGATGTTTTACAATGTTTAAAAGAAAAAAATGAAACATACGATATCATTCAATTTGTGTTTCTAAAGGTAAACAAAAAACAAAAAAATGTTTTAACTTATAGAAATAACTGTGAAACATTCTGCATTCCACCTTCTTAACTTTTTAATAGTGTGACAATCTAATACAGGTATAATGCTAACAGATCAATTAAATACAAATGCTTGAGAAAGACAACTGTTCTTTCACCTGAACACTAATCCTTTCTCTTTATGCCCAATGCTAGCTCAAATGTGCAAACTTAACCTTAACCATCCAACATCCCTGAACGATAAGCGTCTGCATAGCTTGTTCCACCTTGTGCTTGTGAAACCAGTTTAATCATGTCATCAATGCGCAAAATGGTAATTGCTGCCTCAGTGGCAAACTTAAGTGACTTGATCTTGGACATGGCAGGCTCTAGCACCCCAGCTTTTTTGTTGTCCCGCACTACTCCCTCGTACAGGTCCAGGCCCACCCTGCAGATAAAGAGGATGCATAATCAATTGTGACCATATTGTGCTTTGAAATGATCATCATTTATCTTACATGCTGGGTGAAAAATTTCTGTTTCTCTATAGATACAAAATTTCAATTTGAGAGGCTCTGTTATGATATAAGTTGTTTTCTACTTTTATCTTATTCACCTTGAATACAAACTCAACGCCAGCGAGTCAGTGGCTTTTAAGACAGTAGCCCTTATCATGGTTGTAATGTATTGTGCTGTAATTCGATCTACTGACTTCCTCACCCTTGGTAGGTTCGTCTTTTTTGGGAAGCGGATCGACTAGATCTATACGTAAAATGCTTTATTTAGTTGTATTATGTTTGTATTCAGGCCTAAGAATGTAGTTTTGTTTGTTGAACATAGTTCATACTGTGAGAAAAGTATCCATGAACGTGTGTGGTTTAGATTCTCCTGGCATCTTCCACTTAGTTCTAACATGATGATGATTTCGTCACTCTTTGTTTACCTTTGTTCTGATTGGTTGCTATTTTATAGCGCATTAAATTAATCATTTCTTGTACCAAGAATGTTCTCATATGATTTATGTAATTTCCCTTCTGGATGATTCGATGAGATTCGGTATAAATAAGAGTCGAAATTGTGTCCAGTAAGCAGGGCTGAGAATGGTCAGACAAGAAAAAGTCTGAAAATACCAGCCAACGAGCCGAAGGCGTGAGATTCACCTAGGGGGGTCCGGGGGCATGCCCCCCCGGAAAATTTTGAAAAATTGCGTTAAAATTAAGCCATTTAGGCCCTTCTGGCCGTAAGTCCACGACTTGCGTAACTCAACTCCTTGTCACACACACTACACCACGACACTCCTTTTTTCCTTAACTTTCTAATAAACTTCCCCAGACGACGACCATTAGCGGTTTTGTCACACCATTCCCATCGCCATGGGTTCACAATATCGCCGTCATCGCAAGCTTCTCCTCTACTAACAATGTCTTGATGCCTCGCCATTGTGATGTTCACGCGCAAACGGTTGTGGAAAGACTGAGAAAAGTTGCGCCAAGCTTTGGCAAAAACAAAGAGAAATTCGGCCAATATCGATCGATATTTTCAAAACCGATTAAGAAAGTAATAACAACAATAGATTATCATTAAATGGTATCGATGTTAATCTCGATAATTCCACTTGATCAATACCACCGAACTCTTCTGTGTTGGTTGGTTTATGTTTCTGGAAACCAGCCTCGAAATCGAAAAGAAGGCTTCAGAATTTTTGTGTTGTTTTAATTTTTTTTTTTTTTTGGGCGGACGCGATCTTCGTTAGGCGGATGGAAATCCGCCTTTAGACGGAGAATTCTCAGCCCTGAGTAAGTCAACTTTTTGTGAGCAGTAAGTCAATGTACAGTGATTATTGAGTCAACCGCTTGACAGTCAGCCATCAGTCACTATTGTGTTGGATTAAATAGTTTGCGAACGAACTTCAAACATTTTCTACGGACGAGTTGTGTAATTGACTGTGAATATTTTCATACCCCTAGACTCACAGATTATCCAAAATCTGTTATAATGATTATGCATTTATAATAATACGTATTTATACTTATAGTAAAACCAGTGTAAAAAAAAGTGCGGTTAAACATGGTAGCATCCACTTGGAAATTAAAATTGACACGTTTTTTTTTTTGTTTTTTTTTTTACTGAACGTGATAAACGTGTAAACTGAATGCGTTCGGTTTTTTTCTCTGCTCCTTGCTGTTCCCAGTTTGACTTTTGACCCGAGAGGGGAAAAAACTGTGTGTATCGTGTTTTTCATTCCCCTCACTTTCCGCTCATGAAGATAGATAGATAGATAGAAAATCTAAAAGACGGTTAAATAAATGATTAGATAAATTGATAAACGGAAAAAAATCTATAGATAATGAGACAAATAGATGAGAGAGACAGAGAGAGAGAAACATACTGGTATAAAGTGAACGAAATTAGAAGGACATTAATTGATTGAATAAGAAATATTTATGTGCCAAGTGATTTCATGTCTTTTTAATAAATTATGATTTTTAGAGCTTGCGCTGCACAGCCAGAAATCAAAAGATAAACAGAAAGACATGTATGATGAATGAGTGAATTATGTATGAATGGAAGCGAGGTAAAAGAAGCATAATGATTAGAGCAATTATGGTCAATTTTATCAGATCGTTTGACAGTATTGCACTGCAGCAATCCATTGCGCTATACAAACCCTTGTCTCCTGTTGATTTGCTGGGAGACAAATGGGAGAAATTTTAAGTTTGAGATGAAACTTCTGAGATAGACTCGCCAATTGAGAGTAACAGGGACAGGAGAAGAAAAAGCGAGGGAGCAGTCAGTTAACAGTACATGAAATAATAGGCTCTTCCAGTCATTCGCTGGCTGGAATTTTTTTTGCTCGGTGAACCTTGAAGCGGAGCGGAAACAGCGCACTCAGTTTGCATGTTAAGGAAAACAAAACTGCTTAAGAAAATCTTTTACTACACTAAGAAATGAAACTTAGAAGGAATGGTAAATTCTGAAACGCAGCATAGCCTTCTATAAATGCAGTAGAACATGGTTAGATCAAACACGGATTAATGGAAATGAATGAAAATTTTCACGAACTCATCCACCTTCCTCTTCTGATTCTCTCTTTATTCCCTTCTTATTTCTACATTTTCGTAGAACTTGTTCAAGTTATAACACTTTTACTTCTATCAATAACTCCTAAAGTAGAGAAAGAAAATCTTTGCTTTTTAAGAAATTTGATACACGCGAGAGGGACAGGCACCTAGTCTTTTATCCCTAGTCGCCAGGGAGAGAGACGCCCTAATACCACCCCATCTGACTGTTGCTAAGCCCAATGCATCTGGGACCAGTTGCCTCTATGTGCCTGTTCTAGGTCTGCCTCGAAGACTTCAAAGGGGTCAACTTTTGAAATATGAAAAGTTGGGAAATGATGAATGGCATTTTTCCAGGCCGACAGTATGCGCATGCTGACAAACAAATTACAAAAAAAAAAAAATAAATAAATAAGATGAAAAGGTTTCCTCACCATAAAACCAACTATTTACACTATTTACAACTATTTTTTTAGAGCCTTCCTACTCTGTGAGGGAGACAGACTGCAAGCTGTCCCTTGTTGCAGTCTTGCACAGAGTGAGCAAAGTGCTCTCCTTTCACAAAATGTTTTATAAACAGCCACTCCTTTGGATATGTATCACTAAACTTTGTACGTGGCTTATATTTCTTTCTAGCAAGACCAGACAACAACAAATTCAGAGAAGGGGAACAAGATTCACTTTCAGCATCAGATGGCGTTGGCCATTTGTGAAGAAATCTCTCCATTATCACTATCTCTGCTTCTTCTAGCTTTATATTTACTAAATAGATCTAATCTGAAAACATCTGCAAAAAATGATCTATTCCGTTGTAGAAATAAAGTTACACAAGATAATTTTATATAGAAAATCTAACACAAGCGGTCACATCCAAAATCCAGAGAGAACAGAACCAAACCGGGATTGATAAAAATATATATAAACTCCTATTTGGAAGGTCGCGGGTTCGAGCTCTTCTCTACCTACCATGTGTTTTCCCTAACAGAGTTAATCTAGATCCTAGATCTCGAATTCGTAGATCGTTCGCATACATGTAGCTCCTAAAATAAATTACAGATAGATTTCTACAAAATCTTAAAGTTCTCAATGATAAAAAGATAACCTTTTGTTATATAAATCCTGATTATAACTTAAAATAAAGAAAAGAAGAAAAAAAAGGTAACAAATCATAAGACTTCAGAAAACACGAAAAGCATAAAAAATTTTTCTAAGGAAACTTAATTATCAGACTGATTTTTTTCAACTCAATATCATTTTCTCAAATACACATCTGTCTGTCTCACCATCTAAGCTCATTGTGCTCAGCTTTGGTTTGTGAAGTATTGTGGAAGGCACGTAGTTTGGCCACCAGATCTGTTGAGTCCTGTGCAGCATTCACAGCCAGCTGCTTTGGAATGACAAGCAGAGACTGAGCAAATTCTGCAATGGCTAACTGTTCTCGACTTGCCTGGAGTAAAAAAAAAGGACCAGTTTGTTAATGTGTTCTTGGAACTAGGGCTGCCGCCTCATTTTAACCAAATATTCATAATGTTCCTTTAGATAAAAACATGTTTCTTTTTCCAAGAAAATCATCTTAAAAATGAATAGGCCTGAGAGCTATAAGACAGCTCAAGTTTTTGTTACAGTCTAGCATTGCCAATCCAAAATTTCAATGCTGTAATATTTACTTACTAATGATTGGAAGTATTATATATATATATATAGCTTGCTCTTAAAAAAAAAAAAAAAAAGAAAACTTTTTAAATTTGAAAAATTGTACCAAAAAAAAAAATTATTATGGGTTTAGTAAACCAAAAATGTTTATAGGGGTAAAGAGAAATAAATGGTCCAAAAAATGGACCTTTTCAGTGCTTTGTTTTTTGTTGTGAAAGTTAAAACCTCCCAATTTCTTTATATAGCAATATATTTCCATGAAATTTGATATACATGTGGTTATATTTATGTAGAATCCTAATTTGTCAGAGATAGTTATAAAAGTTTTGTTTCTGAGGGTCCATTTTTGCATAAATTACACTCTGATCCAAACTTTTACAGGCATAAGTAAAATCTTACTTCGTTTTAACAAAATATAGCAATCATGCACATTAATTAATTTATGCATACATCAGCATAAATTACCGGTTCATCCTTTTCTATAATTTTGGAAGTTAACTTCCAAAATGTCCCTACCTTGAGTATCAACCAAGGTGGTTAAATTGTATTTTTGTCTTGTATCTTAATTTTTAAAAACCAGCACAAGGTTAAGCATAAATTATGCTGATGGCATAAATTATCTTCCGTTCTACACTTGCTATACAGAAAGAAGTGCCATTATTTGCGACTTAAACCCCAACAGGTAACTTTAGTCTAGAGCCATCGCTGCATATCTGAATGATGCCTTTATGTCATATTTTTCAACAAGAGCTTCCATATTGAGGATGTCAAAAAAGAAAGAAAAAAAGAAAATTCATTTGAGTTCCCTTCAGATACAGAGAGATAATACAACGTTCATTGAGCTTTTCTTATCCTTCAACTTCCTACTTCCGTAGGGCTTGGTAACCTTGGTTGGCCTACACCTACATGTACCTAATTAGAACAGCAATAATAGCGTGATTCGTCATGAAATCATCCCAGCCTCAGGGAGTTAGTTTTTTTTAGTACAATATCATACTCGGTCACTGAATCAGTCAAACAGAACACTCATTTAAATTTAACAGGACTTGTCAGATCAGAGCCCAACCTCTCCATGATGCCAAGAATAGTTAGAAACCACCAATTAAATAGAAGCAAACTTTGTAGATAAGATGTTATCTTCATGCGTAAAGCATAGTTAAGCAAATAAATTATTCTGTATATAAGTCTACAGGCAACTGCAAATGTGCCACGATTTATTTTTTCTTAAAAGACAACAATCTATTTGTTTTGAAACAGTATCCATTTTGTAAATAGGCTAATGGATTATTTTAAACTGAATACTACAGGGGGTAGGCATAAAGTCAACATACTACTTCAAACGCAATGAATAAAAACTAAAAAAAAAACATCATGTTTCTAAACTGCTCCAAAATAATTAGAAATAGAATGGACACTTAATGGTTTAATAGCACTTTAATGTTTAAAATGCAATTGTTATCTATTTTATTTACGTAGATCTACCCTAAACATCCCTTTGCAAGTCACTATTTAAATATTGACAATCCAATGAGATGAACTCGCCTAACCCAGTTCACATCACATGCTCTCGACCAATGAGAGAAGTGCTCTTAGCCATGTGACGTCAACAACTTAACATCAGCTCACGCCCTGCCCGAAGGCTAAGCAGGCCAGCTCCTCTTGAATGCCAAGTGTCATTATTTTTAAAGGGTGGGTGTCTTTCAAAGATGAATACGAGAAAATGCGCTGACAAAACCTAATGTAAGTAAGTAAAAATGGCACAAATGTTAAAAAATTATCTGTCCAAAGACGAAATGCGTAGTCCTAGTAGTTTTAGAGAGCTGCAGACAAAAAGAAAAAACTCGCTCACAAAAAACACTTCCAGACGGCCTGTCGATACCGTTTCACCGCAGAAGTGTGGAACAATATCTTTTCTGATTAAACACCAAGTTCATCGAGATATGTTATAAAATAACACTGCAGTTATAATTAGAAAATGGCAATCAGTGCTTACTAGCAGTCCATTTTTTTGCCTAGGTTTACAGGCAGCAGATTGGCATTGCCATAGACTCCAACGCATCTAGCTCATTTTAGCTAAAATGATCTTTTGGATTTGGTGCTTCAGTCTTTGAAAATACATATTTAAAACCTTCCATTCTCAGCATCCATGATAAATCAATCAATAGTCTAATATAAATCATTATTTTCATAAATATTGTGACAATCTACATTAAGCATTGACAAAACGCACTGATCAAGTCATGACTACAAGATAAAACAAGTGGCTCATATTTAAGAGATCCTTAAATTCTTAATACTCTTACCAGAGATGTGGCAAAGTTTTCCAGATATATAGACAGCGCTGCCTCAACAGCCCCGCCCCCTGCCACCACCTTCTTGGACTCAAGGACACGGCGTACTACACACAAAGCATCATGGACAGACCTCTCCATTTCGTCCACCATGAAATCATTAGCACCACGCAGAATGATAGAAGCAGCAGAACGAGCTTTTGGGCTGAGGATATAGTGAGAACGGTTAAAAAAAATTAGCGATTAACAGTTTTAGCATGTCAGAGACTTGGGTTATAACAGCAATAATGTACCTTCTTGTTCACAGCTCAGATTTTTTTCTGGTGAAAAAACACAAACCTTTTCTTTCTGAAATGAAAAGAAAGAAGTTTGGGTAGCTAGTCAAGAGCACATTTTTTCAAACATGATTTTGCTTTTACAAGGAAAGGGTACAGTTTTAATTTTGCATTTCCAGCCCTTAGAGATTCATATCCAGAACTTGAAATGTTTGGCATCATTCCATAGATGATGCTTTGATGTTTTTTTTTTGTTTTTTTTTTTTGCCAAACTGATTATTTATTTATTTAATTTTTTTTTTTTTTGCCAAAACCATTTGTCCTACACAGCCTACTAAAGTCTCCTTTACAGAGTGGTGGTGTTTAGATTTATGGTCAGAACAATCACTTAACTTGTACAAAGTGGTTCATGTTATACATCATTTTTTAATCATTAGTAAACAATGATTCTGAATCTTTTTTTTTTTCTATCAGTGATGAATATTACTTGTTTTGTGTTGTGTAAAAAATATAAATAAAAGTTAAAAAAAAAACTTTTCTGTAATTTCCTTTGATTTACAAAAGGGATTCAACAGCTTCATATACTCCCGGATACTTGATTTGCAGGAAATACCAGGGCCTACTTATTATTCATATTTACAGAAAATTTCAAAGCAATCCCTTAAAAAGTAATTTTTTTTTCTGATGATTTTTTTGTAAGGTAAACACAAAATCAATCATTAAAAAAAAAATTCCAATTTTTTACATCTAGATTGAGCTCTAGATCTAGCACCAGAAGCAGTGATGCTTGGTCTAGAGATAAATGTTAAGTTTAAAGCCTTCGGCATTACCAAGTCCTGAATTTAGATCTACATCTTCAGTCATTCTCTTTTTACTGGATCTAAGCTCAAATCTATAAGTATTACTTTCCAAAGGTTCAGGTTAATCAGCTGTCCCAGGACACATGGACTCTTGCAAAGCTAGGTTTAAAAAAAGCAGGAAGAATACTGAGTCATTTGGTACCAAACAATGTTAGCTTTTGTACTTTGGGCCAGTCACACAGGCGCACAAAACCAATGTGTTTACCTTTGAGCCGCTGCCAGCAACTCATAGGACAGAATCAGTTAAGTAATGTTTTCTTCCACCCCTCTCCTGACACAAACAACAAAAAACATCAACCCTTTTTCATACAGCAAAACTTAACAAAAAATAAAAGATGTGTTCAAATGAACATGATGTAAAGATTATAAGAAATACTTTAAAAGCTTGGCACAGGAGGAAAAAAAAAGTTTGCAGCAAAAAGCAGGCTTTATTATGGATTGTCTTAAAACAATCTATTATATGAACTTTCTAACTCTATACTTCAAAAGTTTTTGAAGTGATCATTTAACAATTCTGTGTAGACTTTAAATCACTTACCCTTTGATAATAATCAGCTCATCATCACAGATTCGCTCCTGGACTACCTCTTCAGCATGGCCCAGATAGGCAGGCTCAAAAGACTCCTCTCCTTCCATGTTGGCCAATGTCATCATAAAAGTTGCTGTTGAAATGATTTAACGTAAATAAGTGATGAAATATAAAGTTTCCATCAAAGGTATGTAGATTTAATACTTCCTGAACAACGACTTTAGTAATAGTAATGACAGTGTGCTTAGGAATTTTCTTTGCTTAGTGTTTCTGACTGAACAAGAGCTTGTTAACTCCTGGAATCTGTTTTTGTTACATTTAACTTTTTCTTGAACACTATCATCACACTCATTCAACTAATGCTTAACTCACTTGAGACTGGCCCGCAAACCGTTTCCCATTTCCCCAAGACCGGCACATTTTTTTTTTTTAATTCACTAAAAATAAAATTACTCCTTTGCTCAGATTTTTTTACATAAAAATTATTAACGTATCAGTATTTGTAAACAGTTTACTTAAAACAATAGATTGGTTTTTTCTTTTTTTGTGAGTAATTGAAAATTGGCAAGATTAAGAGTTTTTTGAAAAAAATTTTCTGCTGGATCAATGCAAATAAAATCTGATCAAAACAAATTTAGAGCTAGACCTAGGTGTAGATTTAGAGCTACTCGATTTGCTAGGGTCTAGATCTAGACTTCTGCCCACTTGCTTGCTTTTGTTCCCAATGTAGATCCAGATCTAGACTTAGCTAGAAGTCTGACAGTCCTGCAGGAAAATACAGATCTAGATCTAGATGATCCAGATTTGTCACTTGCTTTGGAAACTGGTGTATCAATCACTCCCACTTGTTTCTACCAGGTATTCAGGATCACCATCGTCACTATCATCTTGATCTAGATCTAAATGAAGATTTACCTCAGAATCGCTGAAGTCTACAGAAGCCAAAATAATTGAACAATCAGGGAAGAAAAACTGAAACTGTTTTGCAGGTCCATCTCTTCCCCTCCCAGTAGTTAAATAAGCTATCGACTGATTTACGGGAAACAAATGGCCGACCTAGCATTAGCGGCAGGTGTACCCACTTTATGCGCATAATAACCATGTTTAGGGTAGTTTGATGATGCGCGGAGGGGTGGCCCATCCACCCAGTATTACAGATCGGCGTTGCACCAATATGCAACACATCTGCCTCAAGTGAGTTAACCCAATTTTGGCGATTTTATTTTTGGTTAATACAATTTTGTATACTACATATTGATTCCTCCATTTTGCTTGAGCCCTAATAGGTTTTGGTAACTAAATATTCAAATTATTTAAAATAATATCACTAACAATACCTTTATAAAAATGCGAAAAAAAAATTTTCTTCGCATAACTCAAAACTAAGTAAAAATGAGTTAGACATTTATCAAATGAGCATAATGTTATATCTTCTGTATATCGTCTTAACTCAGAACTCCTCACCACCTTATCCATGTTCTTTCGAGATTATATATTTGCCTCTCACTATTCCACTATTCTCTCTTCGTTAATCTTGTATATCAATCATATCCTGATCCAACTTTCAATTACATATTTGTCTATGAAAAAGCCTCTGGACTATTGGCAAATGGTTTGAGTAATATGTAATTAAGGAAAAAAGTCTAATTGATCATTTTGTCTAAAATGAACTGAAAATGATGTTCTATTATGCGTACAGTCTTACAATATGCTCATGCTCATATATGCAACAATGGCTTTTGGCGTTTTCAGATGACAACTCTTTAAATCGGAGTGTACAGCCATGCCTTCCAATCATTCTAACAAGAGCATATTGGATAACAAGGCAAAACTCGAACTGAGAGGCAAATGCTGCATAAAACTTGATTCTTCACATTACATGGCCAAAAATGATAGTAAAGTCCTTTCTATTTAGTGGAACTGAAAAGGCATATTGGACTTAAAAAAATACTAGTATGAATAGTAAGGGGAAAAATCCCAAGGGTAGCTCAAAATATAAGAACCGTGGTATAACGAAAATACTAGTATGAATAGTAAGGGGAAAAATCCCAAGGGTAGCTCAAAATATATAAGAACCGTGGTATAACGAGTTATATAATCTAACAATAGCTTGGCCTCTCACCTCCTGTAGCTTTTGCGATTCTCTTGAGATCCACCTTCTTGCATCTGCGAACTGCCATGGCACCAGCCTCTACAAAATATTTCAGACACAGGTCGTCAATGCCACCAGTAGTCAGAATGACATTGGCACCTGCAGCAAGAATCTTCTGAATCTTCTCTTTGGTGATGTCGGATTCCCTGAAAACACAAAAACAAATTGAAAAATTAAGCATTGATCCTTGTAATTATTTTGAGAACATCAAGAAAATGTGTTGAAACATTCAAGGGCAATAACCATAGGTGTAAAGCAGACCTAACACATGAGGTGGGATGGGAGGGAAGAGGAGCTGGTGGCCAAGGTTAGGACATCTGCTGTCAAATTTTTTTCTGCTCAGGGTCAGACAGAACACAGAAACAGGATTAAACTTTGCTTATTTAAAGAATTAAAGCAAAAGCTGCAGGAATCATGATAAAAAAGGAAATATTTTTTTGAAGCCATGGTCTGTCATATTTTTTAAGAAGCTAATACTTTCTTGAATGGTTGAGGACAAATTGTTCTATTAATGAGTGCTACATATCTGTGCCAGTTGGACTGAAAAATAGAAATAGAGGGGAAAAAAGAAAACCAACAAGAAAAAACAGATGTGTTCTACTGAATATATATTTTTTTAAAGCCACTGCATGAGTCAGCATGACAATTAAAACACAGGATAGTAATTTTTCCTAGAGCGATTTACACCTGGCTGTTCCTCATATCCAACTTTTGTGACTCAGTACTGCTAAACCTTGTTTCTTTCAATGAGAAATTAGTTCCAACTAAAGTCAAAACTGACCTCAGGTCACCACTAAAAATATATCAACCAATGACATTGAAAAATTTAACAACTCCTTGTGATATTGTAACATTTTATCACTTATGGACCAAATCTGTTTTAAACCCTTAAATCTACTGACTGTAAAGGGACAGCCTGTGATTGTTAACTTTATGTGATGTACAAATTGTTTTGGGGTTTAAGTCACTCATGAATACATTAAAAAAAAAAAAGTTACTTTCTCTTTATTCTTTCTTTTTTTTCCTTTTAGGGGGGGGGGGTCAGGAATAATCATGTACTCATAGAGGATGAAAAGCACCTATTTCACTGACAATTTTTGTAGCAACCATTCTTCTCTTGTTTCAAAATGTCAAAACATGTTTAATACAGAACTAACAGTAAGTTGCTCCCTCGTTGTCCTTATGAACAGTAGAAAAAAATCATACCACATATTGAAAATACCAAAGTGGCTACTAACAAAAATTGTGTACGCAGAAAAAATAAAACCATCCTCAATGTACAAAGCATGAGCATGGATTCTGATTAACTCAATGCACATTTACTGTACCCCAGTGTATATACTTTCATAGCCAGTGTAGCTAAGAAGCAAGTTGAATGGGAATCTGAATATTGTGTGGGGAAAAAAATACTGATCAATAAAGGAGAGAAAAAAGGAGTGATTTCATTTCATATGTTCAATTATTTCTTTAAAAAAATATTTACAAAAAACTACTATAAGCCAGTCTGTGCTACTCTAAGGCAAAAAAAGTGATCTAATTTAGATTATGTTTTTAAGAATGTCGTTTAGAATAGTGTTGCTAGCTGCAAATTGCTTTTTGAGAACATAACTTTATGTTTATGGACACACACAAAAAAAAAAGAAAAAGGAATGATAAAAAAGCCATTGTGAAGAGTTCAAAGATGAACACTATCCATGTCACTGTGAGAAAAAGTCACCCAAAGCCATGTTAAATTATTTTTGCCTGAATAAAAAAAAGACCAGAAAAAATAAATGAATCAATAGATTTTCTTCAGTTGTGCACAAGCAGCCTAACTTGTCATAAGCATATTCTGACAAGTAACTGGCCTGAACAGAGTTCACTTTACCCCTAGTTTTATACCAAGGTTGCTAAATTTTTAGCTAGCTGGCGTTCAAACTGGGGAATGACATGAAATGAAAATACAGCTTGCTTACCATCCTAATCTCTCAAAATAGTGCATTCACATGCCAATTCCATGTGTTTCCTTAGTATCTTTATCTTTTTTTCAAAATAGTACAAAGTAACAGCAATCATTCGTCAAACAAGTTGACCTCCATTACATACAAATAAATTGGGTCATAAAAAATGAAATAAGAATTGCATTTGTTGAATTTGTAGAACTTTTTTTTCTATCTGACGACATTTAACTTCGATACAGTGTGTCAGACATCAGCTATACTGATAGTTCTTTAGCAAACAAACTATGCTCATCTTATCTCTAAAGACAACAGATACAGTTCTGAATTTTTTTTTAGAAACTTTACTGTGATTTCATCTGAATGTCCGACTTCTACAATCAATTCACAAAAAGGCCCTTACCTATGTACATTTAATAAATATACTTTTGGACTTTGAACATTACAATAGCATTTTCAAATTCATCTTGAATTCCTTAAAGAATTCAAGGAATCTGTGATCCACTATATATTTATTATTTAATTTGTGACAAATGATGGCAATGTTTTCATGTTACAGCTTGAGACAGGCCCAAAAGATTTTTACAGCCCAAATTGGATCTTTTGAATTACTCATAAGCTAACACTTTGTCTATGAAACACTTAAATTAATAATACAAGCTAACATTCCTCAATGAACTCTAATGCATTTTTTTTGTTAACAGGTTGATCACATCAAAGCATGATAATGCCATGCCCACATCACTTTAAAGTCTCTTAATCTAGGATAATTAAACATGGCACCTAAAAATCAGTAGAGTGAGAGAGCAGTGATGTTGAGAGATTTAATGATTCAAAAAAATATATCAACCATATAAAAGCAAGAAAAGAAGAAAGACAATGAAACAATTGCACAGGTGTGCACAAGCAGCTAACTTGGCAAGAAGATGTCTGACAAGTAACTGGCTTGCCCAGGTCTACTTTCTCCCGAAGGTTTATACCAACAAGGCTAATGGGTAAGCCAAATGGTGTTCAAACTGGGAAGCTGTTATAAAAAGTTTGCGGCCACTTTCATTTTTCTTTTCCTTTTTTTTTTTTTTTACTCAAAATTCAAAATTCCGCCAGGGCCTCGACACAGACTGACAAGTCATGCAAAACAACGACAACAACAAAAATTCAATTTAAAAATTGGAATTTGGATGAAGAATTCAAACCTTAAAATATGGGAAAGTTCAAAATGGAATTTTTTTATACTTAAATCTATAAGCTAAGGAACATGAAAGAGGGTTATGAGGACTATTTGTATTTGTAAATATTGTTGCACTATAACGAAATAATATGATTGTATAATAAGGTTTGAAAAAAACCAAATTGATAAAAAAAAAATGCATGTGGTAAAATCTCAACTGTATTAATTAATGAGCAGAAAAAACTAAACTATTAATGATCCACTGCATCCTCCACCTGCCTTTACTAACCTGTACCATATTGCCTGCTATATGCTCTCTTTTTAATATCACTAAAATATTACTGGACCGAAATTTCAGAGACCTGTTATAGTGCCTGAATAGGTTTATTTAAAAACTAGATATAGTTCTTTTCTTTTAGTTTTTACCGAAAACAAAATCCATCTATTGATGGTAGAGCTATGATTTTTTTTTTTAAAATAGCTTTCAATTTCTTGCAAAGTTTGACAGCTAGAGAACAAAATGCTAATGATGAAGATACCCAAGTTGGTGATTTTGACTATGATTCTGATGAAAGTGATTTAGACCTAGATTATGATGATCTACAAGGGGATGGTGGGGACATAGATGCATCAAATGAGCTTGATCCTGATGGATCTGATGGTGATGATGGACTAGATCTAGGTGAAGGGGACTCTTTCTCTTGAGGTGAAGCTTTAAAACTTTTTGAAATTGACTTATTTACGGAACATGTAGGCCCTAAACTGAAGAATCAGAACTTACCAGTGAAAGTCGATTTATTCTTTCTCAGTTGAAACCATACCAGCACAAATAAATCATTGAATAAGTACTAAAAACAGAGGAAGAATTGATGAAAAAAAAAGAAACTATTTTTGTTAATTTTCCATTTCGTGAATTTTTTTTTTATAGATTGACAGTATCAAATTAGAACATCATTTGAAAGCTTTTTAATTTTTCTTTCATTTCCATTTTTTTTTCCAAAGCAATGGGATGAAAAAAAAATGATATATTTTTTTTCTTCTAAAAACTAGTCGCAAAAAAATGAACTAGTCCTCTTATGTTGGCACATGGAGAGTGTCTTTCATTGAGCTGTGGCAATTAAGCTATGTTTATTCAAAAACTTACACCCTTTCATAGCTACGAATAATGGATACCAGGGACTGCTTGCTGGTGGATCACTTTGTTCAGTGCTAGCCTGATTGGGGTTACTAGGTCATGACCTGAGCCCTGAGGTTATCCTACAAGAACGACTGTTGAAAAATGCTAACTTGAATGTAACTTCAGAGATGCCTCAATTAAAACAATAACAATGAAATTGTTTTTAACTGAAGTTTTTAAAACTTGATTTTTATGAAAGACAGAAAAATGATCTGAATGGGTATACAAATTTTATAAGAATATATTCTCATACTCATTTTCTATTAGTAAGTGCATTTGTGTGTTTATCTTGAGACAAAAGGGCCTTCCAAAAAAATTCATTAAAAAAATTCTTTTTTCCAAATTTCATAAGCTCACATAAAAATACTTTCATCTGGATGGTTTGATAAAGAAACTTTAAAGATATAGCCATTTAATGCCCAAATCATAGGGATCTAACCTGTGCTCAGTGATCTCTCCCCTCCATTTCACACATGCTCTTTTGGAATTCCACTATATTGTACTGCCATGATAACATTCCCTCTTTTTTGTGTTTCGAGCAGATCTAAAATAAACTAACAGAGATCAGGAATCAGAGAGACAAGTTCTTCTTTCAAAGTTGTTACTGACTCAGAGACCTTCTTTGTTGTATGTCTCTTCTGTTACATTCCTTCCTACTTCCTCGGCATAAATTCCTTGTTTGCTCGGGCTGTTGTAGATGATAATCATATTTTTGGAGTTTTAGACAACTCTGATATATATATATATATATATATATATATATATATATATATATATATATATATATACCACCTAGTTTGTCCTTTGCACCTTTGCAAATCGTTATAGTTTCTCTTTCATATATCCCATACATTGGTTTGTAAAGCCTTAGTGTACCTAGCCTATATGATCACTATCCTTTCCAAGATTTTTATTACACATTACCTTCTTAGCGCATACTGCCTGTCAGAGGAGACATTATTGTTATTTACTTGGTAATATTGTATAAAAGAGTAGGCCTGAATTGGATCGACCAAGGAATATTATTTATATTTCTTCTCCGGAATTCACATTTCTTTCAGCACAATTGCGGCACAGTCTATTTAACCATTAGATACCAGAATAATGCGTTCCATTTTCTATAAAGAAAAAAGAATTAAAAAAAAAAAATCATTTACTTATTTGAAAGTTCTTAAGAAAGAAATTGAATACTTTTTTTTTAATTTGAAACAAATTTTATATTTCATAGCCAGAATGTGGCACACTTCAAAAGGGGCTCCTAAATAAGAAAAACCGTTAATCCAGTTTGACTTTGCAAAATTAATTCGAGCACTATTTGTTGATAACAAAGGTGAAGTTTCAAGAAAATTGATAGTTTCCATTAATTTTAATTTTTTTTTAAATAGAAAACTTAATTTTAGCTGATATGAACGGATCGTGAAGTGCATATCTGAAACTGGTTATGAGGGAACAAAATTTTAAAATGACGCAAGAAACATATAGTGCTGATAGAAATGCTAAAACAGGGGACTGCTGACTTTCCTATTCAGGTTTGTTTAATAACCCGTGACCCAAGGTAACCTAAGCCCATTACATAGAGCCTGGCAGGGCAACCAAGTGATCCTCTTGCATAGTGCCTCTGAATAGCCGTGCAATAAGTTCAACATTATTGAATGCTCTATAGTCACAAAGACAATAAGGCCCGTCAAATCTTAGGACAGCATAATTTTGATCAGGATCGAGCCCCAAGATCTATGAAGAACACTATTTCACAGAGTTATGATTGCTCCATATTAAGCATAATTAAGCAAAAGAAAATCCATCTGTAATGCTACTACATTAAAAACATTTTTTTAAACCAATTTGTAACCTTTCTAGTGATTTTATTTTTAACTTGAATCTCACAGCATTGATAATGATGCACTGCTTTTGAATAGTTTAGAATCCCCAATACAGATGCTATCACTTGTTGTGACAATGAAACTAAAAGCTGATTCATAATCAAAACATTATTTTTCTAAAATTTGAAAATATTTCTTGCTTTTTGGTCGTCACATTCGATAGGTTTCAGAAACAAGGAGAAGCAATCAGAGGACTGGAGAGAGTTGAAGAGAACACTGCTGTCAAACTGACAAGTGCCCAAAGAGAATAAAGCCCTAAAGACTTCGGTAGCCTGCATTGAGTTTCTTTTCCCCACTACACTACACTGTTAGACAAGCAGGCTAACAACTGAAGTGGGTGGATGTTTATGAGGTAAACAATATGAGCAATATTTAACAGATGTCGAGCAGAAGCACTTAATCTAAAATTACTGTAGAGATGTGCAGAGAAAAATAAGATTACATATAATTCATTAGTAATCACCAATCAACAAGTAACAGATTTCCTTTTCTCCCTCTGACGGGAACAGAAATTCCCAAGGAAATAAAGGTTACATCTCCATGTCTAAAATTAATTATTACCTTTGTCTCATCTTCTCAAGTTGTTCAGGGTCCTCAACAAGCATTTGCACACCAAGTTTCATCTTTGCCTTCTGTAAACTGAAGTCCAGACATGCAATTTTGGCATTTTGCATTATCTTCGGCATGGCTGCAAAATTCAAAGACTCAAAATGAACATGGTGACAACACTGAAGAGCATATATCTTTATCAATTATTGGTATGTAAGTAAAAATAATGTATAATTATTGGCTCCATAAATTTCATTTGCCAGCTTGTTTTGCCCATTCTGTAGACTTAGATGTAAGGCACACTATAATTGTTTGAAAATTAAGAATGCATCGGGTCCAGGGTGGAGCCCTGGTACAGGGGTCAGGGGGACCACAACAGTATTTTCTTGACAATTAATGCCCAACACACTGCAAATTTTCCTAAGATTATATCAATTTATATTAATAAAAATTAACATTAACATTTTGTCGCCTTATTTTCATCCCTAACAATACCTAAACCCCCATCTCCTGACACATTTTCCTCCATTTATTCCAATTTTTATCAATAAACTAACATTTTGTCAGATGACATATGCATTTCTTACTGCAATCGAGCCTATGGTTGCAAAAAAAAAGACAAAACGCCAAGCCCGGTTTTGAGCGTTTTCTTTCATAATCCGAGAGGTAATCCCCATTCCAATCCTTTTCTTCTAACCACTGCCATCTAAATTTGTTTCTAATTCCATGAGAACCGGACACAATTTTTTTACTGAGCTTTTTGAAATCGGTAAATGTGAGCAACACAAGAAGGAGCATTCTCTTCCCCTCCCCACAAACTAAAACCAAAATTTGATAGAACCCAAAACCATGATTATGAAACATTTTTTCCCTTATTAATTTAGCTCATTTTTTTTCTGTGCTCAGACCAAGAGGTTGAATGACCTGTAGTCCACCAAAGCTGTGTCCCCAAAAATATTACTGCTTTTTAGTGGCTCAACTGAGGCACCATAAAGGTTTACTCATCTGAGTATACATAACGGCCTATATTATAGCTAACATATTGAGCACTGCTCCCCTTATCTTTTCTTAAGGCATTTGAGCTAGCTAAATATGATAACATCGGTTAGGTCTTCAACTTAGTAGGCTCCCCACCTCATTGTGTTAAAAGAAATAACAATCTAACGTTTAGATCTAGATTTATATTTATTTGCTTTGACATGAAAATCACCTACTGCATAAATTACAGTCTCGTGTCATGTCATGCCTGGTTTCCATTATAAGAACCAGATTTACATCTATTCTAGGTATAGATCTAGCTCTACTTAGGATTTCCCATCGCTCTTAATAACCGACAAGATTTAAATAATGTATTTTGACAAAAAAACAAAAACAAACCGTATTAGCTACATCTGTATTTATTTGGGGGGGGGGGGGGGGGGGGGGGGGGGGGGGGGGGGGGGGGGGGGGGGGGGGGGGGGGGGGGGGGGGGGGGGGGGGGGGGGGGGGGGGGAGGGGGGGGGGGGGGGGGGGGGGGGGGGGGGGGGGGGGGGGGGGGGGGGGGGGGGGGGGGGCGGGGGGGGGGGGGGGGGGGGGGGGGGGGGGGGGGGGGGGGGGGGGGGGGGGGGGGGGGGGGGGGGGGGGGGGACAAATGTGCAATAAAGTAAACAACTCGGAGGCACCAATATCTTGGATGGTACCAACTACAACATAAAACGCCATATAAAAATACAAATAATATGTATATAAATAAAAGATATCGATATGCTGTATATGTATATATATATCACCCAGTTTTATATACTTTTTCATGAGGTTGACAGAAAAATACCTTAGCACCCGTCGTAAAATTATATTTTCACCATTTCTTTTTCATACAATTTTGTGCAAGTTGAACCGTTACACCTTTATGGATAAAAAATTTCTGTTTGGCATAAGGAAGGAGGATCATATGCCTGATCAAAAAACAGGATTGAATTCCGTAAGTTTACAGAAAAT